>LR738714.1:396836073-396855539 GCA_902687465.1 Secale cereale | reverse complement strand
CCCACATATATATAGGGGGCCAGGGGGGCGCCAGCCCCTTGTAGATCCAATCTGCAAGGGGGGGCGGCGGCCAGGGAGGAGTCCCCCTCCCCCAAGGCAAGTGGTGGCCCCCCTACCCTTAGGGTTTTATCCCTATGCGCATGGGGAGGTGGGGCCCCCTTGTGGTGCGCCAGCCCAGAGGGCTGCACACATCCCCTTGCGGCCTAGGGGCCCCACCGGGATGGGTGGCCCCACCCGGTGGACCCCCGGGGCCCCTCCGGTGGTCCCGAGACGCTCCCGGTGACCCCCGGAGATCACCCGTTGGCCGAAACTGGACTTCCCATATATCAATCTTTACCTCCGGACCATTCCGGAACTCCTCTTGACGTCCGGGATCTCATCCGGGACTCCGAACAACTTTCGGGTTTCCACGTGCATTAATCTCTACGACCCTAGCGTTACCGAACCTTAAGTGTGTAGACCCTACGGGTTCGGGAGACACGTAGACATGACCGAGACCACTCTCCGGTCAATAACCAACAGCGGGATCTGGATACCCATGTTGGTTCCCACGTGTTCCTCGATGATCTTCATCGGATGAACCACTGTGTCAAGGATTCACTCAATCCCGTATGTTATTCCCTTTGTCCATCGGTACGGTACTTGCCCGAGATTCGATCGTCGGTATCCCCGATACCTTGTTCAATCTCGTTATGGCAAGTCTCTTTACTCGATCCGTAATCCATCATCCCGTGACTAACTACTTAGTCACATTGAGCTCATTATGATGATGTCTTACCGAGTGGGCCCAGAGGTACCTCTCCGTCATACGGAGTCACAATATCCCAGTCTCGGTTCGTACCAACTCAACAGACACTTTCGGAGATACCCGATGCGTACCTTTATAGCCACCCAGTTACGTTGTGACGGTTGGCACACCCAAAGTACTCCTACGGTATCCGGGAGTTGTACAACCTCATGGTCTAAGGAATAAATACTTGACACTGAAAAGCTTATGCATTACGAACTATACGATCTCGTGTTATGCTCAAGTTTGGGTCTTGTCCATCACATCATTCTCCTAATGATGTGATCCCATTGTCACTGACATCCCATGTCCATGGTCAGGAAACCGTGACCATCTGTTGATCAACGAGCTGGCTACTAGAGGCCTACCAGGGACTCATTGTGGTCTGTGTATTCACACATGTATCGCTGTTTCCGTACAATACAATTCAAGCATGAACAACAAACGATTATCATGAACAAGGAGATATAATAATAATACTTTTATTATTGCCTCTAGGGCATATCTCCAACAATAAATCCCAAGTGACTCAAAGAATATATCTATGCTCCCCGGTAACGGCGCCATAAAATGCTCTTGATAACCCACAAGTATAGGGGATCGCAACGGTTTTCGAGGGTAGAGTAGTCAACCCTAATTTATTGATTCGACACAAGGGGAGCCAAAGAATATTCTCAGGTATTAGCAGTTGAGTTGTCAATTCAACCACACCTGGAAGACTTAATATCTGCAACAAAGTATTCAGTAGCAAAGTAATATGGAAGTAACGGTAACGGTGGAAAAAGTAACAGTAGCAGTTTTGTAGCAATCGTAACAGTGGCAACAAAAAAGTAACTAAGCAAAGATCAATATGTGTAAAGCTCCCAGGCATTGAACTAGTGATGGATAATTATGTCGGATGTGATTCATCATGCAACAGTTATAACATAGGGTGACACAGAACTAGCTCCAGTTCATCAATGTAATGTAGGCATGTATTCCGAATATAGTCATACGTGCTTATGGAAAAGAACTTGCATGACATCTTTTGTCCTACCCTCCCGTGGTAGCGGGTTCCTATTGGAAACTTAGGGATATTAAGGCCTCCTTTTAATAGAGTACCGGACCAAAGCATTAACACTTAGTGAATACATGAACTCCTCAAACTATGGTCATCACCGGGAGTCGTCCCGATTATTGTCACTTCGGGGTTGCTGGATGATAACACATAGTAGGTGACTATTGACTTGCAAGATAGGATCAAGAACTCACATATATTCATGAAAACATAATAGGTCCAGATCTGAAATCATGGCACTCGGGGGGCCCACGAGGCAGGGGGCGTGCCCCCCACCCTCGTGGACAGGGTGTGGGCCCCTGGTGTTGATTCTTTCGCCAGTATTTTTTATTATTTTGAAAAAGTGTCTCCGTGAATTTTCAGGTCATTCCGAGAACTTTTATTCTGCACAAAAATAACACCATGGCGGTTCTGCTGAAAACAACGTCAGTGCAGGTTAGTTCCATTCAAATCATGCAAGTTAGAGTCCAAAACAAGGCCAAAAGTGTTTGGAAAAGTAGATACGTTGGAGACGTATCAGATCCATAGATAGATTTTTAGCAAGCAAACATGCAAGAAAATAGAAGACACATGGCAACAAAAGCAAACATAAGATCGAACGAGAAAAAGGCAAAGGTTTTCAAAAATTGTTTTAGAAGTGGGGGAGAGGAAATCGAGAGGCGAATGGCAAATAATGTAATTTGAGGGAGAAGAGTTTATGATGGGTACTTGGTATGTCTTGACTTGAGCATAGATCTCCCCGACAACAGCGCCAAAAATCCTTCTTGGTACCTCTTGAGCATGCATTGGTTTTCCCTTGAAGAGGAAAGGGTGATGTAGCAAAGTAGCGTAAGTATTTCCCTCGGATTTTGAGAACCAAGGTATCAATCCAATAGGAGACTACACGCAATTTGCCTAGTACCTGCACAAACAATCAAGAACCTTGCAACCAACGCGATAAAGGGGTTGTCAATCCCTTCACGGCCACTTGCAAAAGTGAGATCTGATAAAGATAATAAGATAAATATTTTTGGTATTTTTGTTGTATAGATTGGAAAATAGAGATTGCAAAATAAATAGTAAACTAAAATTGTAGATCGGAAACTTATATGATGTAAAGTAGACCCGGGGGCCATAGGTTCCACTAGTGGCTTCTCTCATGATAGCATATATTACGGTGGGTGAAAAAATTACTGCCAAGCAATTGATAGAAAAGTGCATAGTTATGAGAATATCTAGGCATGATCATGAACATAGGCATCACGTCTGTGTCAAGTAGACCGAAACGATTCTGCATCTACTACTATTACTCCACACATCGACCGCTATCCAGCATGCATGTAGAGTATTAAGTTCACAAGAACGGAGTAACGCCTTAAGCAAGATGGCATGATGTAGAGGGATAAACTCAAGCAATATGATATAAACCCCGTCTTTTTATCCTTGATGGCAACAATACAATATGTGTCAGTTCCCTTTCTGTCACTCGAATCGAGCACCGCAGGATTGAACCCAAAGCTAAGCAGTTCTCCCATTGCAAGAAAGATCAATCTAGTAGGCCAAACCAAACTAATAATTCGAAGGGACTTGCAAAGATATTAAATCATGCATATAAGAATTCAGAGAAGAACCAAATATTGTTAATAGATAATCTTGATCATAAACCCACAATTCATCGGATCTCGACAAACACACCGCAAAAAGAATTACATCGAATAGATCTCCAAGAACATCGAGGAGAACTTCGTATTGAGAGCAAAAGAAAGAGAAGAAGCCATCTAGCTAATAACTATGGACCCAAGGTCTGTGGTAGACTACTGACACATATTCGGAGAGGCTATGGTGTTGATGTAGAAGCCCTCCGTGATCGATTCCCCTTCCGGCAGAGCATCGGAAAAGGCCCCAAGATAGGATCTCACGGGTACATAAGGTTGCGGCAGTGGAAAAGTGGTTCCGTTGCCCTCCCCGATGTTTTTAGGGTATAAGAGTATATATAGGCGAAAGAAGTAGGTCGGTGGAGCTACGAGGGGCCCACGAGGGTGGGGGCATGCCTACCCCCCTGGGCGCGCCCTCCTGCCTCATGGCCGCCTTGTTGCTTCCTTGACTTCCACTCCAAGTCTCCTGGATTGCGTTTGTTCCAAAGAAAGATCCTCGCGAAGGTTTCGTTCCGTTTGGACTCCGTTTGATATTCCTTTTCTGTGAAACACTGAAATAGGCAAAAAAACAGCAACTGGCACTGGGCCTCCGGTTAATAGGTTAGTCCCAAAATAATCTAAAATATCATATTAAAGCCCATTAAACATCTAAAACAGATAATATAATAGCATGGAACAATCAAAAATTATAGATACATTGGAGACGTATGAATATTCCAACGATGGTCTTCCTCAAATGCCCTAGGTCTTCATGAGCAAGCAAGTTGGATGCACACCCACTTAGTTTTCTCTTTGAGCTTTCATACACTTATAGCTCTAGTGCATCTGTTACATGGCATTCCCTACTCACTCACATTGATATCAATTTATGGGCATCTGCATAGTCCATTAATTTGCCTAGTTGATGTGAGACTTTCTCCCTACTTTTGTATACTACCACCTTCTATTCCACCTACAGTGCTATATCCATGGCTCACACTCATGTATTGTGTGCAGAGTTGAAAAAGCTGAAACGCGTTAAAAAGTATGAAACAATTGCTTGGCTGACACCGGGGTGGGCATGATTTATACTTTCTGCTAAGAAGAGAGAGCATAACAAGTCTATATGATTTTGTAGGGATAACTTTCTTTAGCCATGTTATTTTTGTAGCTTCATAATTTTTATTTCTAGTATGCTTGAAGTACTATTGTTTTTATGTCAATGAACTTTTGTTTTGAATCATATGGATCTAAAAATTCATGCCAAAATAAGAAGAAATATAGTGCTAAATATATTAGGTAGCATTCCACATCAAAAATTCTGTTTTTATCATTTACCTACTCGAGGACGAGCATGAATTAAGCTTGGGGATGCTTGATACGTCTCCAAGGTATCAATAATTTTCTATTGTTCCTTGCTATTATATTATCAACTTTGGATGTTTTATATGCATGAATATGCCATTTTATATTATTTTTTGGGACTAACTTATTAACCTAGAGCCAAGTGCCAGTTTCTATTTTTTCCTTGTTTTTGAGCTTCGCGGAAAAGGAATATCAAACGGAGTCCAAATGGTATAAAACTTTCGCGATAATTTTTCTTGGACCAGAAGATATCCAGAGGACTTGGAGACCAAGTCAGAAGATCCCCGAGGCGGTGACAAGCCAGGAGCGCCGCTAGGGCTTGTGGCCTCCTCGAGGATCCCCTGACCCCGTTCCTTGGCCAATATATTCTCAAATATTCCCAAAACCTTAGAAGGACACACGGAAATACTTTTCCACCACCGTAGGTCTCTGTTACCGTGAGATCCCATCTGGAGACCTTTTCCGGTACTCTGCCGGAGGGGGATTAAATCACGGAGGGCATCTACATCAACCTTGTTGCCCTTCCGTTGATGCATGAGTAGTTTACCACAGACCTACGGTTCCATAGCTAGCAGCTAGATGACTTCTTCTCTCTCTTTGAACTTCAGTACAATGTTCTCCTCGACATTCTTGGAGATCTATTCGATGAAAAAAAAATTGTGGTGTGTTTGTCAAGATCTGATGAATTGTGGATTTATGATCAGATTATCTCTGAATATTATTTGAGTCTTCTCCGAACTCTTTTATGCATGATTAAGGTAGCTTTGTATTTCTCTTCGATCTATCGATTTGGTTTGGCCAACTAGATTGGTTTTTCTTGCAATGGGAGAGGTGCTTGTGATGGGTTCAATCTTGCGGTGTCCTCACCCAGTGACAGAAAGGGTGGCGAGGCACGTACTGTATTGTTTCCATTAAGGGTAACAAGATGGGGTTTATATCATATTGTGTGAGTTTATCCATGTACATCATGTCATCTTGCTTAAGGTGTTACTCTGTTTTAACTTAATACTCTAGATGCATGCTAGATAGCGGTCAATTAGTGGAGTAATAGTACTAGATGCATGCAGGAGTCGGTCTACTTGTCACGCACGTGATGCCTATATTCATGATCGTTGCCTTATATATCGTCATAACTTTGTGCTTTTCTATCAATTACTCAATGGTAATTTGTTCACCCACCGTATGCTTTCTTCGAGAGAGAAGCCTCTAATGAAAACTATGGTCCCGGGTCTATTTTTCCATATTATATTTTCAGATCTATAAACCCCAAAACCCAAAAATATCTTGCTGCAATTATTTTGTGTTTACTTTATTTCACTTTTTACTTTAGTTTTAAATCTATCTCTATCAGATCTCACTCTTGTTCGTGACCGTGAAGGGATTGACAATCCCTTTTCCGCATTGTGTGCAAGTGTTTATTAGTTTGTGCAGGTGCATAGATTGGAGACTTGCTTGTGCCTCCTACTAGATTGATACCTTGGCTCTCAATTGAGGGAAATACTTATCTCTACTTTGTTGCATCACCCTTTCCTCTTCAAGGGAAAAATCAACGCAAGCTCAAGAAGTAGCAATATGTTCAAATATATGAACGTTGGGAATCTTTGTGGGACCGATTGCATCAACTCAGTGGGATCGAAGTGAAGCAATAAGCAATAGATAATTTGTCAAGCCAACTCGGTGGGACCGATTGCATAAACTCGGTGGGACCAAAGTGGATGCAACTGATCACCGAGCGCTAGCAAGGCCATCCCGGTGAGACTGAGATCCGTATATGCCGAACCAATTTGCTAGGGTTTCTGGCAGTGGCTATGTCAAATAAACTCGATGGTGTCGGGTAGAAAGAATTGGTGGGGCCGAATTTGGAAATTAGGGTTTGGACATATTTGGATGGAGAAAGTGGTTGAGGGTTTTTGGAGCAATGTCACTAAGCACTTGAGCAACCAGGTCATTAAGCAACACCTCACCCCCTTTTAATAGTATTGGTTGTCCTATGGACTCAATGTGATCTTGGATCACTAAAATAGAAATGAAGAGTCTTGAGCTTTGGCCAATCCTTGTCCATAGCATTTTGAGGAGTCCACTTATCTAGTCCATGCCATGCCCATCATTGAACATCCTAAAAAAATATCTTGAATGCATATTAGTTCAATGAGCTATATGTTGTTATGAATTACCAAAACCACTAGGGGATTAGTTGCACTTTCACAATGGTAACATGGACAAATGATTTTATCCAGATTTGGGCTCTCTTGAATAGATAATACCCTGTGTCCTACTTTTAATTGTATTCATACGAGGGATAGTACAGTGTGCTACTTCTCGAGCTTGCGTTGTATTCCCACGAAGAGGAAAGGGTGATGCAGCACAGTACGTAAGTATTTCCCTCAGTTTTTGAGAAACCAAGGTATCAATCCAGTAGGAGACCATGCGCGAGTCCCTCGCACCTGCACAAACAAAAAAGAACCTCGCAGCCAACGCGATAAGGGGTTGTCCATCCCTTCACGATCACTTACGAGAATGAGATCTGATAGATAATATTTTTGGTATTTTCGGTATAGAAATAGAAAGTAAATAAAGAAAATAAACAGTGGCGGCAGAAATTGGCTAGTTGACGGGAAAGTAATATGATAAAGATAGACCCAAGGGCCACATGTTTCACTAGTGGCTTCTCTCATGATAGTAGAATTCTACGGTGGGTGAACAAATTACTGTCGAGCAATTGATAGAAAAGCGCATGGTTATGAGAATATCTAGGCATGATCATTATATATAGGCATCACGTCTGTGACAAGTAGAGCGAAACGATTCTGCATCTACTACTATTACTCCACACATCGACCGCTATCCAGCATGCATCTAGAGTATTAAGTTCATAAGAACAGAGTAACGCCTTAAGCAATATGACATGATGTAGAGGGATAAACTCAAGCAATATGATATAAACCCCATCTTTTTATCCTCGATGGCAACAATACTATATGTGCCTTGCTGCCCCTGTTGTCACTGGGAAAGGACACCGCAAGATTGAACCCAAAACCAAACACTTCTCCCATTGTAAGAACTATAGATCTAGTAGGCCAAACCAAACCAATAATTCGAAGAGACTTGCAAGGATATTATAATCATACATAAAAGATTTCAGAAAAGAATCCAATATTGTTCATAGATAATCTTGATCAATGAACCCACAATTCATCAGATCTCGACAAACACACCGCAAAAATATTACATCGAATAGATCTCCTCGAAGATCAAGGAGAACTTCGTATTGAGATCCAAAGAGAGAGAAGAAGCCATAGCTAATAACTATGGACCCGAAGGTCTGTGGTAAACTACTCACAACTCATCGGAGAGGCTATGGTGTTGATGTACAAGCCCTTCGTGATCGATGCCCCTCCGGCAGAGCTCCGGAACAGGCCCCGAGATGGGATCTCATAGGAACAGAAGGTTACGGCGATGGAATGGTTTCTTCGTTCTCCCCAATGTTTTTAGGGTATGTGGTTATATATAGGAGGAAAAAGTACGTCGGTGGAGCAACGTGGGGCCCATGAGGGTGGCGGCGCGCCTACCCCCCTGGGCGCGCCCTGCCCCCTCGTGGGCACCTTGTTTCTTCTCTGACTTGTACTCCAAGTCTCTCGTGAAGATATCGTTCCAAAAATAACTCTCCCGAAGGTTTCATTCCATTTGGACTCCGTTTGATATTCCTTTTCTGTGAAATACTGAAATAGGCAAAAAAACAGCAATTTGCACTGGGCCTTGGGTTAGTAGGTTAGTCCCAAAAATAACATAAAAGTGTATAATAAAGCCCATTAAACATCCAAAACAGAATATATAATAGCATGGAACAATCAAAAATTATAGATATGTTGGAGACGTATCAAGCATCCCCAAGCTTAATTCCTGCTCGTCCTTGAGTAGGTAAATGATAAAAAATAGAATTTTTGATGTGGAGTGGTAACCAACATAATTCTCAATGTAATTTTCTTTATTGTGGCATGAATGTTCAGATCCGAAAGATTCAAGATAAAAGTCTTTATTGACATAAGAATAATAATTCTTCAATTATACTAACAAAGCAATCATGTCTCCTCAAAATAACATGGCCAAAGAAAGTTATCCCTACAAAATCATATAGTCTAGCTATGCCCTATCTTCGTCACACAAAATATTTAAATCATGCACAACCCCGATTTCAGCCAAGCAATTGTTTCACACTTTAATTCTTTCAAACCTTTCAACTTTCACGCAATACATGAGCGTGAGCCATGGATATAGAACTATGTGGAATAGAGTGGTGGTTGTGGAGAAGACAAAAGAAGAAGATAGTCTCACATCAACTAGGCATATCAATGGGCTATGGAGATGCCCATCAATAGGTATCAATGTGAGTGAGTAGGGATTGCCATGCAACGGATGCACTAGAGATATAAGTGTATGAAAGCTCAACAAAAGAAACTAAGTGGGTGTGCAACCAACTTGCTTGCTCACGAAGACCTAGGGCATTTTGAGGAAGCCCATCATTGGAATACAAGCCAAGTTCTATAATGAAAATTCCCACTAGTATATGAAAGTGACAAAACAAGAGACTCTCTATCATGAAGATCATGGTGCTACTTTGAAGCACAAGTGTGGAAAAAGGATAGTAACGTTGTCCCTTCTTTCTTTTTCTTTCATTTTTTTCCTTTTTTTAGCTCTTTTAATTTTATTTTATTTTTTTATGGCCTCTTTTTTTCCTTTTTTTTCTTCTTAGTCCAGAGTCTCATCCCGACTTGTGGGGGAAATCATAGTCTCCATCATCCTTTCCTCACTAGGACGATGCTCTAATAATGATGATCATCAAACTTTTATTTACTTACAACTCGAAGCTAGAACAAAATATGACTCTATGTGAATGATAATGATGAAGCATGTCATATGCATGAAACGGTGGAAAGTTGCACGGCAATATATCTCGGAATGGCTACGGAAATGCCATGATAGGTAGGTGGTGGCTGTTTTTAGGAAGGTATATGGTGGGTGTATGGTACCGGCGAGAGTTGCGCGGTACAAGAGAGGCTAGAAATGGTGGAAGGGTGAGAGTGCGTATAATCCATGGACTCAACATTAGTCATAAAGAACTCATATACTTATTGCAGAAATTTACGAGTTATCAAAACAAAGTATTTAACGCATGCTCCTAGGGGAAGAGTTGGTAGGAGTTAACCATCGCGCGATCCTGACCTCCACACAAAGGATGACACTCAATAAATAAATCATGCTCCAACTTCATCACATAACGGTTCACCATACGTGCATGCCACGGGAATCACAAACTTTCACACAAGTGTTTCTCAAATTCACAATTACTCCACTAGCATGACTCTAATATCACCATCCTCATATCTCAAAACAATCATCAAGTATCAAACTTCTCATAATATTCAATGCACTTGTATGAATTTTTTTACTATACTCATCTTGGATGCCTATCATATTAGGACTAGTTTTATAACCAAAGCACATTCCCATGCTGTTCTAAAAGACTCTCAAATAGATATAAGTGAATCATGAGAGATCAAAATTTTCTACAAAATAAAACCACCACCGTGCTCTAAAAGATATAAGTGAAGCACTAGAGCAAAACTATCTAGCTCAAAAGATATAAGTGAAGCACATAGAGTATTCTAATAAATTCTAAATCATATTTATCTCTCTCAAAATGTGTGTCCAGCAAGGATGATTGTGGCAAACTAAAATCAAATACTCAAATCATACATGACGCTCCAAGCAAAACACATATCATGTGGTGAATAAAAATATAGTCTCAAGTAAAGTTACCGATAGACGAAGACGAAACAGGGGATGCCTTCCCGGGGCATCCCCAAGCTTAGGCTTTTGGTTATCCTTGAATTTTACCTTGGGGTGCCTTGGGCATCCCCAAGCTTAGGCTCTTGCCACTATTTGTTCCATTGTCCATCAAATCCATACTCAAAACTTGAAAACTTCACAACACAAAACTTAGCCAAAAATCTCGTGAGCTCCGTTAGTATAAGAAAACAAACCACCACTCAAAGATACTGTAATGAACTCATTCTTTGTTTATATTGGTGTTAAACCTAATGTATTCCAACTTCTCTATGATTCTTACCCCCTGATACTACTCATAAATTCTTCAAAATAAGAAACAACACACGAAAAATAGAATCTGTCAAAAACAGAACAGTCTGTAGTAATCTGTAATTTTCGAATACTTATGTAACTCTAAAAAATTGAAATAAATTGGTGGACGTGAGGAATTTTTCTATTAATCAGCTGCAAAAAGAATAAGCTAAAAAGCACTCTCCAGAAAAAAATGGTAGCTAATTTCGTGAGCGCTAAAGTTTCTGTTTTTTACAGCATGATCGCATAAACTGCACCCAAGTCTTCCCAAAGGTTCTACTTGGCACAAACACTAATTAATACACAAACCCACATCTAAATAGAAGCTAGATGTATTACTTACTACTAATCATAAGCTAAATCAAAGAAAATAAAATTGGGTTGCCTCCCAACAAGCTCTGTCTTTATAGCCATTAAGATAGGCTTGAGAATTCAATGATGCTCACATGAAAGATAAGAATTGAAGCACAAAGAGAGCATCATATAGCATGTGAAAATAACATCTAAGTCTAACATACTTCTTATGCATAGGCATTTTATAGGAAAACAAATTAGCAAGACAAGCAAGATCTAACATATGCAAGGAAGAAGAAAGAAACAAGATCAATCTCAACATGAAGAGAGGTAATTTAATAATATGAAGATTTCTACAACCATATTTTCCTCTCTCATAATAATTGCATGTGGGATCATAAGCAAATTCAACAATATATCTATCACATAACATATTCTCTACATGATCCATATGCATGCAAAGTTGACACTCTCCCAAAATAGTGGGATTAACATTAACTAAAGTCATGACCTCTCCAAACCCACTTTTATCAAAAAAATCATAATATTGAACACTCTCCAAATATGTGGGATATAAAGTTGAAACTCTTCCAAACCCACTTTCAATATTATTGCAAACATTATCAATCTTACATTAACTAAAGTCATGACCTCTCCAAAATAGTGGGATTAACATTAACTAAAGTCATGACCTCTCCAAACCCACTTTTATCAAAAAAATCATAAGATTGAACACTCTCCAAATATGTGGGATATAAAGTTGAAACTCTTCCAAACCCACTTTCAATATTATTGCAAACATTATCAATCTTACATTCATCATGGGGATTAAATATTTTTTCAAGATCGTAAGAAGAATCACCCCAATCATGATCATTGCAACAAGTAGAGGACATAGCAAAACTAGCTTCCTGTCGGCGTACTAAGATAGGGGTACCTTAGTACCCCAACTTGTGCACGGGCAGTAGCAGCTTCCCGCGCAGGGTTTACCACGTGCTCGCCGGAAACCTTTTCGGTCCTTATGAAGTCATTCAAGAACAAAGTATACAAGACAGAAGATCAAGACCCCGGCAAGTGGAGCTTGCCGGGAAGGCCGTGCCAGGCTCAAGATTATCACATTAACACAAGACCCTGGCAAGAGGAGCTTGCCAGGGAGACCAGAAAACAGCATCTCAGAAGACATGTCGTGGCGCATCACGCGCCCCGACATCGGACCCGGGGGGCGACAAGCTTCCGGGCCCGGCAAGATTATGGCCCCGGCAAGGTGCTTGCCGGGGAGAGCTATGCTGTGTGCCCGCGCTCCAGCTCATCGGCCCACGCGTCGCCCTGGGGCCCTTCCAGGGACGCGTGGCGGATGGTTGTGCAGCCTGGGGGACACGGTGGCGAGCCACGGTGACGAGGCTACCGCCGTGGCGAACGGAGAGGCATGGACGGGCGCTTTTGGGGTCGACGGTGACGGGCATTTAATGCCCTTGTCCCCCACTGTCAAGATTAGGTAAAGTCCACTGTTCATCCACTGTTCATGCACTGTTCCCGCACTGTTACAACTACCACCAAAGTTACATTTTTACCCTCCTCTACGTTGACACCTGTCGGTGACCCCCTGAGCTATAAAAGGAGGCCCATGCACAACGTAGAAAGGGTTCGGAACCTAGACAGCTCTCTTGCTCGGTGTAGCTAGCTCTTCAAGCTCCCGAGCTCAAGAACTAATTACAATCCAAGCAGGAGTAGGGTTTTACGCGTCCGCGCGGCTCGAACCTGGGTAAACTGCCCGCGTGTGCTCCTCGATCCGCTCTTCGTGCTCCCTCCGCTCCCTTACCGCAACGTAGAAGGGGCTCCGGTCCCATAGGTGCTCGTGGGAGGACAGTTTCCCCCGACACTTCCCCAAGCTTAGGGTTTTGCATATCATTAACACAATTGACATTAATAGAATTTATAATAGTATCATTGCAATCATGTTTTTCATTAAAAGAGCTATCGTGAATCACTTCATAATTTTCTTCTTTCAACACTTCATCACAATTTTCGGACTCACAAATTTCAAGCAAAACCTCATAAAGATAATCTAGTGCAAGCAGCTCACTAGCAATTGGTTCATCATAATTGGATCTCTTAAAAAGATTAGCAAGTGGATGAGGATCCATAATTTAGCTAGCGGAGATGCAAGCTAATAGAGGACACATAGCAACACAAGCAAACAGAAAGGCGAACGAAAAAGGGCAAAAAAACGGCAAAGGTGAAGTGGGGGAGAGGAAAATGAGAGGCAAATGGCAAATAATGTAATGTGAGGGATAAGTGTTTGTGATGGGTACTTGGTATATGACTTTTGCATAGATCTCCCGGCAGCGGCGCCAGAAATTCTTCTTGCTTTTTCTCGAGCTTGCGTTGTATTCCCTCGAAGAGGAAAGGGTGATGCAGCATAGTAGCGTAAGTATTTCCCTCAGTTTTTGAGAACCAGGGTATCAATCCAGTAGGAGACCACGTGCGAGTCCCTCGCACCTGCACAAACAAAAAAGAACCTCGCAGCCAATGCGATAAGGGGTTGTCAATCCCATCACGGTCACTTACGAGAGTGAGATCTGATAGATAATATTTTGGTATTTTTGGTATAGAAACGGAAAGTAAATAAAGCAAATAAACAACGGCAACAGAAATTGGCTAGTAGACGGGAAAGTAATATGATAAAGATAGACCCGGGGGCCATAGGTTTCACTAGTGGCTTCTCTCATGATAGCAGAATTCTACGGTGGGTGAACAAATTACTGTCGAGCAATTGATAGAAAAACGCATAGTTAAGAGAATATCTAGGCATGATCATTATATATAGGCATCACATCTGTGACAAGTAGACCGAAACGATTTTGCATCTACTACTATTACTCCACACATCGACCGCTATCCAGCATACATCTAGACTATTAAGTTCATAAGAACAGAGTAACACCTTAAGCAAGATGACATGATGTAGAGGGATAAACTCAAGCAATATGATATAAACCCCATCTTTTTATCCTCGATGGCAACAATACTATACGTGCCTTGCTGCCCTTGCTGTCACTGGGAAAGGACACCGCAAGATTGAACCCAAAGCTAAGCACTTCTCCCATTGCAAGAACTATAGATCTAGTAGGCCAAACCAAACCAATAATTCGAAGAGACTTGCAAGGATATTATAATCATACATAAAAGATTTCAGAAAAGAATCCAATATTGTTCATAGATAATCTTGATCAATGAACCCACAATTCATCGGATCTCGACAAACACACCGCAAAAAGATTACATCGAATAGATCTCCTTGAAGATCGAGGAGAACTTTCTATTGAGAGTCCAGATAGAGTGAAGAAGCCATCTAGCTAATAACTATGGACTCGAAGGTCTGTGGTAAACTACTCACAACTCATCGGAGAGGCTATGGTGTTGATGTAGAAGCTCTCCGTGATCGATGCCCCCTCCGGCGGATCTCCGGAACAGGCCCCAAGATGGGATCTCACGAGAACAGAAGGTTACGGCGGTGGAATTAGGGTTTCTTCATGCTCCCCGATGTTTTCAGGCTATGTGGATATATATAGGAGGAAAAAGTACGTCGGTGGAGCAACATGGGGCCCACGAGGGTGGGGGCGCGCCCTGCCCCCTCGTGGGCACCTCGTTCCTTCTCTGACTTGTACTCCAAGTCTCTCGTGAAGATATCGTTCTAAAAATAACTCTCCCGATGGTTTCATTCCGTTTGGACTCCGTTTGATATTCCTTTTCTGCGAAACACTCAAATAGGCAAAAAAACAGCAATTTGCACTAGGCCTTGGGTTAGTAGGTTAGTCCCAAAAAGAATATAAAAGTGTATAATAAAGCCCATTAAACATCCAAAACAGAAAATATAATAGCATGGAACAATCAAAAATTATAGATACGCTGGAGACGTATCACAGTGTACACGTATCTACCACGAGATTGTTGATCTATGTTGTAGTGTCATCACCTATTGACTAGGCTAGCCTCGGTTTATATAATGCACCAGAGGCCTAGGATAACAGGAGCCCTCGTCTTGTGTGTCAAGTCTTGTGGAGACCTCTTGTATATGTCATGTGATGCCTGAAGTGGCCCATTAGTGAACTGCCATGGGAATCCTCGGCCCGACCCACCTGGTCGGAGACGACGTCGTGATTACCCCCCTAGCCCAGGATTTCGCCAGTAGCCCCTTGAACCGGTCTTCAAGTTGGGGATGCTCCTCGGTTCTTCTGAACTGTTCTTCCTCTTCAGTTGTCGGTCTTGAAAGTTGGTTCAACCAATCTTCCAATCTTTGATCTTCAGGATCAACGAGGTCTATATGAAGAGTTCACACGTCGGATATCCGAGGATCCCTTTTTACGTTCTCGGCCTTGATCAATGCCTTATAATTTTAAGCCAACACCTCGGGTTCGAAGTTTTCACTATGCAATGGTGTCCTCTTGCAACCGAGCTCCAATGTAGGGCTGCATATGAGGTGTCTTTTTGCAGCCGAGCTCTAACGCCGGTCGACATTTGAGGTGTCATAGTTTACCTCGGTCTTGAAAAAGTCCAAGGAGTTCACCCGAGCTTAATACCGGAAAAGTACTCTAGGGAGCTAGCCACTCGCATCTGAGACTTATGCCAGACTTCTTTCGAGGTGGTGCACCACCTTGGGCTTGGGCTGATTTTTTATGTAATTTTTTCAGATTTGTGCAATTTATTCTCTCCCGATATGTATAACCAGTAGCCTTCTAGGTGCTTGTCGGCTGATACATCTCCAACGTATCTATAATTTTTATTGTTCCATGTTCTTATAGTATCAATCTTGGATGTTTTACATACATTTTCTAGCAACTTTATATCATTTTTTGGGACTAACCTATTGACATATTGGCCAGTGCCAGTTGCTGTTTTTTGCTTGTTTTTTACTTTGTGGAATATCAATATTAAACGGAGTTCAAATGCAACGACACTTTTTGGAGAATTTTTTCTGCCTAGAAAAGACCCAGAGAGCCCAAGAGGTGTACCATGGGAGGCCAATGGGGCCCACAAGACACCAGGGCATGCCAGAGGCCCCAGGCGCGCCCTGGTGACTTGTGCGGCCCATGGTGCCCTTTTCCACCGACCTCCAGCTCTATAAATACCACAATATTCCGAAAACCCTGGAGGAGTCAACGAAAAATTGTTTCAGGCACCGCAAGTTCCAGAAACACGAGATCCAATCTAGAGGCCTTTTTCGGCACTTTGCCGGAGAGGAACACGATCACGGAGGGGTTCATCATCCTCCTTGGTGCTCCCCCAATGATGTGTAAGTAGTTTACCACAGACCTACGGGTCTGTAGTTAGTAGCTAGATGGCTTCTTCTCTATTTTCAATCTTTAATACAATATTCTCCTCGATGTTCTTGGAGATCTATTTGATGTAACACTTTTTTTGCAGTGTGTTTGTTGGGATCTGATGAATTGTGAGTTTATGATCAGATCTATCCATACATGATTATTATAGCCTCATATTTCTTTTCGATATTTCGGTTTTGTTTGGCCAACTTGATTGATTTATCTTGCAATGGGAAGAGGTGCTTTGTAATGGGTTCGATCTTGCGGTGCTCTATCTCAGTGACAGAAAGAGACATGAAACGCATGTATCGTTGCTATTAAGGATAAAAAAGATGGGTTATATTCCTACATGAATAGATCTTGTCTACATCATGTCATCGTTCTTAAAGCATTACTCTATTTCTCCATGAACTTAGTACACCGGATGCATGCTGGATAGCGGTCCATGTGTGAAGTAATAGTAGTAGATGCAGGCAGGAGTCGGTCTACTAATCTTGGACGTGACGCCTATATACATGATCACTGTCTTGGATATCGTCATAATTATTTGGTCTTCTATCAATTGCCCAACAGTAATTAGTTTACCCACCATATGTTATTTTCTCGAGAGAAGCCACTAGTGAAATCTACGCCCCCGGGTCTATTTCCTATCATATATTTTCAGTTATGTTTTGCCAAAAATCCAAAACTACTTTGCTGCGTTTTATTTGCATCTATCAATCAATCTATTTTTTTTACCTTGGAGGGATTGACAACCCTCTACACGTTGGGTTGCGAGGTTTTGTTGTTTGTGTGTAGGTATTGTTTACATCGTGTTACTTGATTCTCCTACTAGATTGATAACCTTCGTTTTATAACTGAGGCAAATACTTACCACTGCTGTCCTGCATAATCCCCTCATCTTTCGGGAATTTACCAACGCGGATCACAAGTAGCATCAGCTCAAAGTCTGATATGCACCTAAAGTATAGCATTAATCTCCGAACCCAGTAGCCCCTGAGACTCAAGTCGATTCACGAAATTGGCCTGAGGGTTAAGTCCTTGTTTGCCAGCCTATTTTGGGAACGAAAAAGTGGTGCGCAATAGCTTTCGAGACTCGGATTGGGTGCGACCGACAAACCTGAGGATCATAATCTCCTCGAAAACTATTTTGCACTTTAAATTTCTGTACTTAATCGTCAATGTAGTAGTCCCGAGCCACTAGTTGGGTGGCAACACCTGATCAGGGGATCTATTTACCCCTTTAATTGCTTTTAGAGAAGCGCAAAGCGCAGTAGCCTCCGAGCCTTAATTTGGGCATGGGTGGTTGAATTAAGGATTGTCATGTGTTGGACACAAAGTTTTGTTACATTCGACACAAACTTCTCGGCAAGACATTAAATATATCTTAGAGGAGCTGGAGCTAGCGAAAGCCAAGCTTCCTGAGTTGCATAAAGAAGTGGCTGAAATCTAGACCCGCGAGGCACATGGTAAGTTAAATACTTGACATGCGATCACAATATGATGACTGCTTGTATAAGTTGTTTGCTTTTCATTAGTAGCGGAGACGATAGGTTAAGTTGAAAAATAGCTTGAGGAAGCTCGAGAAGCTGCTTGTTACGCTGAAGCACAATAGGAGGTAGGTCGCCGGACACATGCTCAGAAAATCGATGAATGTAATCGGCTCAAGGCCGAGAAGGATCAACAAAAATCCATGGAGAAGATTTTTCCCTCGATGGCCCAATGAACCCCTGCCAAGGGATATGATCAAGCTAGGTTAATGCCTGGAGGGAGCTAGCCATCGGATTTATACATGTAAGGTGTCGGCCGACCGATAAGGTGCTCGAGAAGTGAGGGCCATGGTTAAGACACACTACTATCTACTTAAGACCAAAGAGTTTGCCATGGTCGACCTCAAGGGGCTTGATGGAAAGCAAATTAAAGCCAACAGGAATTATGAGAGTGTCATGTCAGTTGTTCGACTAACCGAGCACGATTGTCTCCTTTATACCCTTAATAGATGGCATTGAATAAATTTTGTAAACAGTCTAAGCTAAATGATGACTTTATGTATCTATGTACTTTGTCACTTTGAATGTTCAAATCCGCAAATGGTATACGTCGTTAACCAGCCATCGGCTTCTACCTCCTCGGCCACGGGAGAGTAGTGTGCCCAATGTCGGCACGAGTCCTCGGGCAATGGTTATAGGGGACAGGGCAATCTGGCCATAAGGTCAAAACGCAAGCCTTGCATAGAGTTATGTTATATTGTTGTTTAACACAAGTCACATCCTCGACAAAAATAACAGTTCCTTTTCCTAGGGTGTTATGTTGATCATAATGAATTAGTTGATATCCCTATATACTTGCTTAAAGGCCTCAACTCGCGAATATCCTCGGCATAATAAGTAGGCTTTCCACCCTACGTCTAGCAATCTTTCACGGCGAACGATAGAACCATCAAATAACTTCGATTGTTGAGCAGATTAAATCTACTCCTCAAACCGTAGAACAGATTCTTGCGAATCAGCAAGCAAAACAAGCGATATAGGCGTCCCCGACTTGGGACATTTTTCCCACCTATTCTTAACTCAAAAATTCAACTCCCCTATTACAATAGCCGGCGGCTAACTTATATAGGTAAACCCTAAAACGAAAAAGAAACATATGGATTGGACAGGCCCAACCGAATTAAAATACCAGAACTAAAAAATAAAACTCTATGGCCCAAGACATGGCCTGGATATAAAGCCACTACTATTTGACCTTGCCGAAACACATTGGTGGTGTTCTAAAATTGGGCTTCACCTCATTCATAGGAGGAATTGCAAAGCAAAAGGATCCAGGCTTCAGAATATCATGATGTGGTGAAATAATAGGAGTAATAGATATCCTCCCCTCATATCCCCCCC
>LR738714.1:396809786-396836030 GCA_902687465.1 Secale cereale | reverse complement strand
CCCCCCCCAACTTGAGAGGAAACCGTCCTCGGTTTCGCCTTAATGTGTTGGACCTTCTACTTCACAGCAACCGTATCCACTTTGATATCCTTGTCAAGCATAGGCTATATAACATGACACTTCCCTTTATGCCACAAGGAATAAACATTGGATCTACCTTCATGAGTGGAACGCCTATCAAATTGCCATGGTCGGCCTAGCAGCACATGACATGCATCCATAGGCAAAACATCGCAAACGATCGTGTCCTCATAAGTACCTACAGAAAATGTAAGACGCACATTATGTGTGACCTTCAGCTTCCCAGAATTATACAACCACTGAATGCAATGGGGCTGCGGGTGTTTCCATGTAGGAAACTAGAGAGAATCCACCAAACTCTTGCTGATGATGTTGGTGTAGCTTCCACCATCAATAATCAGCTTGCAGGTAGTGTTTTGAACGGTGCATTGGGTCTGAAAAATATTCCAGCGCTGCCCTTGTCCTTCTATGTGACCCACGGGCACATGGTACACCATCAAGTTAGTGCAATTAGGAGAAGTGTTCTCTGGATACACGTCCAAATGTTCAAGTTCCTCAGACTCCTCACTCGATGGATCAACAGCCTTGTCATCATCACTAGCAGACACATATCCATCTTGTGTGAGCATCACCCTTTTTGTATTAGGGCAATCACACCTCATGTGTCCTCGGCCCCCACAAATAAAGCACTCTATACCAGCGGTGGATTGAGTGGACGCAGCTTTGGACACTCCTGATTTTGGCGACTCATCATAGGAAAAAATGTTGGAGCGTGTAGAAGGTGCTGATTTAGCACTAGAACCAGCCACTGTGGTGGGGGAATGACGCCATGTGTTCGTAGCTGGAACTTGGCGGCGTTTGAGCTGTTGCTCTGCATGCTCAGCTTGGTGCAAAAGATCTTGGATGTTGTAGTAGACCACCATCTCCACACGATTCTGCACCTCAACATTCAGCCCATGAAAGAACCGAGACATAGTGGCCTTTGGGTCCTCAGTTGTTCCCGTACGTATCATCAGCAACTTCATCTCTTTATAATAGTCATCCACCGATTTATTACCTTGAGTGAGCCACTGCAACTTGTGGTACATATCACGCTTGTAATGTTTAGGAACAAAATGACGTCGCATGAGTTCTTTTATACCTATCCAAGACATGGGGTGGTTTGGCATACGCAAAATTTGACTCCACCAAATCAGCACGTAACCGGTGAATTCAACTGCAGCAAGTTGAAGTCTCTTCTCCTCAGTATAATGGTGGGTAGCAATAATCTGATCCACACGCATCTTCCACTCCAAATAATCGTCAGGTCCGCGTTCACCGGAGAAAGGAGGGATGGACAGCTTGACACGCCCAATACCACCATCATCAATGGGAACACGAACAGCTTGACCAACACTATTACGATAATGTTGCAGAGCACGATGAGCACCTGCAAGATGGGCATCAAAAGGTCGCCGTTGTGGTGCATAATCTCCGTCATCCTCAAGGTCTTCACCATCAGCATGTCCATGGGTTCCGTGTCGGCGAGCAGGAACATCAGTATGGCGGCGTGGCAGCATGTCACGGGGTTGTACAACAGGGGGCGGCTGCACCTGTGCACGGGGAACAACATCTCCCAATGCATCGATTTGGGTAGACCAGCCTGCAATTAGCGCGACCAAAGAATCATGGCTTTGCTTAATGTACTCGCACGTACTGTCAAAGCCAGCTCAGACATTAGGAGCCAAATCATCAGCAAAGGTTAGAAGCACATGCTCATTCGCGTGGACTCCAGCAGCTACTGAATTCTCGCCATTAACCGAGTTCACCATTGCGAACGGAATATCATGGCGCAGTAGACGTCCGTAGCAACAGCAGTATGCGTACGACAGATAATTGCGGAACAACGGAACACAGACTACAATCCGCAGAAGCAGAAGAGTCTCACAGTGACAATCACGTCTAGAAATCCATGCTAGACAAACGAGAGTTGGCTCCTTGATTGCAGGTCTCCAAGCTGGTCACGACGCTCAATCAGAGCAAGGAAAGGATTCCCACGTCCCCGATAAAGTATTGAGGGCAATTTGGAATTGAAGTGTACTCACGTGTAGGACTCCGTTCCAATCTCGTTTTCTCTTTTCACTTCCCTGATGTGGTTTTCTGTCCCGCACGCAATCAGAAACTGGGCTGAACAGATTCAACCTCGAAGTACCTAGCAATACAGAAAATAGGTATTGCGGCGGCAAGATTTGACTCCTCCAGCAAAACAAAACAACGCGGCAAAACTCCAACGCCTTCACGATCCATAGCGTGCCTTCAGCAGAAACGAAAAAAATCTTCCAACGCCGGTGTGGTGGCTAGATCGCCTCCGACAGCAATACTTCCAGCATCAAATAATTCTCAGCAAGGATATGCCATGAGAAACCCGACAAATTTGATACCAAGATGATAAGGATCAAGTAGAGATCCTAAGGTGTTTGTGTTGGGGAACGTAGTATTTCAAGAAAAGCCTACGATCATGCAAGATCTATCTACTAGATGCATAGCAATGAGAGGCAAGAGTGTGTCTACGTACCCTCGTAGACCGAAAGCGGAAGCCTCTAGTGACACGGTTGATATAGTCGAACGTCTTCGTGATCCAACCGAGCGTTCAGCACACGTTCATCTTGATGACGTCCCACGAGCTCTTGATCCAGTTGAGCTTCACGGGAGAGTTTCGTCAGCACGACGGTGTGGTGATGGAGATGATGAAGCTTCCGGTGTAGGGCTTCACCTAAGCACTGCAACGGTATGACCGAGGTATGTTTCTGTGGAGGGGGGCACCGCACACGGTTAGAACAATGTTTCTTGTGTGTCTTTGGGTGCCCCTACCCCCGTATATAAAGGAGCAAGGGGGAGGTGCGGCTGGCCCAAGGGGCACTCCATAGGAGTAGGATTCCTACTCCTAGTAGGAATAGGAACCCCCATTTCCTATTCCTACTAGGAGTAGGAAAGGAAGGGGAGGAGAAGGAGAAGGAAAGGAGAGGTGGCGCCCCCCCCCCCCTTTTCCTAGTCCAACTAGGAACCCTAGGGGGGTGCGGCCAACCCTATGGGCTGCCCCTCTCTTTCCCTCATAGGCCCACTATGGCCCATACTTCCTCGGGAGGGTTCCAGTAACCCCCTCCGGCACTCCGGTTTTACACAGTAACACCCAGAACACTTTCGGTGTCCGAATATAGTCGTCCAATATATTAATCTTTATGTCTTAGACATTCCGATACTCCTCGTCATGTCCGTGATCTCATCCGGGACTCCGAACTACCTTCGTTACATCAAAACTCATAATTCCGATCGTCATCAAATGTTAAGCGTGCGGACCCTACGGGTTCGAGAACTATGTAGACATGTCAGGCCCAAGATGCAATTCTATCCCGACCACATGATACACTCATGATTGGGACACAACCGCATTTAGGGTGCTTAGCAAGATGGATATCATTACATCGTACCATTACATAAAAACAAGGGGATACAACAAATCATACAAGTCACACGAATACAACAACATGAATACAAGACATCCGACTACGGATGCAAACAAGAGAAACACAACGACATCCATCTGCTATCCCAGGTTGCCGACTAGGAACCTAACCCAAGACTGACGAAGCATAACAAGAAAGAACTCCAACACAAGTACATCGCTCTCACGTCAAGTCATCGGAAACCTGCACCTGCAACTGTTGTTGTAGAATCTGTGAGCCACGAGAACTCAGCAATCCCATAACCATGGGTATCAAGACTAGCAAAGCTTTAACGGTAGGAAGAGGGTAAGTGGTGAGGTTGCAGCAGCGGCTAAGCAAAAGTATGGTGGCTAACTTACGAGTACAAGAATAAGATGAGCATCTACGCAAACGGTCGCAAACTAGTAATGATCGCTAAAGATCATGTACTACCTACGAGTCAAACATAACCAAACTGTGTTCTCTTCTCAAAGTGAAAAGAGACGGTCATGGTTACTCACGCGGTTTGTGTGTTTATCTCGGATCATCTGTCAAGTTTTCTACAACCGGACATTAACAAATTCCAATCTGCCACATAACCGAGGGCACGGCTTTCGAAAGATCATAACCCTGCAGGGGTGTCCCAACTTAGCCCATCACAAGTTCTCACGATCAGCAGAGGTAAAATAATAATAATAATAATACCCCTTATCTTAGGGAAGGCCCGATCAGACTCGGAATTCCGATGCACAAGACATTTCGACAATGGTAAAACAAGTCCAGCAAGACCTCCCGGCGTGCCGACACCCTGATAATAGCCGCGCGTATCTTGTCTCAGGCCATGACCGGATGGGACAAGCTACGGGATCCAGATACCTCGAGTTTCCCCGAGGCGGTCCCACAGGTTGCCCGTTTGGGACCAACACCATCAGCACTGGGCCCCCCATATGTAGAATAATCCTCGGGTAGCGCTAACTCCCTATGCAATTAATTAATTAAGTTTTTATTATGTTGCAAATTAAAACCAATGTTGGGCCTTGCTGGAGGAGTTTTATTCAAAGATGAACTGTCAAGGGATCCCCATATACCCAACCACGTTAGGAACGCCAAATCAAGGAACATAACACCGGTTTATCGGCTTCTAAGGTTGTGGAACAAAACACCGAGCAAAAGGCCAAGCCTTCCACCCATTGCCAAGTATATAGGTGTGTTAATATATATAAGATATATTGTGATATTCCAAAAACAAGTTCCCACATGGAGCAATCTTCATCTTCACCTGCAACTAACAACGCTATAAGAGGGGCTGAGCAAGCGGGTAACATAGCCAATCAACGGTTTGCTGGGAAGGTGTCAAAGGTTAGAGGTTTCAGAGCAACAAGGACAGGCTAACAAAAATGATGGGTAGCGTGACATATAACGATAGCATCGAGACAACTAGCATGGCAATGATAGTAAAGGTATCCAAGGTGATGGTCATCTTGCCTGGAATCCTGCAAGGAAGAAGAACGAGTCCATGAAGAAGATGAAGAAGAAGCCACGAAGACGAACCACGTGTAGTCGAACGAATCCTCACGATCGCAACGGAATATGAACTAGCGAGAAGAAGCACATGGCATGGTAAACACACCACTCAAGAACATGACAAGATGCTCAACCAAGTATGATGCAAGACAAGTCTATATGATGCAAAACATGGCAAGGGATGAAGCACAGAAGAACAACACAACCAAAGAAGGTTAAATGAGGCCGGAAACAACATATAGCAATTCTGGTAAGTCCTCATATGCACATTTCGAAATTGGTCCAGTTCTGAACAAACCTTAAGTTAAAGTTGTTAAACAGCAAGTTAACATGCACCATGATGGTCTAATCAAAATTCTAGTCAAGTTACATATAAAGCTTATTTAATTTGGAGCTACGGCCTAGAAGATATGAGCAAAACAAGACAAGCATGTCATTGATGCAAAACGGATCCAAACATCAAGCAAACACACTCCAAACAGGTAAACGACATGATATTATGCATCTACATGCAAAAACACACAAGTTTCATATAGGACACGCTCCAAACGGAGCAACGGTTCAACACATACACATGAAACAAGATATAACAACAAGCTGTCCAAAAACAGCAACATGGCACTTAGTTGACATCAAAACAATATGATACAATAACACTTCATGGCAACAAAGGGCATGGTAAGCATGTACATGTCCAGCACTACAAGCATGATCTCTTAGCTACTACCAAACACCACAAGAACATGCTCAAAACATCATGGCAAGATTGCAAAAGATTACAGATTCACACACTTAGTGAAAATAAACTAGAAATTGCAGCAACAATGACAAGTAGGCATGTTTGCAAGCTTGTGCAACTCATCTCAAAGCATATAATGGCATGTGAATATAACCAACAACAAGACATGTTTATGAAGCTACTCATGGCAAGAACATGGTCATATGATGCATAGAACACTAGCTATTCACATGGCAAAACTGAACTTGCTGATAACAGGCTGACAGAAACATTTGATACCAACTTGAGAGCATGAAAACAACAAGCTACAGCAGGCCATATATGCAAACAAGGGCTTGGATGGATAGAGCATAACATGGACAACAAGACATGATCATTGGACCACCCAAAACAATCATGGATTTGAGTGGGGCATCAAGCAAACATGGCATCAGGTTATAACAGTTTCAGACTTAGCAGTTTTACAACAAGTATCAGGAAATATCAACAGCGAGTAGACCACTTTGCAAGTTTCTTGCAAACACCACAAGGCATATCATGAAAAGTGGATTGCACCACACCAAAGATGGCATGATTTTGCTTCTAAAACATATTGACATGTAGCTCAAACAAAAATCACACATAAAGATACATAAATGACAAAACAACATCTCATAATAGTTTCAGCACTTAACAGCCACATGCACTTTTGCAACAGAGATAAACATGGCAATATGGCAGCTAACATTAATGCAACAGCAACCATCATGTAGAGCACTTCACAATGAACATTTTGACATATCATACACTCCATTTGGACCAACATGCACAAAGATACAACCTCACAAACATGGTAACATATTGATGGCAGAAAACAAGTACTTGACACTAACATCACATAGCAGTTTTGCAACGAAGATTAAGGCATCGAGATGAACAGTAACATGCATGCAAATGCAACTAACATGTAGAGCATCTCGAGACAAACATTTTGACATATCATTTTCTCAATTTGGATGAATGTGCACAAAGTTACAACACTCACAACATGCACACATGATGCTGAAAATTAGGGACTTAGCAGTTTTTTGGAGTGAAAAAAACATAGGGCGGTGATTAGCTATGTAACGCACAGGCGGGGGTTAGCAAAGGGCCGCTCACTTAGGGCACTGGGCTAGAGGAAGGTGGGCCGGGCCTGAGGGAGCTGGCATTGGGCCGTGGCTGGGAGGCCAAGCCAGGGTAGGGCCCACGCGGAGATGGATTGTGGCCCACATCGGCGAGCGAGGCACGCCCGAGCGGGGCTCGTCCTCCTCCTCCCGAACAGGGACCAAGCGGCGGCGGTGGGGTTCTCTCCGGCGACGGGGTGGGGTTCTGTCCGGCGACCGCGACGACGAAGTCCGGAAATGGACGGATCAGGCTGATCCCGTCCGGATCCCTGGCTTGGATCGCGGCGGGGTTGAGGGAGCTCCGGCGACGAGGTCCATGGCGGAGCTCGGACGGCGGCGGCGTTGGTCGTTGCGTGAAGTCTGGCGACGGGCGGAGCATGGCGCGAAGGAGCGAAGGGAGCGGGAGCGGCGGCTGGCCTGGGACGCCTGGTGGTCGAGGTCGCCGGCGGCCGGCGCGGCGATGCTCGGGAGCTCGGGCTCCTCTCCAGATCCATACGGGCTCAAGGGAGAGAGCCTGGCGCTGGACTGCGGCGGCAAGCGCGGGGGCGCTCGGGCCCGGTCGCGACCCGGGATAGGCCTGGTGCGGGCTCAAGCGGGCCGCGGGGAAGTGGGGCTGGAGGGCGGTGAGGTGGCGTCTTGGGAGTGCCTGGAGACAGCGGGGTTGGCGACGTGGCGTTGTGAGATTGGCCCGGGGCATCTCGCCGGCGGCGGCTGGCCTGTAGAGCTGCGACAAATGGCGAGATGGAGGTGGCTGTGCACGGAAAGCGAGGTGGAGGCGGCTGGGAGGTAGGGGAAGGGGTCTAGGGTAGGTTTAGGCCAATAATGGCATGGGGGAGGTGTATATATAGGATAGGGGGTCTAGGGATTAGGGTTTGGGGCCTTTCGGAGCCCTCGGATGCCGATCGAATGGCTCCGGTCGGATGAAGGGGTAGGTTGGGCCTAGGTGGGATTAGTGGTTGTGCAGAGAGGTGTGGGCTGAGATGGGAGGAGAGGAGAGAGGCCCACGGGGGTTTTCGGAGACCGTAAACGCCCGACGTTTTATCCGGCGATAGTGCCGCTATAGTTATCTGTTGGGCTATCAAACGGACTCCGAATGCGACGATATTTGGCAAGCGGACTGTCTACACTATAATAAGACCACATGCCAAGTTTCATCCCATTCCAAGAACATTTTCCGGCCACTCATAAAATAAATATTCGGAGGTGTCGCGGGCGCGCGCGAGTGTGTCTGGGCTCAGAACGGACAACGAAAGGACGAGGGGGTTCGGCCGGATGCAAGTTTTGAAAACATGTTGATGCAATGCACACGATGACATGGCAAGATGCAACACGCAAGCAGATGACAGGGAAATGACGACGAATAATTGGCTGACACCTGGCGCATCGGTCTCGGGGTGTCACAACACTCCCCTACTAACAAGAGATCTCGTCCCGAGATCTTAGGAACGAGATGGATGGAAAAAGGAAGAAGGTGAAACCAAAGAACCTTGAGGGGTTGAACAACTTGAAAGAAAGGATACAACGGAGTTGAACGAAGTTGCAAAGACTTTGTTAGACAAGAGGAACAAGGAATGTGACGAGTATCAAGAATGTTGAAAGGCACAAAACTAGAGCTGAAGGAACAAGAATGAATTCAAAACCACTCCGGTTAATACGAGATAGAAAGGAATTTGAATGATGGAATTTGGGCAGCACTCCGGCTGGAAATGGAATGAATAGTACATGTGTTGAACATGGAAGGAATATGAACTTGAGAAGATGGAACGATACTTGACGAGTGGAAGAATGTAATGCCTCCGGAAGAATTGAAAGAGTGGAATGAAAAGTACAGAGAAGAAAGATGACAACTTGTACCACAATGAATTAAAAGCATCCTTGCGACGAAGGGATGAACGGAGTTGTTGAGAAATCAACAACAAAAGAATTAGCTTGATGTGGGCTTATGGAAATCATCCCAAAACTTGAAGTGAATTATGCCACAACGAAAAGATTAAATAGATGAGATGAAGGAAGAAATGCAAAACTCCACTTCAAAAGAATATGGAGAATTAATTGCATCTCGAGGTGCAAGAAGAATAATGCTTGAGCTGCTCCACACGAATTAATGATGAAAACTTGACAAAGGAATTAACTCATGAATAACTCCGGTGACAAAGGGATGATGATGACGGATGAAAAGAATACGATTAAAGCCTTGTAGTGATTTAGAAGGGGGTTTCCGACGAGAAGGCGAGGAAACTTTGAACTCTGGAAGAAAAAGATGGAACACTTGGGATTGGAATTTATCCATCAAGAACCAATTCCGAAGGAAGGAATTAATCCACTTGATGATAAGAAGAATAAGAATTATGTCATGCTTATCCTCCACCAATTAAATTGGTGGGAAACAATGGATTTGCATACTACTTATTTGCGTTGAAATGATTAAGAGGGATATATCTCAAATTTTGAGAAAGACTTTGTGAAGCACCGGAAAAAGAATTTTGAACGAACCACCGTATGAATTGAAACCGAGCGATGAAAAGGAACGAACCACCGGGAAGAATTAAAATCGAGTGATGAAAGAGATCAAATCACCGTAAGGAATTGAAATTGAGTGAGAAAAGAGAATGAATCGCCAGGAAGAATAAAACACTTGGGGAAATTTAGATGCAAGAGAATGAAGAAATCGCGGACGGATTAAAGAATGCTTGAACGAAGCACCGGAAGAATATGGAGACGAACGAAGAGGCATCAATGAAGAATATTTGGAGGACGAAGTTGAAAACAGAGAACGAAGAAATCTTCTGAAATGATGGCCTTCGAAGGAACACAAATGAAACGAATTCATGAAATACTCCGAAAAATTAGAAGAGTCAGGTAAGATCTTGGGAAAAGACCTGTGGGTTATGAGCCCATCGAAGAGAAAATACCGTTAAAAAGGATCGAAAAGGAGATGATGCACCGGAACGATTGAATGACTCGAATGAGGTGACAACCTCAAATAATTTAGAACACAAACGAATCTCCTGAGATGTCTTCATAACTGCGGGAAGATTAAATGGCAAGAGGCGAACGAGACAAGGGGAAACATTTGAGACGAGGTTAAAGAATATGAACAACACCGAGAACAAATTGAATTGGAACCACCAGAGAAGAAAAAGAGATGAATAATGACGATGAGACGAGAATTCACCAGTTGAAATAATTGAGGAAAGAAGGCAAGGCTTCACATGAGTAGGATAGATACTCGATTAAGGACTCCGGCTCCGAGAAGAAAAAAGGTGGGCGGGTGGGAAAAAGAAAGACAACTTTGGAAGGGGAAAACAACATCGGTTGGAAAGAATCGAGGATTGAAGCAAAAGACAAGGAGGGTCAAATCGACTTGACGAGAAATACACCAGATGAAAATAACAGACATCGCAACGAACGAAAACTAACCGCGTGATCCTAAAAAAATTTGAAGGAGAAGAGGAGTAATTCAAAACACCTACGTCAAGATTCCTCACCAAAGCGATGAAGGGACTGAGGAGTAAAAAGAATTCCTACCCTCTAATATAACTAGACTCCAAAATATTTTTTGCTAGACTCGACAACGGCCAAACTACGGTCAATCAAGGGGGGTCCTATGGTCGGTCGAGGCTCTGATACCAACTTGTCAGGCCCAAGATGTGATTCTATCCCGATCACGTGATACACTCGTGATTGGGACACAACCGCATTTCGGGCGCTTAGCAAGATGGATATCATTACATCGTACCATTACATAAATACCTGGGGATACAACAAATCATACAAGACACATGAATGCAACAACATCAATACAAGACATCCAACTACGGATGCAAACAAGAGAAACACAATGATATCCATCTACTATCCCAGGCTGCCGACCAGGAACCTAAACCAAGACTGACGAAGCAGAAGAAGAAAGAACTCCAACACAAGTACATCGCTCTCACGTCAAGTCATCGAAAACCTGCACCTACAACTGTTGTTGTAGAATCTATGAGCCACGAGGACTCAGCAATCCCATAACCATGGGTATCAAGACTAGCAAAGCTTTAACGGTAGGAAGAGGGTAAGTGGTGAGGTTGCAGCAGCGGCTAAGCAAAAGTATGGTGGCTAACTTACGAGTACAAGAATAAGATGAGCATCTACGCAAACGGTCGCAAACTAGTAATGATCGTTACAGAACTTGTACTACCTACGAGTCAAACATAACCCCACCGTGTTCTCTTCTCAAAGTGAAAAGAGACGGTCACGGTTACTCACGTGGATCGTGTGTTTTATCTCGGATCCTCTGTCAAGTTTTCTACAACCGGACATTAACAAATTCCAATCTGCCACATAACCGCGGGCACGTCTTTCAAAAGATCATAACCCTGCAGGGGTGTCCCAACTTAGCCCATCACAAGCTCTCACGATCAGCAGAGGTAAAATAATAATAATAATACCCCTTATCTTAGGGAAGGCCCGATCAGACTCGGAATCCCGGTGCATAAAACATTTCCACAATGGTAAAACAAGTCCAGCAAGATTTCCCGGTGTGCCGACACCCTGATAGTAGCCGTGTGTATCTCGTCTCAGGCCACGACCGGATGGGACAAGCTATGGGAGCCAGATACCTCAAGTTTCCCCGAGGCGGTCCCGCAGGTTGCCCGTTTGGGACCAACACCATCAGCACTGGCCCCCCTGTATGTAGAATAATCCTCGGGTAGTGCTAACTCCCTATGTAATTAGTTGATTAAGTTTTTATTATGTTGCAAATTAAAACAAATGTTGGGCCTTGCTGGAGGAGTTTTATTCAAAGACGAACTGTCAAGGGGTCCCCATATACCCAACCGAGTTAGGAACGCTAAATCAAGGAACATAACGCCGGTTTATCGGCTCCTAAGGTGGCATGAGTGGAACAAAACACCGAGCAAAAGGCCAAGCCTTCCACCCATTGCCAAGTATATAGGTGTGTTAATATATATAAGATATATTGTGATATTCCAACAACAAGTTCCCGCATGGAGCAATCTTCATCTTCACCTGCAACTAACAACGCTATAAGAGGGGTTGAGCAAGCGGGTAACATAGCCAATCAACGGTTTGCTGGGAAGGTGTCAAAGGTTAGAGGTTTCATGGCAACAAGGAGAGGCTGACAAAAATGATGGGTAGCGTGACATATAACGATAGCATCGAGACAACTAGCATGGCAATGATAGTAAAGGTATCCAAGGTGATGGTCATCTTGCCTGGAATCCCGCAAGGAAGAAGAACGAGTCCATGAAGAAGACAAAGAACAAGCCACGAAGATGAACCACGTGTAGTCGAACGAATCCTCACGATCGCAACGGAATATGAACTAGCGAGAAGAAGCACACAACATGGTAAACACACCACTCAAGAACATGACAAGATGCTCAACCAAGTATGATGCAAGACAAGTCTATATGATGCAAAACATGGCAAGGGATGAAGCACAGAAGAACAACACAACCAAACAAGGTTAAATGAGGTCGCAAACAACATATAGCAATTCCGGTAAGTCCTCATATGCACATTTCGAAATTGGTCCAGTTCTGAACAAACCTTAAGTTAAAGTTGTTAAACAGGAAGTTAACATGCACCATGATGATCTACTCGAAATTCTAGTCAAGTTACATGTAAAGTTTATTTAATTCAGAGCTACGGCCTAGCAGATATGAGCAAAACAAGACAAGCATGGCATTGATGCAAAACGGATCCAAACATCAAGAAAACACACTCCAAGCAGGTAATCAACATGATATTATGCATCTACATGCAAAAACACACAAGTTTCATATAGGACACGCTCCAACCAGAGCAACGGTTCAACACATACACATGAAACAAGATATAACAACAAGTTGTCCAAAAACAGCAACATGGCACTTAGTTGACATCAAATCAACATGATACAATAACACTTCATGGCAACAAAGGGCATGGCAAGCATGTACATGTCCAGCACTACAAACATGATCTCTAAGCTACTACCAAACACCACAAGAACATGCTCAATACATCATGGCATGATTGCAAAAGATTACAGATTCACGGACTTAGTGAAAATAAACTAGACATGGCAGCAACAATGACAAGTACGCATGTTTGCAAGCTTGTGCAACTCATCTCAAAGCATATAATGGCATGTGAATATAACCAACAGCAAGAAGACATGTTTATGAAGCTACTCATGGCAAGAACATGGTCATGCGATGCATAGAACACTATCTATTCACATGGCAAAACTGAACTTGCTGATAACAGGCTGACAGAAAACATTTTATAGCAACTTGAAAGCATGAAAACAACAAGCTACAGCAGACCATATATGCAAACAAGGGCATGGATGAATATAGAATAACATGGACAACAAGACATGATCATTGGACAACCCAAAACAATCATGGATTTGAGTGGGGCATCAAGCAAACATGGCATCAGGTTATAACAGTTTCAGACTTAGCAGTTTTTCAACAAGTATGAGGAAACATCAACAGCGAGTAGACCACTTTGCAAGCTTGTTGCAAACACCACAAGGCATATCATGAAAAGTGGATTGCACCACAGCAAAGATGGCATGATTTTGCTTCTAAAACATATTGACATGTAGCTCAAATAAAAATCACACATAACGATACAAAAATGACAAAACAGCATCTCATAACAAGTTTCAGCACTTAACAGCCACATGCACTTTTGCAACAGAGATAAACATGGCAATATGGCACCTAACATGAATGCAACAGCAGCCGTCATGTAGAGCACTTCACAATGAACATTTTGACATATCATACACTCCATTTGGATCAACATGCACAAAGATACAACCTCACAAACATGGTAACATATTGATGACCGAAAACAAGTACTTAACACTAACATCACATAGCAGTTTTGCAATGAAGATTAAGGCATCAACATGAACAGTAATATGCATGCAAATGCAACTAACATGTAGAGCATCTCGAGACGAACATTTTGACATATCATTTGCTCAATTTGGATGAATGTGCACAAAGTTACAACACTCACAACATGCACACATGATGCTGAAAATTAGGGACTTAGCAGTTTTTTAGAGTGAAAAAAAGGAGGGCACTGATTAGCTAAGTAACGCACGGGCGGGGGTTAGCAAAGGGCCGCTCACCTAGGGCACTGGGCCAGAGGAAGGCGGGCCAGGCCTGAGGGAGCTGGCATTGGGCCGTGGCTGGCAGGCCAAGCCAGGGCAGGGCCCACACGGAGATGGGCTGCGGCCCACGTCGGCGAGCGAGGAAGGCCCGAGCGGGGCTTGTCCTCCTCCTCCCGAACAGGGACCAAGCGGCGGCGGTGGGGTTCTCTCCGGCGGCGGGGTTGGGTTCTCTCCGACGATAGTGACGGCGGAGTGCGGAAATGGACGGATCCGGCCGATCCCGTCCGGATCCCTGGCTTGGATCACGGCGAGTTAAGGGAGCTCCGACGACGAGGTTCGTGGCAGATCTCGGACGGTGGTGGCGCTGGTCGTTGCGCGAAGTCTGGTGAGGGGCGGAGCAAGGTGCGAAGGAGCGGAGGGAGCGGGAGCGGCGGCTGGCCTGGACGCCTGGTGGTCGAGGTCGTCAGCGGCCGGCGCGGCGATGCTCGGGAGCTCGGGCTCCTCTCCAGATCCATACGAGATCGATGGAGAGAGCCTGGCGCTGGACTGCGGCGGCAAGTGCGGGGGCGCTCGGGCCCGGTCGTGACCCGAGATGGGCCTGGTGCGGGCTCAGGCGGGCCGCGGGGAAGTGGGGCTGGAGGGCGGTGAGGTGGCGACTTGGGAGTGGCTGGAGGCGGCGGGGTTGGCGACGTGGCGTTGTGGCATTGGCCCGGGGCATCTGGCCGGCGACGGCTGGCCTATGGAGCTGCGACAAGTGGCAAGATGGAGGTGGTTGTGCATGGAAAGCGAGGTGGAGGCAGCTGGGAGGTAGGGGAAGGGGTCTAGGGTAGGTTTAGGCCAAAAATGGCATGGGGGAGGTGTATATATAGTATAGGGGGTCTATGGATTAGGGTTTGCGGGCTTTCGGAGCCCTCGGATGCCGATCGGACGGATCTGGTCGGATAAATGGGTAGGTTGGGCCTAGGTGGGATTCGTGGTTGTGCAGAGAGGTGTGGGCTGAGATGAGAGGAGAGGAGAGAGGCCCGCGTGGGTTTTCGGAGACAGAAAACGTCCGAGTTTTATCCGGCGATAGTGCCGCTATAGTTATCCGTTGGGCTATCAAACGGACTCCGAATGCGACGAAATTTGGCAGGCGGACTGTCTACACTAAAATAAGACCACACGCCAAGTTTCATCCTATTCCGAGAACATTTTCCGGCCACTCATAAAATAAATATTCGGAGGTGCCACGGGCGCGTGCGAGTGTGTCTGGGCTCAGAACGGGCAACGGAAAGGACGAGGGGGTTCGGCCGGATGCAAGTTTTGAAAACATGCTGATGCAATGCACACGATGACATGGCAAGATGCAACGCGCAAGCAGATGACATGGCAACAACGACGAATAACTGGCTGACACCTGGTGCATCAGTCTCGGGGTGTCACAAGACATGACCGAGACACATCTCCGGTCAATAACCAATAGCGGAACCTAGATGCTCACATTGTCTCCTACATATTCTACGAAGATCTTTATCGGTCAAACCGCATAACATCCTACGTTGTTCCCTTTGTCATCGGTATGTTACTTGCCCGAGATTCGATCGTCGGTATCTCAATACCTAGTTCAATCTCGTTACCGGCAAGTCTCTTTACTAATTCCTTAATACATCAACTCGTGACTAACTCATTAGTCATTTGCTTGCAAGGCTTATTATGATGTGTATTACCGAGAGGGCCCAGAGATACCTCTCCGACACTCGGAGTGACAAATCCTATTCTTGATCTATGCCAACACCACGAACACCTTCGGAGACACCTGTAGACCATATTTATAATCACCCAATTACGTTAAGACATTTGATAGCACACAAGGTGTTCCTCCGATATTCGGGAGTTGCATAATCTCATAGTCATAGGAACATGTATAAGTCATGAAGAAAGCAATAGCAGTAAAACTAAACGATCATAGTGCTAAGCTAACGGATGGGTCTTGTCCATCACATCATTCTCCTAATGATGTGATCCCGTTGATCAAATGACAACTCATGTCTATGGCTAGGAAACATAACCATCTTTGATCAATGAGCTAGTCTAGTAGAGGCATACTAGGGACACTTTGTTTTGTCTATGTATTCACACATGTACTAAGTTTCTGGTTAATACAATTCTAGCATGAATAATAAACATTTATAATGATATAAGGAAATAAATAATAACTTTATTATTGCCTCTAGGGCATATTTCCTTCAGTTTGGCCCAATCTTTCACGGCGAATGATAGAACCATCAAATAACTTCGATTGTTGAGCAGATTAAATCTACTCCTCAAACCGTAGAACAGATTCTTGCGAATCAGCAAGCAAAACAAGTGATATAGGCGTCCCCGACTTGGGACATTTTTCCTGTCTATTCTTAACTCGAAAATTTCAACTCCCCTATTACAATAGCCGGCGGCTAACTTATATAGGTAAAACCTAAAATGAAAAATAAACATATGGATTGGACAGACCCAACCGAATTAAAATACCATAACTAAAAAATAAAACTCTATGGCCCAAGACATGGCCTGGATATAAAGCCACTACTATTTTGCCTTGCCGAAACACATTGGTGGTGTTCTAAAATTGGGCTTCACCTCATTCGTAGAAGGAATTGCACAGCAAAAGGATCCAAGCTTCAGAATATCATGACGTGGTGAAATAATAGGAGTAATAGATATCCTCCCCTCATCACCTCCATTGCCGACCAATTAGATTCTTGTGAGCGCTAGCTTTCACCTTCACCCGTCTGAGGTACTTGCTAGGTTGACCCAGAAGTAACAATCGCAGAGATGCTCCCTTTACCCCTGAGCCGAATTCATCGGAAAACATAAGGGGTAAGTGAAGGGGGAAGTTTCATGAAAATAAAATAAAAATCCTACAAAAACCCAAGATCTACCTATGCAGATGCAAAGCTATGAGAGAGGAGTGTGTCTACATACCCTTGTAGACCGAAAGCATCAGCACCGTAACGCGGTTGATGTAGTCATACTCTTCATGATCCAATCGCGATCCGATCCGATCTAGTGTCGAACGGACAACACCTTCGAGTTTAGCACACGTACGGCTCGGCGGCGTCATCTCCTTCTTGATCTAGCAAGCGAGCGAGAGGAGGTAAATAAGATCAGGACCAACACGACGGTATGGTGGTGGTGGTGGTGGCAGAATTCCGGCAGGGCTTCGCCAAGCGCGTACCGATGAAACTGGGAGGAGTTGGGAGAGGTAACAGGCAAGGGACGAAGTGGGGCTGCCCCCAATGCCTCCACACCTTTATATAGTCGTGGAGGGGGCTGGTGGCTTGACCTGCAAGGCCCTAGTGTCGTTGGCCAAAGAGGGAGGAAGAAAATCCCTCCTTTAGGGATCCCGATCTTTATCCCTTCGGGATAGGATACTATTCCTTTTAAGGGAGGATCTTGGTGCACCTAGACCAGGTTTGTGGAGACTTTCTCCACTACCCACGTTCATGTGGGTCCCCCATACAGGTGGGTCCAACTCCGGAACCTTCTAGAACCTTCCCGGTACAGTACCGAAAAAACTCGAACTTTTTTCGGAACCCTGATAACAGCTTTCCATACATGAATCTTTACCTCCGGACTATTCTGAAGCTCCTCGTAATGTCTCAGTTCCCATCCGAGACTCCGAACAACCTTTGTACTTTCCGCTATTAATATCTTGGGGCAGTTTTGAAGCATCTCGATGGATCATATGATCTCATTATCTCTTCTCATCAGATGATTATTCTCTTTGTTGATTTTCTTTAGTGTCTTGAGGATCTTCACCCGTGTTTAATCCATCCTGGCGCTGTCAGGGACGATGCTCGTGGTCAGCATGTTCAGACCGCTTCGTCCAACTCGTCGAACTTGGAGTCAGACTCGCCATTGGTTGTGGTGGCAGCGGTGTCCTGGGCAATTTTCCTGGCGGTCTCATCCACTATGTAACACGTGTAGGTAAATGTCGTCTATCACGAATGAAGCGACACTGGGATCACATCTGGGCAACTCTTAGTCGAGTCGTCGATCTCTTCGTTGATGTCCTCGGTATCGTCGGCCACCTCAAGAACGACATGGAAAGTGTCAATGATGGGCATGATGTAGGAGACAGGTGGGTTGATGATGTTTGCCACGAGCCTGCCGCATGAATTGGCGATGAATTCTAGATAGTCGACATGGACAATCCGGCTTGGGGCATAGGTTTCAATGAGCCCGAGACGGCCTGTCAGTCATCAACATAGCACATGGACCAAACGTGAAGATCTGACCCGATGCAAAGACGCTGGAGTGAATTGGAGATACCATCAGATCTCTGGGTTCGCCTTGCACTGCCCCAAAAGCTTCCAGATAAGCCTCGTTGGCAAATAAGATGGAGAGGAAAACCCATAACTTTGGTTCACCAAATACATCTCTGCTGTGCAATTTGCCAAGGGAGACCAACACAAAGGTTGTGTACAAGACTACGAGAAGCAACTTTGAGGGAGGGGGTATGAATCAAACGACGTGTCTGACAACTAACCGTCATTAGGTTAATCATCACGGGTGATTTACTGCACAACGCATCGTATGACACCTTCTCTTGCCAACAGGCGTCTCTTGTAATAGATGCCTCTACGAAGGTGTCCCAAATTCTTGTATAAATGATATGATTGAGAATCAATCAAACACTTGATGGTTCGTTCATTCACTTTTATTTCTTTTTTTCGTGAATACGCTCAGGATGTGTATCTTTTCATTGATAGAAGGAAAGTATTACACCACATGATTATCGTGATACACTAGGCCATGTCCGCAGCAAGGCATGAAAGTGATCACGGAGCAGACATGGGGCTCCTCATCCCCACTATGGCCTAGTCTAACTCTCCGGGACAATGTTCCTATTTGTGGTGGCACCGGCCCTTGCTCAAAGGCGTGCTTCATCCTTGATTATAGAGCATAGGCGGGAGACTGATGGTCGGTCACCGTCTAACACACAACCGTTGCAGTGCTTCCAGAGCCACCATGTGGTGAGGATGATGAGGGAGGCTAGTCCTTTGGGGAGGTGGTGGGCGCGTTCGTGCAGGATGCATCCCACCAAGCATGGAAGTCCATGTCCTTGCTGGGTACATTGGCGATAGATCAAACCCAGGCAAGAACCTCATACCACACCTGTCTGGAGAAGGAGTATCCTGCCAAAAGATATTGCATAATTTCCTCTTGTTGGTCGCAAAGGGCGCATGTGACTTCGTGGGGCAGACCGTGTCGAGCGAGGCGCTCGGCCGTCCAACAACGATCCTGAAGCGCAAGCCAAATGAAGAATTTAATGCGTAGTGGCACCTAAGATTTCCAAGTGAGCTTCTAGTGCTGGTCCTCGCAGGCACCAAGGAACAGTGTCTGGTAGCATGAGCTAGCAAAGTAGGTGGACGACGTAGTCCATCTCCAACTGAGGATATCCGGTGACTCTAGGTGCTCGATGTGGCGCACGGCGCGCCAAAGCTTGACATACTATACCATGGAAGCCGGCCCAAGGCCGCCCTGGATATCCTGCACCCAAGATATGTGGTGTAGACCATCGCGGATAGTGTGTATCTTGGGCGCCGCCGAGGAATCATCACGTAGACTTCAGGTACGATCTCGGCCACTGATCGCCCGTTGATCCAATGGTAGGTCCAAAATTTGCAGTACCATTCCCGATAGTCCAGGTGGTGGATGCCCGAAAGATGGCACTCACGTCGTCGTCGCGCGGAATATGCAGGTGGCTCCAAGGCCTGGAAGGATCTGTGCGGTGGAGCAAAAGCCAGCCCGTCGGAAGGGCAATGTCTGCGCACTGCAAGTCATGAATGCCTAGCGCACCAAGAGAGACTGGCCGACAGATTCACTGCCAGTTGACGAGACACTGGCTATCGTTCGCCTCCTTGCTCCCAGCCAAAAGGAATCCACATATGATCTTGTTCACTTTCTTGAGGATAGACTGGTTGAGGGCGATGGCGATGAGGAAGTAGGTTAGGATGGCGCAAAGGATGTGTCGGGCAAGGGCAAGCCGGTCTCCTTTGGATAACATGGAGGCCCGCCACGTAGATAGCTCCGGCTCAAGCTTGTGAACGATCGGCATAAGGCTCATGGTAGAAGGCTTGCGGATGGAGAGAGTGGGAGACCAAGGTACTGCACCGAAAAAGTCATCATCAGGAAAGTCATCAATTAAGATTTGTAAAAGGTGTTAACTGAAGTGATCATACACTAGTGTAATGTGTTGAAAGAAATGAAAGCATTTCTAGACAAGAACAACTTTAGGACTAAAATCTGCTAAACCCAATTGGTGACGCCGTACCCGGAGAGACTAGCAATTCCACATGACGCGACAAATCGGACGGAAACCAGGGCGAGTTCCAGCTTCTTCGGCGGCCTTTATAGACTACCCCTATCCGTTCGAGAAATATTGTCATGGCTTATTTAGTTTTAAAAAAAGGAGACGGAAAAGTGTTAAAAAAAGTCAAATAATAAGCCAAACTTTTATCAAAATGATTCCATCCCCGGGCCATGTTTTCTATAATTTCGTGTGCCACATCCTGAGATGTGGAAACCTCAGCCGCTAAACCAGCACTTGTCCACGAGAGTGACGTGCCACCGTATCCCGAGGGGGCAAGCGATTCCACCACCACGCCACAGAATCAAAAAAGGCGCAACGAAGCCACTCCTCCACACGAAACAAAACCGGCAAATTTAACAATTTTGACCTGTTGGCATAATCAATTAACGGAATGAACTGCCCGTGAAACTATTTCACAGCCATGACCTTTTTGTGTAGCGCCTGCCACGACGGCGCTGCACCCACTATGCAGCGCCTAGCTCAGGGGAATTGCACGCCTGTCCACCGTGGCAGCCCCCGGGCCCGCACCCGGCCGTGCAGCGCCTCCGAGCTAGGCGCCACACAATGTAATGTGCAGCGCCTCCGAGCCAGGCGCTGCACTATGACTTATCCAGCAGCCGCGCTGGACCCCTACTCCCCCACTCACACTCTCTCCCACTCTCACCCCGAGCTTTGGCCCCTCTCCCACTCTCTTCCCCTCTCAAATCATCTCTCAAATCTTGCTTATTTGAAGAATTTGTCCATGGATTTCGAAGTCAAGCCCTCCCTAAAGGTAATCATCTCCGATCCCCTTGTTTTGGTCCAAGTAATGTTATCAAATTGCTCGAATGTTGCTAGTTTGGGGAAACCCTAGTTTTGTTTGGATCTATTGATTTGCATGGAGAAGTGAGATGTATGTTTATGGGTGTTCCTATGGGTGTTCTTATGGGTGTTCCTATGGGTGTTGTTATGTTGTTGTTAGGGTTAGGTTATGGTTATGGTTAGGGTTATGGTTAGGGTTGTTGTTTGATATATATATTAGGGTTTCTATTCTTTGTTAATCTTTGCATTTAGTACTTATGAAAGCAATGTTACCTTGTGTTCTTGGAATGCTTATAGGGATGGGAAGAACATGTGTGTTTGTTCATCATGGGGACAAAGACGCCTTTTTGAAAGGCAATATTGAACCGGACCCGGATGAGCTTGACATTGTGTTTGATAGTAGTCCTAGCTATGCGGAGCTCTTGCAACAAGTTAGGAAAGAATTGAATTGGATGGACCTTAGTGATATCGTTGAGTTGGAGGGAAGGCATAATGTAGGCTTTGGAATGCACGTCCATTGGAAGACAATGTGTGTCAACTCGGAGCAACGTTGGGTTGCATACAAGGAAATGGTGGCCGAATCACTTGACAAGGCTCTTGAGTTATTTACAACGAAGAAGGTTGATTCAATTTTGCATTTGGACTTGAACCGGAAACCTTCCCCTTTGGTTCATAGTAGCCCACCACCCTTGAAGCGAGATGAAATTGATGAACCTCTTTTGACCCAAGAAGTGGGGCAAACATTGAGTCGGTTTACAAACAACCAAGATGAAGCTTTGCAAGAGGAAGAGGACAACTATGATTATGCGGACGATGACAATGAAGTTGATCTCCATGACAACAATGTGGGTGATCTCGACAAATATCATTATCAAGAGACAATGGACCATTCCATCCCTTTTTCCCGTGCATATGCATCGAACTCGGATGACGATGGTCCCGATGAATAAGTTGATGCGGAGGGGTTCACGGTGAAGGAGGCCGAAGCTTTCGAGAAGGTATTCCGTCGAGATCATCGGACTACATTGTTCAAGGATGTTAGTCTCGTGGATGAAGCCGTGGTAGATGGTGGCCAATGTGTATCTCTTGGTGTTAGGCCAAGCTCTCACCGTGATATGGGAGACGACAAGAACCGGATGGCTAAAGGGTCTAAGTTCGAAACCTTGTTGGAATTGAAGATGTGGTTGGACAACTACTCGGTTACGCATTATCGTCCACACAAGGTGGTGCACTCGGACATCAATGTGCGCTACACGGTTGCATGTGCAAGTGAAGATGAAATATGTCCATGGATTGTGCGTGCAAGACCATGGAAAGGAGGTCCAACTTGGCATGTAGTGAGTTATGTGCCAACTCACATGTGCCAAGGCAAAAGGGTGGATGGCAAGATCGTGTCCCAAGACCACAAACAACTCACGTCCGAGTTCATTGCTTACAGGTTGTCCAACTTAATATCCACACTTCCAACAATGAGCGTCCAACATATCATTGATCTTGTGAAGCCATATTTCATTACAAGGTGAAGTACGGCAAGGCATGGAAGGCGAAGCAAGCCGCATTTAAGATGTTGTATGGTATTTGGGAGGAAGCATACAACCTGTGAGCTAGGCGCTGCATAGGTCTGTATGTGTCCAGAGAGCAACAGAAACTTCTGATGCTCTCTGGACACATACAGATCTGTGCAATGCCTAGCACACAGGCGTTGCACTATACAGTGTGGCGCCTGGGAGCCAGGCGTTGCACTATACAGTGTGACGCCCGGCTGCTAGGCGCTGCACAGGTCTGCACCTGTCCATAGAGCAACAGAAAGCTCTGAAAATGTACAGACCTGTGCAGTGCCTAGCTCTCAGACGCCACACTGTATAGTGCAACGCCTGGCGTCTAGGCGCTGCACAGTACAGTGTGGCGCCTGGGTGGTAGGCGCCATACATGTCTGATGAAAGATGAATACTTCAACACTAGCACCAAAAATAGAAAGATGAATATTAGAAATATGAATACTACAACACATATAGAGAAGGAGACATATAGTGCCAACATAGAGTTCAACACTAGCACCAGCATAGAGTTTAACATTAGCACCAACATAGAGTTCAACACATATAGTATCTTTAGCACGACAAGTTCGACATTACTACCAACATAGTGTTCGACATTACAAAAAGAGTAGGACGACTAGTTCCTTCCGTGCTTGCTGGCTCATCCCCCCCTCTTGACACTAATCTTCTTCACCTTCCTAGGAAGAGGAACCCGCTCCGGCTCCGGCTCCGGCTCCGCCTCGTCATCCAAATAGTCATCCAAAGTCGCCATCCGCGAGGTTTCGACCGTCCTTTTGCCTTTTTGGGTAAAGTCCTCAGGTGTGTATTTCTTGAATTCCCTCCTAGGCTTTAACTTGATTGCAGAACGAGCCTTGTACTTCCCCAAGACCATATCATCAGGAGCCTATGCATCAACAAAAGTTATGGAAAGACCGTGTGTGAGCATGTAGTTAGCAATGCATCAATAATTGGATATATATGCTAATGACATACCTCTTGGGTGACCACACCCACATCCTCATCATCCAAAGGATTAGCATCGCCAGAAATGGGATCTGATGGTGTCGCCGACCTAGAACATTCTGGTGATACATACTCGGGGTCACGACAACCGAAAAGATTAGATAGCCGCCTTAACTTTTGGCCCTGGCGCTGCAACATGGACAAGTGAATGAGACATCGAACATACCAACACATGTTAAGTGCTAGTTTGAAGGAGATGTGAACCTTAAGGAATGCTCGAAGGGCACCTTCCCCATCGCCTTTGCCAGCCGGGGTTGTTTCCAAAATAGTGTCGGTCTCATCGGCTGCTTTCTTGATCTGGGCACGCTATGAACACAAATGGTATTAACGTGTTAGGCAAGCGAAGATGTAAATAGTGCGAATGGAAAAGAATAAAGGGCAAATACCATAAAGTTCATCATTGGGCCTGCAGGGATCACTGAGTTGCCTTTCCGGACTAATGCATTGTACTCGTGCTAGGCTATATCATCAAATACGGTGGGATCTTCCAAAATCTCCTCAGCATACACCGGCTTGCATACCTCCACACGGGTTCTTGCAAGGAACCATGTGAGATAGTTGTTGAACGCGATCGGGCAGTGCTCACGAAGCGGGGCTCCTTTGTTGCGCCTAGCTTGATCAACACTAAACTGCCACTGCACAACATACTTCCTGTGATGCTTGACCCAGTCCTTGATCCTACGCTGCTTTTTCCTATCCAACCTGCAAGTTAGAAACATAATATTAGAACCATCGATGAGGCCGAGAAGCAGCTAGGTGCTCAAGGTTAATTATATCTTACGCGTGTAGCATGTGGTCCGTGTCCTCCCACTCCGGCGGGTGTGTCTGGAACAAACCAAACTGGCGGTACACCCGATGTGGCAGGTGAACCTCGACCGCCCAGTTGCATATGAGTGGACACCACATATGCCAGAGTTCCCTATCCCTAATGCACATTGGATTCAGCGCGAACTCCATAGGGTTCCCAAAACTCTCTACACTTTCATACGGTTCCCATTCAACCTGCAAAAGGGGATAACATGCAAAATTGATATCGAGTTACGATATAAGCATGATAATAACTTATGCAATATCGACTCACCTGCTCAGCCATGATCGCGTCCATCTCGCTCCTGTAGAGCTTGTACATGACCGATGGATCATCCGTCATCTCATTTAACACATCCCACTTGTAAGCCCAAGTGGGGAGCCGTAGTGGGTCGTTTTTCTCGTCCCAAGGCTCGTACTTCACGTCTTCGGTCGTCCAACCGGCAAACGCTCCCAGCTCCATATGGAAAGTACGAGCAAACAACCACTGATACCTCCAGATAGCCTACAACTGGCTTCGTCCAACTGCACATAAAAAAGAACATGATTGAATTAACAGCAAGATCGCATTCATCATGTAGCAATGAAGTGAAATATAAACAACTTCATACATGTCTATACAAGTAAGCCAGTGTCGCGGAACCCCAACTCCATTTGCTATCGAAGACGGTCAACGCCTTCAGCCACATCCATGGAGCATTCTTGCCTGTGCCATCAGCAAACATAGTCCTGGATATCACATACCACATGTAGACACGAGCATGTGTCTTCACCGTGTCCTCATCAGCCTCCAAAGGGCAAGTACGAAAGTGTGTAGTAATCAAGGTGTAAGGGGCATCGGTTGCAACTCTTTCCTTCCTCTTGCCTTCAACTTCTGGTTCCTGAGGCTCCGGAGGAACCATACCGATAAGGGCATGCATCTGCTCGCGCCACCCATCTGAATCAGTGCTCATACATAAAGGATTGCCATCGACAGGAAGACCGGTGATCATTGCTATATCCTGAAGCGTCACGGTCATCTCTCCGGTCAGCAGATGGAAACTGTGTGTCTCCGGCCTCCAATGATAAATGAGCGCGGTGTGTGCCGGAGCATTGTTGGGTGGCGTCGACCGGCTGACCAACTGAATGAAAGGGAGAAGTCCTGTCTCCCTAACATACAGTGTGTAGCGCTCATCATAGCGCATCCACTCAAGGTTGACTCTGTGACGCCCGGATAGTTAAGCTACAGTAACCCTCTACTAATGACGACACGTCACCACAATTACTGTTGATAATCTCGTGTTAGTTCGAAAACGATCCGATTTAAAATTTGAATTAAAAGAAAACACAAAAGTTTTCAAACATTAAAACTAAAATGTTCGGGACGTATCAAATAAATCATAAGGAATTATGGTGGAGAATCCTTATTTTTATAACATATTTAAATGCACCAAAATGATTGAAACAGCAGACAAAACAAATAAGTAAATGCACTAAGATAAGTAAAACAGTGGCTTGACCAATTAATTAAATTCATTGCATAAATTATAAAATATTAATCTATTTTATTTAGGGATAAGAATTAGTGTGGCACTAGTATATTTATAAGTACTAATTTAGGTGCTAGTGGTAATTTATATAAAACCTAAAATGAAAGGAACTAAAATAAAACAGAAAAGGATAACTATAAAAATAAACAAAACAAGAACAAAGCAAAAAAAAAAGGAA
>LR738714.1:396733025-396809735 GCA_902687465.1 Secale cereale | reverse complement strand
ACCGCGCCTCTGCCTCGACGGCAGCCGGCGCCCCCGTCGCCGCGCAGCTCGTCGTCGCCCGCGCCCAGCCACCGTCCTCTCCCTCGCCTCGTCGCCGACCCCACGCCGTCGCCGGACTACCCTGCCCCGCCTCTCCTTCGCCGGCCCTCCTCGAGCCTCGCCGCCCCCGTGCCCCTGCAAACGCCGGTGAGGCCCGGCCCCTTTCCCTCTGACCTCCGGCCACTGCGCCGCCCTTTGCCGCCCTGCGCCCTGCGCCCTCTCCCCTCCAACTGTCGCCCCGCCACCCTGCTCCGGCCGCAGCCATGGCCGCCGGAGCCCAGCGCCCGACGCCCACTCGCCGCGCCGGCCTCGCCCCGCATGGCTGCCCCGCTCTGCGCTCATCCCCGCGCCCTTTCCCCTCCGGGCGCCTTGGCCCGCAGCCGCACGGTGCCGCTGTCGCTGCGGCCGCCCTCCGGCCTCGTGCCGCCTGGCCACGGCCTCCGGCACCGCTGCCGCCGTCGCTCGGGTCCGCCCCGCCGGCGCCCAGCGCCCCTCGGGCACCCGCCCGTTCGGGCGACAACCGTCACCCCACCGCCCGAAACCCGTTAAGGCCATGTGCCAATGACAAGTGGGCCCCAAGCCCCAGAACGAAAAAAAAAGAAGAAAAAGAAATATAAATAATTAATAATATTAATTAATTAATTAACTAGATAATTAATCTAATTAATCCTGTCTTTAATTAACCTAATGGATAATTAAATAAATGAAATAATGTTAAGATTAAACTAATTAATTGTGATTAATCTAGTTAACTTTAATTAGTTAAACTAATTAGGATTAGTTAATTAAATATAGAGCTAATTATACTCAGTCAATGACAGGTGGGACCCACTGGTCAGTTTGACCAGTCAACCATGATGACGTCAGCATGATGTCATGCTGATGTCATAAATCTTTTTTGAATTAATTTAATTAATATTAAATCCCAGAAATTAATAAATACTTTAGAAAATCATATCTTTTAAACCGTAACTCGGATGAAAATACTTTGTACATGAAAGTTGCTCAGAACGACGAGACGAATCCGAATACGCAGTCCGTTTGTTCGCCACACACCTCTATCATACCGAACGTGCAACATTTCCCCTCCGTTTCATCTGCCCGAAAACGCGAAACACCGGGAATACTTTCCCGGATGTTTTTCATCCTTGCCAGTATCACCTCCTACTGCGTTAGGTCACACGTAGCACCGCGTATTCCCATGTTATGCTTTGTGATGCTATTGTTTGCTCTATTATTTATTTGTTTCCCCTTCGTTACTTATCTTCGGTAGACTCCGATACTGTGATATACCCCGAGACCGTTGATGCTTCGGTGTTCGACTACGGCTACGATTCCGAAGATTCCTTTCGTCTGCAGAGCTTCCAGGCAAGCCCCCCCCTTTGATCACCAGATATCGCCTATTCTTCTCTCTACTGCTTGCATTAGAGTAGTGTAGCATGTTACTGTTCGGTTGCTCCTATTCTGTTGCATAGCCTGTCATTGCTGCTACAACTGTTGATACATGTACCTGCCATCCTAATGCTTAGTGTAGGATGCTAGTATTCCATCAGTGGCCCCACATCCTTGTCCGTCTGCCATGCTATACTATCGGGCCGTGATCACCTGGGGTGGTGATCACGGGTATATACTATATACATACTTTACATGATACTTGATGTGACTAAAGTCGGGTCGGCTCATTGAGTACCCGCAAGTAATTTGATGTGGGGGCTGAAAGGACAGGTGGCTCCATCCAGGTAGTGGTGGGCCTGAGTTCCTGACGGTCCCCAAGTGGATCGTTGAGGCGGAGCGACAGGGCAGGTTGAGACACCCAGTGGAGAGGTGGCCTGGTCCTGGTCGTTGTCCGCGGTTATTTCATAATAACACGCTTAACGAGTTTGGATATTTGATCTGAGTCTGGCCATTTGGTCTATACGCACTAACCAGCTACGTGGGAATAGTTATGGGTACTCGACGTCGTGGTATCAGCCGAAGCCTTCTTGACGTCAGCGGTTTAGCGGCGCGCGCCGGGTTGGACCGCGTAACGTAACTTCCTTAGTAATGGAGGTTGCTAGGTCTGCTCACCGGCCGCGTACGCAACGTGCAGGTGTGCGTTGAGCGATGGGCCCGGACCCCTGCGTGCCTAGGACTTAGACCGGCGTGCTGACCTCTCTGCTGTGCTTAGGTAGGGCTGCGACGTGTTGATCTTCCGAGGCCGGGCATGACCCTGGAAAGTGTGTCCGGGCAAATGGGATCGAGCGTGCTGGGATATGTGGTGCACCCCTGCAGGGAAGTTAATCTATTCGAATAGCCGTGTCCCTCGGTAAAAGGACGACCTGGAGTTGTACTCTGACCTCATGACAACTAGAACCGGATACTTAATAAAACACACCCTTACAAGTGCCAGATATAACTCGGTGGTTGCTCTCTCACAGGGTGACGAGGGGAGGATCACCGGGTAGGTTTATGCTATGCGTTGTTACTTGGTGAACTTACCATCTATTTCCCTTCTACTGCTTCAAGACGGAGGCTGCGAGACGCGAGGATACTTGTTACTTCCTTATATTCTCTTCTACTGCTGCAAGATGGAGGTGGCCAGAAGCGTAGTCTTCGATTGGATTAGCTATCCCCCTCTTATTCTGGCATTCTGCAGTTTAACCCACATATATTACCCCCTTACACAGATATCATTGCATATGTAGTGTAGATCCTTGCTTGCGAGTACTTTGGATGAGTACTCATGGTTGCTTTTCTCCCCCTTTTCCCCTCTTGTTCCTTCTTCTCGGATGATGCAACCAGATTGATGGAGTCCAGGAGCCAGAAGATCCCGAGGATGTTTCTACGTGGAGTTCGGCTTCGAGGAGTAGTTAGGAGGTCCCAGGCAGGAGGCCTTGCCTTTTCGATCGTTGTTACTTTTGTGCTAGCCTTCTTAAGGCAAACTTGTTTAACTTATGTTTGTTCTCAGATATTGTTGCTTCCGCTGACTCTTGTGTTTTCGAGCTTTTGTATTCGAGCCCTCGAGGCCCCTGACTTGTAATATAAAGCTTGTATTATTTTAATTTGTGTCTAGAGTTGTGTTGTGATATCTTCCAGTGAGTCCTTGATCTTGGCCGTACACATTTGCGTGCATGAATAGTGTACGGACAAATGCGGGGTCGTCACAGACTCTGTGAGCCCGAAGCTTCAGAGGTGCAAGCTCCTACAAGGAAAACAAACAAATCATTAAATCTGGGGGTATGTGTTTGAAAAATAACGAAATAATTAACACCGGCAACTTTCATTATTACCCGCTGATCCACCGACATAGCGTAAGACCGGTGTTGTTTGTCTCAGTGATCATCGAGAAGCCAATCCATCCTAACCATTTGAAAAAAAAGTTTTCTTGTCAACACGATTAACTTTTGAATACACAAAAACAAAACTACGGCTACTAGATGCAAAATTTGAAAAAAATGCTTTCTTCTCAAACCATATAAATAACATCATCCTATGAATATAAAATAACTAAACTAAGCCTACTTCAATACAAATATCTTTTCCATATAACTAATATTCAATTCATCTAACTCATCTAAAATAACATCTAATAAAATCTAACATAATGTAGGTTTCCAACATAGAAGGATTTTTTTTCAATACATGCTAACTAAACTAAGGTTACATATAACTTATAAATCATCTACAAATCATAAATCCCACATATGCAAGATTCTAATCTAATCAAAAAAAGATTACACAAATCTTCAAAAAAAAAATGTATGGGTAGAAAGAAGGGGATCGGAGGAGTGTACCTTGTAGGATGGAAGGGTGAAGAACTCCACGAACAAAACGCTCAGATCTGAAGTTTTTTGGGGATGAGATTGAGAGAGGGAGAGGGTGGGATCCAGCTGTCGCCACAACCTCCTCTCTTCTCTCTTCTGTAACTGCAATGGGTGGGGATTGGGCTTTCGCGCGGCTGCTGGATAAGTCATAGTGCAGCGCCTGGCTCGGAGGCGCTGCACATTACATTGTGTGGCGCCTAGCTCGGAGGTGCTGCACGGCCGGGTGCGGACCCGGGGGCTGCCACGGTGGACAGACGTGCAACGCCCCTGAGTCAGGCGCCGCACAGTAGGGTGCAGTGCCGTCGTGGCAGGCGTTACATAAAAAGATCATGGCTGTGAAATAGTTTCACGAGCAGTTCATTCCGTGAATTGATTACGCCAACAGGTCAAAATTGTCAAATTTGCCAACAAAACCCCACCTCCTTTTCAGAAAGGAAGACGATCGACACATCACACGTACAGTGCATGCAGCGGGCTCACGCGTCGAACCGAGACCCTTCCGGGACAGCTGGGCGCCTCCCAAATATTCCCAGGGGAAGCCTCCTGGGCCAAGCAAACGCGAGGAGCCCTCCCAGCCAAGCATATCCGCGCCGGGCCGCGAGGTCCGCACGCAAAAGCGCCAGAACGCGGTTCACCGTGACTCGGCACCCCCGCCCGTGACCCTCTATCCGATCGGTCCAGTGGACCGCGTCCTTTATTAGGGCTCGCTCGGCCCCTTATAAATAGGCTGCCCAGGCCGGGGTGACTTTCCCATCTTGCAAGTCCCCTCATTTGTTTAGCACAAAACGCAAACTCCGCTCGTTCCCCACCACCATCTGGTCCAAAACCTAGAAATTCGGAGTGAGATTGTAGTGTTCGTCCGTTTGCTTTCAGATTTTCGAGATCTGTGAGGAGGGAGGAGAGACAGATCCGTCGCTTGCTCCCTGTTCGAGGTCTGTGACGAGGAGGAGCAGATTCGTCGCGTGCCTCCGAGGTTCTTCCTGGAACTGTAAGATTTCTCTCCATCAGCTCATGTTGTTTCTATTCAATAGGCATCTTCGATCCGTGGTACAAATTTGTTTCCTGTGCATAGTAGGGATCATATTCCTTTTCGTCCCGGTAATAGGCTGGATAGGAAAAGTAAGTAAACGTCGTCGTCTAGATTATCTGTAATTTCAGACTTTGTGAAATATATGCAGCGCGGTCAGGAATTACCCGTCTTCCTGTACGAGTATGCTGTTCGGTACATCGATTTGTGGTAGATTTTGGCTGCCCTGAATGCTTGATGTTAATTTTGGCCCCCCTTTCTGTTATGCTGCCGACTGGAATAGTCATCTTCAAATCCGGTTGAATATCATGTATAGATTAATAATTCAGTAGAGATTAGCGAAATATTCCTCTGCTTTATATGCATGGTGAAACGGGAATCACAGAAAGGATATTTGTGCTTCATTGTTTCTAACCCATATCCCCGCACTGCAGAATTTGATGTGCTATGGAATCCAAGGGTGGTAAAAAGTCCAGCAGTAGTCGTTCCTCCCTCATGTACGAAGCTCCCCTTGGCTACAGCATCGAGGACCTCCGCCCTGCAGGCGGCATTGAGAAGTTCCGCTCCGCTGCCTACTCAAACGTATGTATCCAATCATTCAAGCTTCTCCTTTCTTTTTGTTGCATATCTTGTTGATGATTAGATGCTCACAGTTTCTACTTCCAATTGCTTCTGTTTTGCAGTGCTCCAGGAAGCCATCCTGATAATCCCTCTCAGTGCCCATCCTAATTGCTTAGAACTTCCTTCTCTTTCGGTTCATCTTCCTAAATTTCTTGGGCTAGCTGCTTTTCTCTGACCAGCAAAGCCTTTTCTCCCTCTACCAACCTTCTGAAACAATGGCTGTCTCTGCGATTGGGTTTGAGGGATATGAGAAGCGCCTGGAGATCACTTTCTCTGAAGCGCCAGTGTTCACTGACCCCAATGGCAGGGGATTGCGTGCTCTCTCGCGTGCCCAGATTGACTCGGTTCTTGATCTTGCCAAGTGCACCATTGTATCTGAGCTCTCCAATGAGAAGTTTGACTCGTATGTCCTTTCTGAATCAAGCCTCTTCGTGTACCCGTACAAGGTTGTGATCAAGACCTGCGGTACCACCAAGCTCCTGTTGGCCATTCCAAGGGTTCTTGAGCTTGCTGAGGAGCTTTCCCTGCCACTCGCTGCTGTGAAGTACTCCCGTGGGACCTTCATATTCCCTGAAGCACAGCCTTCTCCACACAAGAACTTCTCTGACGAGGTTGCCTTCCTGAATGGCTACTTTGGTGGACTCAAGTCTGGTGGCAATGCCTATGTCATTGGCGACCCTGCAAAGCCAGGCCAGAAGTGGCATGTCTACTATGCCACCCAGCAGCCTGAGCAGCCTGTGGTTAACCTTGAGATGTGCATGACTGGTCTGGACAAGAAGAAAGCTTCTGTCTTCTTCAAGACCTCTGCTGATGGCCACACATCTTGTGTCAAGGAGATGACCAAGCTCTCTGGCATCTCTGACATAATCCCGGAGATGGAGATCTGTGACTTTGATTTCGAGCCGTGTGGCTACTCCATGAATGCCATCCATGGCTCTGCTTTCTCCACCATTCATGTCACCCCTGAGGATGGCTTCAGCTATGCTAGCTATGAGGTCATGGGGTTGGACCCTGCCTCCATGGCCTATGGTGACCTGGTCAAGAGGGTGCTGAGGTCCTTTGGCCCGTCTGAATTCTCTGTTGCTGTGACCATCGTTGGCGGTTGCAACCTTGCTGGCACCTGGGGCGAGAGGCTGAATGTTGGGGTCTATGATAGCACCAACATGGTCGTCCAGGAGCTGCCTGACGGGGGGACGCTCATCTACCAGAGCTTCACTGCTGTCGGCGAAGACTCCACCGGGTCGCCAAGATCTGTCCTGAATTGCTACGTCGATGGCAATTTAGAGAGTGGCTCCAAGATGGATGCTTTCTTTTGCTGGGAAGACGATGCTGCGCAGGAGAAGGATGAGAGGGGGGATGCTAAGAAGATGAAGAGCTCCTGATGGCGATGCTGAGCTTGTGTTGCGTCAGTCTGTTCTTAGAGGTTTTTCCTGTCCTATTACTTTGTTGTATGGACAAGTGACGTGAAAATGGTTAGCGTTTTCTGCCAGTGTGAGCGAATGTATGGAAATGCTAGCTGGCTGCATGGTTTATGAATATAAGAATAAGCCTTGTGAGCAAATGTTATTTTTTTTATTTCCTGAAAGTGTTTGTTAGAAGCCATTCTTGTCTATCGTGGAGCTTGTGGTTATTCGATTGTGGTTTATGAATATAAGAATTCTGCGGCGAATCTGATTCAATTCTGATGTGCTGAGGTTCTGGTATAGTACCGCTTGTGGTTATTCGATAAGAATCTATCTCTTAGTTTAGTACTATGAAAGATAAGATGGAAGTGGATCCTCTAACATGAAGAAGAGAAGTCCCCTAAGCTTCAATTCCTTAACTTTCCTCCTTCACATCAATATGATTAAGGCAAAATGACTTGAATTAATTTGCAAATTACAAATTCATGTATACATTTACAAAAATTACATACAAACAAAATTATGATGTAATAAAACTAATTTCAGATTTATTCACATGAACAGTAATCACACACATAACCTGCTACAGTAAATAAATACAATATCCAAAATTATGATGTAATAAAACTAATTTCAGATTTATTCATATGAACAGTAATCACACACATAACCTGCTACAGTAAATAAATACAATATCTGCTGCAGTGACCCTAACTTTCCTTCTTAGTTCTGTACTAGATTACACTGTAGCTTAGGTGACTTCCCTTTTTAATGTTAGAGGATCCACTTCCATGAAAGATGCGAGGAAGATGCTACTGTTGTCTTACCTTCTCTGCTGTTCAAAGTTGATATGGTTGGATTTGTATCAATTGTTTTGATTTTGACATTTTTTTTACGAAAATACAAAGATGAATATGAGCGTGCGCGCATCCACGTGAGTAGTAAATTCATAAATATACTGGAAAAAATAAATAAAAAATCACAAAATTGCACGGTATGAAACTTAGTTGATCATTCTACTCACGTGTGAAGTTTCATGATGTATTGACACCCACGATTAAACCTGGCCATGGGCAGCCCGGTCCGACCCGGTTCGAAAAAGCCTGACCCGGCCGGGCCCGACGCTGCTTTCGGGCCGGGCTCGGGCCTAGATGTTGAGCCCGATGGCTAGACCGGGCCTGGGCCCGTCATTTTTGCTGTTTGGTGAAGGGGCCCGGCCCGTGGCCTGACGGGCTTTTGCATGTTCGGGCCGGAATTGGGCCCAAAAAACAGGCCCGATGGCCGGGCCGGGCTCGGGCCTAGGTTTTTTGGCTCGGGCTTGGCTAGGCCCGGCCCGAGGTTTGGCCAGGTATACCCACGGTATTATTAGTGAAGAAATACAAATGCGATCATGCTATTTATTAAACAATATTTTTTAATATAGATTTGATTAGCTTTGATTTTGTCTTTTTTGCCCAAATTACCACGGATGTGATTTCTTCATGAAATTTCATATGTGATATACCGGTTGACTATGCATATACAAAAATAATTTCAGATTTTTTTAAAATTTTCTAGCTTTTTTAATTTACTATTCATAAAAGATGCGTGCGTACGCATGTTCACTAAATCCGCGTCTTTTCAAGGCTATATTGTGATCTCATAATATTTTATCAGCTTAAATATCCTAGAAATGAGAGTACCATCGTAGTATGATCAGCAGTATCCAAATCAGGTTACGATGGCAGGGGGCCACAGCTAAAGAACCATGCATCAGGCACTGCCTTTAGGGCATGGCCAATGCATAGCCTGAGGATGATGCTTCACATGCCATGTAGGATCGGATAACAGAAAAAGTAGGTTCGGGTGAGGAAGCAGGATCCTTTTCATGAGGCGAGTTCTTAGAGAGAAAAAGTGTGGTCCGGTGCATAAAGTTGGAAAAGTTAAAGTGAAGAGGACGGATGCATGTCTAGTGTGAGTCACTTTTTATTTTTTGATAAAGCCCACTACTAGTAGCTTGCATTGGGGAGAAAAAATCAACACATATGCCTCAAATTACTTTTTATCATGAGGCATCTGTATCCATATGCCACCATTGTACATGCCCTTAACGACTCTACTTTTATTTCAAGACCATACAACAGAAGCGTGTCAAGCTTCAAGAGAAGGAAACATAAACGAGCATCATCTCTACTGATCTAAGCAACTGGAGCACCACGTTTTAAAAGAAAAACGAAGGCAAGCTTCCGCTTTAATTGTGTCGATCAGGGTAGAGGGCATCTTTGATTTGGGAATCCAATAACCTCCGAACGTTTGAATTTTAAGCATTTCATTCTGAATGTTTTTACATGACAACTTTAATTCATAGGGATGACTACTTTAGTTGATAGGGATGGCAACTTTGTCCTTTTTTATTTTTTGTCAGAAAATTATCATGTTTCCCTAATCTCACGCAAACTAAAGTTGCCATCTAAAACGTTCGGGTTGCCATACTTAAATCCCGAACGTTCGAGAGTTATCATTACCGTTGATTTGTTGCCAAAAACTCTTGCATTTCTTTCCTTTCACACCTCTCAAGTGACAGGCACGAGAAGCGTGGGGATGGCCTTTCTCCTATGACCACGCTGAAGAACCGTTGCCACCAACCTAGCATCGACCTTGCGGATGCCTCCCTAGCTCGCAATGTCCAACTCCGGAGCATCAACCCAACCCTTAACGTCCAACCAGGTCCTGTGGGAGTATTTGCACCTAAAGAGAATATGCGCCGTGGACTCTGGTTCTCTTTTGCAAAGCTGACAAAGGCTCAGTTGGCTTAGTCTCGGTTTTGAAGGCGGTCCGTTGTCCACACATAGCTCTTGATGGCAAGCCACGCAAAAAAATTGCACTTGGGTGGCACCCAATTGCCCCAAACCGCCAAAACCATTGTGGTGGGGATGGCCCCCTCGAACCACACCTTATACATGGAGGCCGCCATTGGTGGTGACGTTCCAAGTAATAGCATCAGAAAAATCCTCATGGAGTTGGACAAGATCAAGTTTGGCCCATAAAGTGTAAAACTGCTGGATATGATAGATGGAGAGACCGTTCGACATGTCAATCCTAGCAATCCAAGCAAGGTCCCGGAGAGCACCACGCACCGTTGAGTTCTTCCTTTTTGAGATGAGGAATATGGCGACAGCGATATCCTTTGGCTTCCACCCATTGAACCAAGGTGAGTGCCAAAACATGGCCATGCAGGTGACGTTAGTGGCCGCATAGAAGAGATCTGTGTCAGTGATATTGCAAGACTTGCCCAAGTTAACCAAGCTCTAGCATATTTGCGAAGGTTGAGAACCCCCAAAGCCATCAAACCTTTTTGGTCTGCATATAAGTCCCAGCTCACTTTGCATTGGCCACTAGAAAGAAACCTTGTCTGAACTTGCCCAAAGAAAGGCCCTCTCGATCTTCTCGAAAGCACAAAGGGTGCCACATGGGGAACCAAAGTGGTGATGTGATAGGATGCCAATGAAGTTAGCGCAACATTGACCAGGGTCGTCCTTGAAGGTCTCTTGATACTTACCTATTTTGAGTGTGAACCGGAGTGTTGGCATTGTTGACCACTATTGTTCCGCTCTTACCGGATGCTCCACGAAGCAAGAATTAGGCATGTATATCAAATCCTCTCCTTTTCTGCATTCTCTCCTTGGCTGAATTGTCACCCAACCTCAACGGCCATATCAGAACTGCATGCCATGGCATGTAAGTGTAGAATTTAGGCCTCCTTTGATTTACAGGAATTTTATAGGAATTCTAAAGGATAAGAATCTTGTAGGAAAGAATTCTTTGGAGCTGTTTGATTTGTAGAAATGGACTCTTATTCCTAAGCAAGATACGAACAAATCCTTAACAATTCAAAGGAAAATTACAATAATGTAGACTCAGTTAAAAAAATCATATCATATGAATCAAATGGTATCTGAGATACATGTCATCTCACTTTTTTTTTCTGTTGCCATGATATTTCTTTACTCTAAACCAAAAGAGGCCTTAGAGGATGCAACCACCGGTCATGGGTTGCATGCAACTTTGGGAAAACAAGCTCAACACGGCCGACACCAGGTCATTCGCATGAACGGGAGGTTAATAAACACAATCAGCTCAAGCCTGCTTACAACTTGCAAGAGATCAGAGTGTTCTCTCCAACTTTAACTATAAAATTGACTATGGGATGAAAAAAATTGTTACAACTTACAACACCGTAAAAGTCCTGAATCAGCAAATGTGAAACAATCGTTTCGAATGAACTCATATACGAGTGTACCACCATGATATATTTATACAGAATCGACTCGGGACTTCAGCTTAACCGAAATGCTCTATAGAATGGATGCACCAGCTTCAGTGTCTGATGGCTGCACGCTAGCTGAAGATGACGATGGATCTGAAAGGGACGTCCGCTGCCGTTTGTGTCCCCAACATAGCCGGTCTATCTTCGTTTTGCTCCTCAAGTTAAAGGGAACCTCTATACAGTTGGTCCAGGGTAACAGGCGAGTCTCTATTTTGACCCTTGAAGCAGGAGAGCAGCCGCCCTGTTGCGCGAGCAACTTATTCTCAAGCGCCGCAGCCGCAAGAGCGTCCTGTGTTGGATTCTTTAGTTGGCTGCCCAAGTATCCCTGGCAACTCTTTGCTCCGCAATGGCACTTAACCTTCTCTCCAAAATGCACAAACCTGGAAGAAAGCAGTAAACTGTAATTGTTCAAAGAAATAACCAGTCTTGGGAAATATGGATGTAAAGGTGGAAAGAATCTCATTTCATTTGCTCCACTGATTAGCATACATTAAACCATGCAGAACTACTATATCCTCTCTGCGTAAAGAACAAATCTACCAAAACCAGCGAAATGCCCTGCAATCAGGACAGCTGAAACTTCGGCTGTTCAAAAAGGGTTTGTTTAGCTCATCTGAAATAGGTACGGAAGCACATTGTACTTCTTCGTCGCAAGCATGTCCCATTTCAGTCCATGCTGCACAGAGCGGTTTGGGCCAGATAATATCTGGCCCAGGTTTGGTAGAGAAGTGTTTGACCACATGACCTAGGTTTGAACAACCCTAATTGAGACCAGGGAACACTAGGAACAACTGAACCTAGGTTTGTACTAAAGAGAAGTTAAACAGCATGTCCTGGCTTACAGTAATGCACGCAAATTGGCAAACAGGATCCCAAGAATGCTACTACCGGTGTATCTCTGGAAAATAACAATCCAAGGCAAATGACCTACTGATCTAAGACCCAAAACTCAGATGGACAAGTTGCTGGCTCACCATAACAATATTTGTAATTAAACGCTAATTTGGTCACTTTGGTGGTACATACCCGGATCAGAATGTTAAAAGCTTGACTACAAATATCACAAACTCATCAGCAACTAGAGCTGATTGCAGCAGGCCACTTAAGATGCAATATATTCATTGCTCCTTCATATTGCCAAAATGTACTCATTTTCGCCTATTAGATTAAGAAATATATGTACTCTTTAGATGAAAAAAATATGACTGTAAATACCTGTAGTCATAAGTTAAGGGTTCTCCAACTTCAATGATACGAGAGGCAAAAACACCGACTCTTGTCTCACCCTCAACTTGCCTGATAAAGCATATAGACCATGAGGAACATCATAATTTAAAACAAAAATTACCATCACTGGGTGCAAAACAAGTTTTCTGTTCCAGAAATCATTACCATTTTTCTAGTTTACAGTTGGGATCACAACTATGGTTTAGAAAACGTGAAGTGTTTCCTTTAAAAGTTGCATCTATTGTAAAATCTTTGCTGATTTCACACATGTAGAAATTTTTGTCGCCACGCCGCTTCATGTCCCAAAGCCGTTGTTCACATGTTGCATCATTGATGACTGAAATAAGATTTAAAATGAAAATACACAAGGATATCATTATGTCACCACAGCAGATTTACGGAAGATAACTCAGGACTAAAACCAAACTAGTTTCGATTTCCTTAATTTACAAACATGAGCTCTACATTCAATGGCATAAGTCCAGGATTGTGTCCCTTGTGCTCTGTAGGTATGCCCTTTGGGCTCTTGCAATACATTACATTGAGTGTTCCTCATAACTTGACGCGGTACTGTGGCGTTAGGGCACCCCAGGTTCTCAACTCTAACAACCACCCTTAAACACTGCTGAAGCTGTTGCCCTCAGAGGAGCAATCGTAAATGTAACTCAAGGATTTATTTGGCACAAATAAACATAAACAAAATTAGATGAATTAAAGCCAGTGAAATGAGGGCACAAGCAAAATGTCATTTCCCCCATTGCATACGTGCAGCCATCTAGAAACTATTTCTATTTCTATTAGACAAATATTTAATGTAGCAGAATAATGTATACCTTCACCCACATACTCAATTATGAAATCACCTTTCTCCAATTGCTCCAATGCAACAGCACCCCATCCACAGCCTTCTGACTGTAAAGGGAAAAGGCTGTTGTGATTGTAGTCAAAGAAATAGAAGAAACATCTTCCATTAAGCATAGCACCACAACCGATTCTCAAAAACGCACCCCTATCACTGCCACGTGTCATTTTGCATCCAATAGTACAAGAAAGGGGATTTGTGGAGGCAGCGCTGCAGTGGGTACTTTGGCAGCCACCAAGGAAAACAGAACTGGTGTATTCATTTGCATCGTGTAGCAATTAGGTGAAGTGCTTATGCAAGTGGCCCATGTATAAACAATATGCCCCTTCATTTAGCTGTTTCCCAGCAGTACAACTCATGGCACACACAAACTCTCGAAGGGGAAAAGGGTGGACCTTGAAAAATTAGAAGAGTGGTGTAAACATATCCTTGCGGAATGGCTTGTTGCTACACAGGTTTGTGAATAAATTGGCAAGCGAAGTCCCAAATGTACAAGCACATCATTTGAAAGACAGAACTACCTTGACAATTTTAATTTTCTTATCCTTGCGAAATGGCTTGTTGCTACACAGGTCTGAGCAATGGCAACTCTTGGAACAACTCATAGAAAGACCCCTGATAAAAGACAGCCAAATTTCAATATGTCAAATAAATAAAAGTATGGTTGCTAGGGTAAATATCTACATCGTACACATGTACAAAATCTGTACAATCAAGCTAACTTATTCGGCGATTAGTAATATGCACACGTAACAGTAATCCAGCATTAATGTTCAAATAACACGAAAATATATTACTCCATTTGCTATACTAGAAAGAAAGAATCCAATACTACCGCGCATTTTGGTGCTACCGTACTCCCATAGTTGACAGGATTGACAATAGATGAATCTACAGTGCGCATTGAAATCCATATACTGTGGTGATTGTGAATAGGAGCTCATATTTTACTTTTCTCCATTTTAAAATAAAGCTATTGTTCATCTTTGTATTGATCAAATCTGGATCAACAATGGACAGAATTCACCTCTCTTTTTTTGTTTCTCTTTGTATTGATCAAATCTTGATTTGAAACAGATTGATCTTTTGTCAATATTGTCGAAATAATTATTTTATAATTTTCCGAGCTACAGGAGGGGAAGCCAGATAATACATGATACAAAACAGCAATATGCAAAAACTAAATAATCAATTGTTTAAACTGATGGTGAAGTTCTATTTAGGTCCAAGTAATTTTCACCACAACTCCAACATCGATTTATTTTCCTATCTAAACCAGATCAAATCAACCTTGATGCTGGTGATTGTGGTAGTTTTGCCAGGAAAGCGACATGTACTCCTATTCAGCAAATGTGAACTAACATGGATGATGTGGTATTCCAGTTAGCAGTACATTTACTAAACAGAAAAAACAAATTACAATGTATAGTTAGGCCCATCTGGCAGCCCAAATCTCCTCTCTTCTCCCCGCGCTCTCTCATTGTTTCGCTCCTGACCCACAATCTCGGTTAGAAACTTAGAACGGTCAGTACAATAGTTGAGTATCGAGGCAATTTTATAAGTACCCACGAATGCATATGCTTGCTCTTTTCCCAGAATGCCATGTCAGAGGTTCCATCTTAAGAAAACAGTAACACTTCACATATATCAAACTAGAGATAGTTTTGCCAAAACTTCATTATTAATGTATGCATTTAAAATGTATTATCAGAGTTAGAAAGAATACCTGCATTCGCAATCATCTTTGCAAACAGAATCCGATTTGCAATTTGTGCACCCAGTCTCGGCACTCGAATCGGCACGTTTCTTCTTGACTAAATATACATCTTTTACAACATTAAGAAAACAATGACGTGCAGAGGTGTAAGGCAGACGAACACGAAACTCATTCCACAATAAAGAAGTCGAATGGAAGTAAATAGCTCCAGATATCTTGATTGAATAACTACAGCAAGTATTACTTTAGGATACTGCGCCTGATATGTGTGTACGAGGGCGGTTTACAAACAATCGCCGTGAAATTCCTAATGGTTGAATCAATATTGAATTCTTCATTAACATATGGAAGAGGTAGTCGGCAGAAGACTTCCTGTCAAACAAGCATTGCTAGCATTAGTTATGCACAAAAGCCTGGTAGGCAAGACAGATAATCTTCTTGAGAAAATATTACTTTTTTCGGAACAAGACAATCATTTGTTTCTGCAGCATTTCAGCATTAATAAACTAAATAGGTTCCTCCCAAATCTTCATGGATTCCAAAGACTGTAACCCTCCCATTCTAAAGTGATGATTTTCACTTATTTCAGTCTCCATTGTACATTTTCAGCCATAGTAGTATGTATAATTAAACCAAAAAAGTATATGAAAATATTTTTGCATGTGGCCATTCTAAAACAACTGACCAAACACATCCCAAAACATCAGCTATTTTATCATGCAGAGGGAGCACAAGACGACAATATTGGTCTGCTTAAAGACTGGAGTACCGGATAAAAGCATCCTAAAGCCTACAGAGCATTAACACTCCAAGAACAAGTAAGGAACCCTTGAAAATGAATTATTTAAGAAAAAGCGCAACACAACTTAAAAGAAGGAAATATAAGAAGGGAGGTAGCAACATACAGTTATATTATGCAAGCACTAACCTCTATGTTGTTTGTCAGGTCAGCATTCTGTCACCATCAAACAAAGTACTCCTGTCAGACACCTCAAGCATTACAAATATTAACAAAAGGGTATGGAATGCAGTCAACTTTTTTCTGGTAATATAAATTAATAATCTAGAGGTAAAAGAAAATAATGTAAGGATCAGCAGTGCACAAAACCATGAATCAAGGTTATCTATAGTTGGAACAGAACCAGCAGAAAACTAAATGCTCCTCATGGCAGAGAGTTCTGGTTTTATTAAGAATGAACTCCATAAAATTAATCATTTTTCATTGGGACATGGAAAATATGAATTTGTGATCTGTTATTAACAGAAAAAAGAAGAATCACAGAGCAATGGTCATTTTACGGATATACAAATGGTGAAACATTAAGACAACTCTAAGACCATGGATATACATGGAGTATGGGCAAATTCTGGAGGTGCATTGATAATATTTGTTATGTTTACGCATCCATGGATACTTGTATCAACTACCATGTATGCAAGGCATGGCATAGTGATTGGTGTTGTTCATGCATCCGTATAGAGCAATTATGAAGCAAGATCTGGAACAAAGACTCTTCTGTGAACATATATGAAAACCAAAAACAATTTTCCCAGTGATAAACTTCTGGTATGATCAAAGAAACTTATATTAGCGGGAAAAACTGGGCTAAAACTTTAAAGGAACGGAAGCTCAAAAAAGAAACTTGAAAAAGTAGGTATCCTGTTTGCTATGGCCAAACTGAGAACAAAAGACTGTAACACCGATTTGATATTCAAGGAAGAAGTGGCTTAATTTAAATGAAATGCATTAGAAGATTTGCAGCTTTCAGCATAGTTGCACAAATAGAATTCAAAGATGCAAGTCAGACGCGAGGGAACCGAAAACCATATTCCTAGAAAAATGCTTAAAAATACTTGCGCTGGGTTTTTCTTCTTGTGGAAATACTTAACGATTCAACCTCCAGCTGTAAATAAATGACACCCTAGAAAGTTTGCATTCAAACATCTCTAACTTTTACCAGAAACATGACAGAACATTTAGATCGTTCAAGTGAGAATTAGTATCACCAGATTTTCATGAAAATATTATGATTGTAACATTTTTTACTAACATGTTCATATGAAAAGTAATGGTCAAAGTTGCGAGTGGAGAGTGTCCATATCCAAAACCTCATATATTCATGAAAGAGGGGCTAGTAAATTAGAAGGCAAAGTAGTTACCCTGTTCATGCATAACAACATGAATTGAGGAATTGTAAGGGATAAAGGATAGACCTCATTTTGAAGGAGCCAATTGGAAGGGTGCCTCCAGCAAATTGCACTTCCTTGGTCATCTTTTAGATGAATTAGAGGCCATGGTGCACATTTTGTATGTGCTGCAACTGTACAACGTCCACAGCGCCAAAAAAACATTTTTTGCTTACAAACCATGCAACCCTGATTATAGAGAAAGAAAGTCCAATTAATGTGTATCAAAATTAAGTACGACCTTACAAAAAATTTCGGAACTACAGGAACTGGCCTTTTAAATACCTTTTTAAAAAATATTCTCTGTACAAAATGGAAAAAAAAAGTACTCCCTCCATATCTTAAATACATGTCGTTTTGGATACTGACCCAGTCTTCACGATTTACCTTTGACCATTAATTCTTACGGCAGTATCCACAAAAAAAAATATTATGAATATACTTTTCGACACAAATCTAAACATATGATTTACAGGTTCTCAATCTAAATATTTAGAACAATATTCATAGTCAAAGTTAAGACATGCCCAAAAGGACATGCATTTGTGATATAGAGGAAGTACTGTGTTATTTCGTTTACTTATTCCTTCACAAATAGTAAGCCATGTGGTGGTCACGAATTGGTCATACATCGACAACCATAACTATAAACTATCCGCCTGTCAAAGACTCAAAATATATTTGAGTCATTTGCAAATACATTGTGTTACTTACGATAACCAGTAAGTGTGTCTATTTATAGTTTCCAAACCATCTAGTATAGCATAATTGTATGTTGAATGCAACAATTATCCATGTGGACAGAATACCGCATATCAAAACAGGGTAGGCATCTTCAAGACATGAATCCATATGACGCAGCACATGAATCCATATGACAACTAGACAAGTCCAACAACTTCACAACAAAAGTTCTTTAAGCTACATAACTTGCATTTTAGGAAAATCTTATGTTTTTTGCCAATGCGCAGCACATGCAATATTAAACATATCCCATTTCATAACATTTCAACTTACATGCTGAGGGCACCTGAAGCTTTCAGCAGTGAAATTTGCAGTATATTCCACCACACAGGTCAAATGGAACGTTTGCTCACAACGGCTAACTGAACATTTTATTTCTTCCAAGGGATGGATAATCTTATAGCACACACGACATTCAACCTGTGCACATATGAAGAATCGTCAGATACAAAGCCAATAAAAATTGATCAAAACTGAAACTTGGTCCCAATGTTGATTTAATATCACATTATCATATATGAGCTGCAGTTTTAACTTTCAACAGGTAGGCAGAGGCGTATATGAAATTTGATGAGGTGTATACTGAGAAATATGTAATTAAGCATCAAGCAATTCAAAAGGTGGCAGTGGAACTTAAGGAAACAAAAATCTCTCAGTTCTCACGTTAATCAAAGAACAATCTTACATTGTTCATGGCAGCTCGCCACTGTTATGTGTAGTCAATAACATGATCTCCTCTCGGCAAGCAACAAACAGTGTGGCTGCTCGCCTGAACTGGCAGACATCTAGGGAGGAAGGGGGGATCAGATCTGGTCTTTGGTCTACTCATAGAGTGAAAGTGGAGAGGGGGTCAAAGGCGGCACTGGAACTAATACTGCATAAAACAACTTTTCTCAGATCCCACATTGATCAAAGAACAACCACATTGTTCGTGCCAGCTCACCACTGTGCAGTGTAGTCGATAACATATTAGCATGTTGGCCAGTTGGCTAGTGTGGCTGCTCGCTTAAACTGACTGCTATCTAGGAAGGAAAGGGGAGCTCAGATCTTGTCTTCAGCTTGCTAGGAAAGAGGAAGTGGAGAGAGGGTTCAGAACTGGGAAGGAACCTGTTAAATGTGTCATCATAGGCCCATAGGGCGCACCGGCCTAAACCAGGTCGGGCTAGGTAGATAGAGGATATTGTTGTAACTACTCCATCTCTATCTTATCTCTCTATCTTCCTTGTTTCCCAAGATGTAATCTCAACAACTTGTATGCTTATCAGGGAGATGCCCCTGCCTATATTAACATGCACCCGTCACCTCCAACGAGGTACGACGTTCTCCGCTCGTTTACATGGTAATCAGAGCCTCCTCTATCCACCACATCTAGCAAAACCAATCACCAGCCATGTCGTCCGCCTCAAGCTCCGTTCAGGCCACCTCCCTCGGGCAGGTTGCCAAGAAGCTTACCCGCACCAACTACGTTCTGTGGCGTGCGCAGGTGACACCGCAGCTGAGAGGTGCTGGTTACTTCGGCTACGTCGATGGAACTATGCCGGAGCCCGCCAAGTTCCTCACCACGAGGGACAAGGACGGGAAGGAGGAGAAAACAGCCAACCCTCTCTATCCGATCTGGTTCGGAGAAGGGCAGCAGGTACTTGGATACTTGCTCAATACCCTCACCAAGGAAGTCCTTGTGCAGGTCACATCCATAGCCACGCCGCACGAGCTCTGGGCAGCCCTTGCCCACATGTTCTCATCACAGTCCAGGGCGCACGTCAACAACATCAGAGTCGCGCTCTCCACGGGGCAGAAGGGGACGCAGTCAGTGGCCGCCTACTTCGCTCACATGAGGTCCCTTGTAGATGAGCTCGCAGCTGCTGGCAAGTCCATCGATGACGATGAGCTCATCTCCTACATCACCTCCGGCCTCGACATGGAGTACCAGCCCCTTGTCTCCGCCAACGATGCCCGCACCGACCCCATCAGCCTCGACGATCTCTACGCTCAGATGAGCAACTTCGATCAACACCTCGCTCTCTACAGCGTGGCGGGATCCGGTGGAGGTATCAAATCCTCTGCCAACGCGGCCTCTTGCGGCCGCGACGGCGGCGGACGCAGCGGCAGCGGCTCATCCCGCTATCGTGGGCCGCAGCGGACCAAGGGCAAGTCATCAGGCGGCGACGGCAACCCTCCTCCACGCGGCGCGGCAGGATCCAGGCACGGAATCCTGCGTCGTATCTGCGGGGGCCCCCTCATCATCAACCAATCATGAGCCGGCCACTGCTGCCGCCGCAGGCGCGGGATCTTCTGTGCCGCCTTTCTCCAGTACATCACGTACTTTGGCCGCAGACGATCCGGCTCCGTCGCCCGCGCCCGACAGGACTTCTTCGGGATCTGCAGCTGCCCCAGGCGCAGGATCTTCTGTGCCAGCTCCTTCGCCACCCCGGACCAGACTTCAAAGGGGAGTAATTCAACCCAAAAACTATAAACATATAGCGAAATTTGGATATGCTTGTAACATACATGGTGCAGATACTGTTCCACACACTGTTGCAGAAGCTTTGAATGATTCACGATGGAAAAAGGCCATGGAAGAAGAGTACATGGCACTTCACAAAAATAAAACCTGGCATCTAGTCCCTGCATGTCAAGGCAAAGGTAAAAACGTGATCGATTGTAAATGGGTTTTTAGTATCAAAAAGAAGTCTGATGGAACCATTGACCGCTATGAAGCTAGGTTAGTTGCAAAAGGTTTTAAGCAAAGGTATGGCATAGACTACGAGGATACATTTAGTCCTGTTGTAAAGGCTGCCACTATCCGTCTTGTTTTGTCCATTGCCATGTCCAGGGGATGGAGTCTCCGACAGCTAGATGTACAGAATGTGTTTCTTCATGGTGTTCTGGAAGAGGAAGTGTTCATGAAACAACCTCCTGGGTTTGAGGACAGAAATAAACCCCTTCATATTTGCAAGCTTGATAAGGCCTTGTATGGACTAAAGCAAGCCCCTAGAGCATGGTATTCCAGGTTGAGCTCAAAACTTCAGGCACTTGGTTTTGTTCCTTCCAAGTACACCTCATTATTCATTTATAATAAGTCAAATACCTCTATATTTGTGCTTACATATGTTGACAATATCATAGTCACAAGTTCATCAGATGAGGCAGTCACAGGATTGTTAAAAGATTTGAATTCTGAATTTGCTCTTAAGGATCTGGGAGACCTGCATTATTTTCTTGGCATTGAAGTCAAGAGAGCAGAAGATGACCTCCATCTCACTCAAGAAAAATATGCAACTGATCTTGTAGCTAAAGCAGGGTTGAAGGGTTGCAAGCCAGCATCAACACCTTTGTCCAGCTCAGAAAAATTGTCCTTGTCAGAGGGAGAACTCTTGAATCAAGAGGATGGCACCAGGTACAGAAGTATGGTTGGTGCATTACAGTATTTAACCTTGACTAGGCCTGATATTTCCTTTGTTGTGAACAAAGTGTGTCAGTTTCTTCATGCACCCACTACAGTACACTTGACAGCTGCAAAACGCATACTTAGATATGTTAAAAATACTTTGAGCATTGGACTAACTTTCAGCAAGTCACCATCAACTCGTCGGTGCATTCTCTGACTCTGATTGGGCGGGCTGTCTAGATGACAGACGGTCAACAGGTGGTTTTGCAGTGTTCTTTGGTCCAAATCTGATTTCTTGGTGTGCTAAGAAGCAAGCTACTATGTCCAGATCTAGCACATAAGCAGAATATAAGGCACTGGCAAATGCTACTGCTGAAATCATTTGGGTTCAGTCTCTACTAAAAGAGCTTGGAATACGCTGTAAACAAGCTCCATGTTTATGGTGTGATAATCTTGGTGCTACGTACCTTTCTGCTAATCCAGTTTTTCATGCAAGAACCAAACATATCGAAATAGACTTTCACTTTGTCAGAGAAAGAGTTGCTGCCAAGAAATTGGACATTCGTTTTATTCATTCCCAAGATCAAGTTGCTGATGGGTTTACCAAGGCCTTGCCTACAAGAAGTTTTGAGGAATTCAAACGTAATCTCAACTTGTCCAAGTTGTGATTTTGGGAGGGTGTTAAACGTGTCATCATAGGCCCATAGGGCGCACCGGCCTAAACCAGGTCGGGCTAGGTAGATACAGGATATTGTTGTAACTACTCCATCTGTATCTTCCTTGTTTCCCAAGATGTAATCTCAACAACTTGTATGCTTATCAAGGAGATGCCCCTGCCTATATTAACACGCACCCGTCGCCTCCAACGAGGTACGACGTTCTCCGCTCGTTTACAGAACCATAGCCACTGATGCCAGCCCACATCTGTTGCCACCGTCTAGAGCGTGGAGTCACCTCCCTGTCTTCCGCCGTCGTCTCACAGGCACTCTTTTTTCATTCCCTTTCTTCTTTGTTCCTCCCCCTCCCCACTCTACTTTGCAGCTCGTTGCCCGTATCCATCCTCTGCCCCGCTGCTTGCCTCTCAGCTGTCAGCTCTGCGGCTAGCGGTGCTGGGTTCTGCTTGCTCTCCTCTACTCACATAGAATTGTACAAGCATAAGAGTAAAGAGTTAGAAATAGGAGGATAAGGATTGAGTTGGCAAGCAGTGTTCCTGATAGACTGGTGGTATTAGAACACTGGGAGAAAGGACTGGATGATTTAATGTGTTTTTGCTTGAGAGATGTTGTGGGATGTGTGTCGTATGAGTGTCGTTTGTTCTGATTTTTCGCTCCGTTGTATGAGTGCTGTTTGTTATGACTTTTTCATTCCCTTTCTTCTTTGTTCCTCCCCCTCCCCACTCTACTTTGCAGCTCGTTGCCCGTATCCATCCTCTGCCCCGCTGCTTGCCTCTCAGCTGTCAGCTCTGCGGCTAGCGGTGCTGGGTTCTGCTTGCTCTCCTCTACTCACATAGAATTGTACAAGCATAAGAGTAAAGAGTTAGAAATAGGAGGATAAGGATTGAGTTGGCAAGCAGTGGACCTGACAGACTGGTGGTATTAGAACACTGGGAGAAAGGACTGGATGATTTAATGTGTTTTTGCTTGAGAGATGTTGTGGGATGTGTGTCGTATGAGTGTCGTTTGTTCTGATTTTTCGCTCTGTTGTATGAGTGTTTTTTGTTATGATTTGACTAATATATGTGATTATCTACTAATCACCACCTACGCTGCCACCTAAGTGCCAGGACGAGCTGGCGCCTTGAGTCACGCAACTGGAAGAAGGGTCGTAACTTTGACCCCAGACAATGTTGAGGCGCATTAGGCATCAGTGACATCCCGGCTTAATAGGAATGATATACTACTTGTATCAACAAGGTGCACCTTCTTTTCCGAGAGCCCATCCAAAAGGAACCTCAAAGTTAAGCGTGCTTGGCTTGGAGCAATTTGAGGATGGCTCACCGACTAGGAAGTTGATCCTGGGTCCACATGAGTGAGGACAAAGTGCGCAGGAAAGACCAGTCTAGATCTGAGGTGGTAGCCAGGCGCAACGGCCAGGAACCGGTGGGTTTTGGCCAGGGCGTTACAATTGGTATCAGAGGCGACCGTCGCAGTTACACTGGTGTGTTTGGGTCAGGTGCGCGGGCATGTGGCGCATGGCGCTTGTGGCCTGTCATGGCACACGGCATGGCACATGTGTCGGGCTGGACGCACAGACGTGTGCCAGGAGGGAACATTCCTGCTGGGCCGACATCAAATGTTAAACTACTCATATCAGCAAGGTGCACCTTCTTTTCCGGCTCCCAGAACCTCAAAGTTAAGCGTGCTTGGCTTGGAGCAATTTGAGGATGGGTGACTGAGTAGGAAGTTGATCCCGGGTGCGCACGAGTGAGGACAATGTGCGCAGGAAAGACTAGCGTTTGTCTGTCGGGCTAGTCTAGATCCTAGGTGGTAGCCAGGTGCAACGGCCAGGAACCGGTGGGTTTGGCCGGGCGTTACAGCATCGGTCAGTTGATCCTGAGAACGGATCAGACAGCTTTCTAGCCAGCCGATTGTAAACTTTGTACAAGTCTCTGCCTACCTGTGATCAATCTAAGTTCTCTACATGACTACTACCTCCGTTCCTAAGTATAAGTCTTTTAGAGATTTCAATGCGGACTACATACGGATGTATATAGACTACTCTAGAAAGACTTATATTTAGGAATGGGGGGGGGGGGGGTAGAAATTATGACAGCATGCTGTTGAAAATATGTGAGCGGTGGATACAGAAAGTAAATCTGTGTATCACAGGGACAAATGCGATGGTTTTATAATCAAGGCTTTGTTTGTTTGCATCTGTTGACAAACTGCTCGAGCATTGGTTGATCTTACCTGTGACGATGTATTACCAATTGAGATGTATGTGTTGCATTTTGGTACAACATGCAGTTGTGGAGATATTTCATAGTTAAGTTTGATGATGCACAGAGTAAATCACCTTAACATAAATTTCGGTCAAACAGCAATTCTAAGTAATGCTGAATCAACCACTGGCGGTTCAGTTATTAGGAGCAGAAACCCTTACCGCCTTGGGCGCACCAGTGAGGAATGGCAGCCCACAATGGTGCAGGGAGGCACCTGACGCCACCTTCCTCGCCTCCCACTCCTTCACATAGTCCTTGAGTGACCGACCCGATGCCAGCGCCAGCACCGTTGCTGCCGCGGATAAAGGCGAACGAGACGAAGACGACCTCTTCCCGCTGCCGCGGCGCACCTCAGTGTGGGTGGTGACAGAAACCACACCCTTGTTCACATAGTCCTCTAGCATCAGATCCGGTGCCGGCGCTGGTGCTAGCAGCAGCGCCACGGCCGAAGGTAGCAGGGCAGAGGACGGCTTCTTTCCGCCACCGCGGCGCACCTCAGGGTATCCAGTGACAGAGACCGCACACCCGTTCGCATAATCTTCGAGCTTCACACCCGGTGCCGGCGCATGTACCGCCGTGGCGGCAGAATGCAACGGGGCAGAGGACTGCTTACCGCCGCCGTGGTGCGCTTCAGGAGAGGCGGCGAGAGAGGCCACGTCGGCGTTCACATACTCCTCGAGCGCCCGACCCGATGCCGGCGATGGTGCCGCTGCGGACGGAAGCAGCGGGACAGAGGACGAGTTCTTCCGGCCGCCTCCTCTGCGCGCCTCTGCGCCGGCAGTGACAGCGATCACGCCCTCGTTCACATAGTCCTCAAGCACCCGACCCGATACCGGGGCAAGTGAGGCCGCCGCTGACGAAGGGGGCGGAACAGAAGACGGCTTCCTCTCGCCGCCGCGGCGCGCCTCGGGGCAGGAGGTCACAGGGACCGCGCCCTGGACGTCAAAAGCGCGCACGCGGCCGCTCCAACGGCACTCCACAGGGATAATGGGAGCGCCATCGCCGCCGGAGGAGGAGTCCGTCGCCGCCGCCGCCGCTGCCGTCGCGGGGTCAGCGGCCGCATCCCCGCCCACTAGGTCCACGGCGACATCGGCAGACAGTTCGGGGCAGACGGTGCTCAGATCTGGCATGGCAGCGAGGGGCTGCGAGCTAGGGTTTGGAAGGCATTGGAGTTGGGTGGAGACGCCCCTCAGAATGGACTGAAGGAGATGTGAACTGGACCGGGCAAGAAGTTGGTGTGATTTCTGTGACTGGGAAAAGTTGTTGTGTTGCGGTCGGAGAGACTCGTCCGAAATTCTTTAGGCCTTGTTTGGTAGGAGAGGAACTGAGAGGTTTGGGGAGGAGGGGATTTCAGGGGATTCGGTGAATCCCCCTCTTCCACCCAATCCCCTCAGGTCCCCTTGAAAACTCATATCCCTTTCCAACCACAATCCCCTTCATATAAAACATTGTTTGGTAGGGAGGGATTGCCATGGTGAGTTAAAGTGGTGTAAAACAGTTAAAAATCCAAACTTTACATGTTAAATAGCTACATAGCTAGGCACACTTGCTATAAAATTGTAAATGACACCTACTAAAAATGTGAAAACAGTTCTTCACATCAACAACATAATCTTGCTTGACTTGGAATCAATTTCTCATCACATCAAAATATCAGTCACATCACATCAACATGATCTTGGAACCAATAATATCTTCATAGCAACATGATCTTTCACAACACCAAACATAGTGCAATACAGGGTACTTGTCACAATCATTTATATTTTTACAGACCAAGCCAGGATGAGAATGATGTTGTCATACATATGAATTGTTCTTACAATGTCATGATCATCAAGTTTTTGAATGGCCAAAAGTTTGTCCGGCTTGCTGCTCTAGTCGCCTGAGAACCTGATAAAACAAAAGGAGATGAGCTTTTTAAAACACCTATAAAAAACGGTAAGAAAGCAAAGCACATAATTTCGTTCAGAAGGATATGCACAAAGATAATGCAAGACTCTGGGCTGGTAGTATGCTGAGCAACAAAGGCAAAGTATTTTCTCGAAAAAAAATGCTACAGGCAAAGGAATGACTTTCTGGAGAAGAATGAAAAGAAAAAGTAAATGTCAACTACAAGCCCAGAGATATTAACTAGGCTAAGATATTACACTTCTGTATTTGATAGAGAAGTATAGCAAACAGAAAATGTTAATGCATAGGAATTAAACTATGAATCAAAATAACATCCCAGGCTCCCAGCCCATGACACTAGGGAACAATAACAACAATCAGTGCGCCAGATCGATGGATTCAGTAAATAATAGCTGCCTCACAACGACACTGAACATTACTAGAAGAATCACGAATTATTAACAGGTAGCATGCTCTAAATCTCGAAGGTTGACAGTGAAACATCAGTATATATCAAATATGCACACGATGCTGTCAGCACTCAGCACTTGGGGGTAGAATGGACTGAGATGTAAACATCATCATATTTCAAATACGCACAATATGAGAAAATAGTCAACCTGTTCCAATAGTGCACGAATCATATTTTAATTAACACTGAGATGTATTCAGAAAAAGGTTAAGCAAACATTCTTGCTTTAAACCAAAAATGAAGAAAAGTTATGTTGCCTACACCTAGTATACAGTTAGTAACAAGCACATGTATCATCTAAAATTACTACTAGATGAACATACCAGAAGATAAACTGCTCTTCCGCACAGATTGTTAATCTTCAAGTTGGTGAAATGTTTCCTCCTAGATATACTAACTATATACATGTTAGATAAATTAACATGTATCATCTAATTAGTACAACAGATTCCATATATTTTGAAAAATTACCAATTTTAACTTTATATTTTTTATAAATGTTTCCTCCTAAATATATTAACTATATTGCTGGTCGAAATCATGCCTAGGAATGTTGGAGCCAAAGCTATTCCTTTTATTGCCTGAGAGAAATAACGGACCAACTTGTTGTGCCTTTGACATATGGGGCCTCCTCGCCAGCATATGAGCCCGTTAACAAGAGCCAAACTGTGTCCGTTTTCCCGTGGTCCCAATGCTTAGTTCCCTACCAACGATCGACCAGGACAATTATTAATAGGTAGCATTCGACCAGGATAACTACACACGAGTAACCAAAGCAAGCACAAACAAGGACTGCTCAAATCCGCAAAGTGGCTAGACTGTTTATCGCCGATCGGAAACTATTTTTTACTATCGATCGGAAACTATATAATAAGATGCTAATAGGAACAAGGTAGCTTACCTTAGATACGTTGAGTCAACTCTGCCATTTCGCTCCGAAGAAACACTGCGGCGCTCTCTTCATCCTCGGCAGCAGAATTGATGAAGATCTCACGGTTCTCAGCACTTTTGAACACTTTGTACGCAGTGGCTCTTTCATCGCGGCGGATGCTTTGCATCTGGTGCAAAACAGCAATACACTTGCTGATGGAGAATTCTTGAGCATTTTTTGATCCGGCCAACAGAGCAGACTCCTCCTCCGCTTGCTTCCGTTTGATCTCCACATATTGTGCCATTACTTCCACCATTGGATCATCACGCTTCTTACCCTTCTTTGATTCCTTCACTTGCTTGTTATTTGAAGCAGCAGCACCACCTCTTTGTGTATCATCTCTTGGCTCATCATTCTGAATAGCATCTCTACGAACATCACTTTGTGTGGCATCTCTGGGCTCATCACTTTGAGCAGTATCTCTTGGATTATCGTACATGTGCACATCATCATCGTATTGATTCAGGTCAAAAGAGAAGGCAGGCTGCTCTCTTTCAACTTCGGGATCACCATCACTGACTTGTGTAACCTCAATTGATGTGAAATTGAAGTTACCTTCTGCTATTTGTCCTACACAAATACCCAAGTTATCATTAAAGGCCACATAGCAATGAAAAATCATTATAAAGGTCAACAAAAAGAAAGGAAATGAAAATCCATTTAACTCAAAAACTCACCATCATAGAGATCACCAAGCTTATCGTAGAGGGGAAATGGCTTATTCTGGAACTTCGCCATTTCTGGATATGACTGTATATATAAAAAATGAATTATCAAACTTAGATTGCTCGACAACAATATTCATTACAAAAGCATGAAATACAAGCCATCAAGTTTTGCAAAGACAACATGCACTACACTAGAACTTACAATCAACAAGTTCTGCCAAAGATGTGCGTCAGCATCTATCATGTGTGTTTGATGATTCCAGCTGACACCGCTCTGTTTGCGGGCATCCTTAAGAAGTCTGTATTGAGCTTTCAAATCTTTCTGTTTTTCCTGAATCTGCACCTTCGTAAAATTTGTGTGGCCATATCTTTCATGAAATAACTCTGTCATCCTATTCCACACTTCAGTTGACCAGCCATTTTGTCCCCTGTGATATGGAGTGTTGTGCTCCTGAAGTATCTCCAGCAAACCCTTTTCCAAAGCTGGGTTCCATTGGGCTCTTGGCTTTTTAACTACACCAACACAAATTTACATTGTTCAAACTTAATGTAACAAGTATTGGCATCCAGAAGATCATGGTGAGCTACATGAACTATCATTCACCAAGCATAACATCAAGCACATAACTTAATTGGCAAGATATGAGAAATGGAGATTAAGTAGACCAAATACCTCTTGGAGGTGTCTTTTTAATTTTTGGTGATGGCTTCTTCGCACCGTGTGAAGCTTTTTTCCCACTTGCTTTCATGAGATTATACTTTGGGGACCCCTTTGGATACATATCTGCATTTCAACACACACTACATTATTAGATGATGAAGACGAGATAAGTTAATTAATTAATATATGTATATATATGATTAAAACACACACCATCATGTTGGCTATTCAGGATGGTATGCTTCCCACATTTGCATTGCGATTTCATCCCTTAGAGTGTTCCCTAAGTCGTTGTGCCCATAGTTATTCTCGTCGCCATTCGGCAGATCAACATAAACATTTGGCGCTATGTTATTGGGCTGGTTGTCAAGCCAAGTCTCGTCACCATTCTCCATTTTGATCATGTTGTGAAGAACTGCGGCAGCTGCAGGAAGTTTCACTTGGTTCTCGATTGAATGTAGTGTGCCAACATGAAGAATTGGGAATCGCTTTTTAAGAACTCCTAGAGACCTTTCCACATGGTTCCGTAGAACAGCATGCCGATGATTGAACAATTCCCTATGGTTTTGTGGCCGACGATGTCCATGACCAAATTCCTTCAAATGATACCGGACACCCCGATAAGGTGCGAGAAATGACTGAGTGTTTGCATAACCCCCATCAACTAGGTAAAACTTCCCCTCGGGTACTTTGAATCCCTTGCTCATTGCAGAATGAAGAACCCTCGCATCCGTAGCTGAACCCTCCCAGCCACATGATATGAAAGTGAATCTTAGATCGAAGTCACATGCAACCATAATATTATGACTCAAGGTACCCTTCCTATTCCGGAATGGAGCAGCAATCTCAGGTGTTGCGGTTATAGGAACATGTGACCCATCAATGGCTCCTAAACAGTTCTGGAAGCAAAGATTGCAGGTCAATAAAGAACTATAAGTTAGATAAGAAAAGGAATTGTGGAAGCGTTAAAAATTGAAACCTGGAAGTAAGGATAGAATCTTGTGTCGGTGGAGATTTTTGGATGTGGCTCATCAATGTTCGGAGGCTTCAAAAATCGACTAGCTAAGGCATGGACGATGTTGAAGAACTCATTGATGTACTCATGAAATGTTTGTCCACTATGTTGAAATTCTAGCTGGAGATCTTCATAAGACGCGTTGTGAGACACCATGTATAGGAAAAAGGCTAACTTCTCCTCCACCTTAATTCTTTTATCCGATATCAGATTTTCTCTTCTAAGATAAGATGCCAAAGCCCGGAAGATACGTGGCTCCATCCTATAAGCTACGAGGCAATTCTTAATATGCCCTGTAAGGATATTGTCGACACGGTTCTTCCCATATAGGATGGAGCTATGTCGCTGCTTTCTCTCGATTGGTCCTCTATTACGCATTCGATGCAATACAGGCAGAATAAATGACATCATATCTTCATCATCCTCTCTTCTCCTCTTCCTAATTCGATCGATAATATCGGAGTTCATCACGGCACTAAAACTAGAGTAAACAAGCAACAAATAAGAACTACATTTCATGGTTTACTTGACTTGAAGCAAATTATTAATAAGACATACACACATTGACACATAGTAAGTGTGACGCCCAAGACCGACGTCCCAGAAGATCCCAGAAGATTCCAGATGTTCCGGGTTTCCCGTGTGTTCAGTTATGCTTGCTTTATTTATTTTTTTGCATTGCATCATGTCATCATGTCATCATGTTTTTTTTAATTTTTGCATCTCAACCTAAATAATTCGTGTGGACCTTCGGTCCATTTAAATCGAGGGAAGAATGTCTTCTCTTTATAACATATAAAAGCCTCCTAATATTTATGGAGCTATATTAATAAATATTCCATCGTTTCGGAATCACCGTAACACACTTGCATATTTTCTTCATGCCTTTTTCACCTCGAGTTTCTCCATCTAAAACCCCTATGTTCTTTTCTCAATTTTCGAGGCTCCTCTAATATCTAGACTCCTTTTTAAACTCCTTTAAGGCAAACTAATTATTTTAGTTTGTTTTTCCCTTTTGTTGTTGGAACTATTTTGTGAGGTTGGAATTTTTCTGTAAAGCCTTACAAAAATGTCCATCATTTTATTCTTGTGCTTTGCCTCTTTTCTATTTAATTTTTGACTCTCTCTTTTTCTTATTCTGCAAAAGTAAAGAGTTAAATAGGAAGAGGGCTCAGTCTCCAGCAGCCTTCCCTCCCGCGGCCCAGCCGGCCCACCTCCCTCTCCTCCTTCCTAGGCCTCTAGGCCTCTCCAGCCGAGCTGGCCCAAGCCGGCCTTCTCCAGTTCCGCGGGCAAGGCCCAGCCCTTCGACCCCGCACTCCCCAAACCTAGCGGTCGTCCGCACCCCGACCCCAGACTTCCCTCGATCTCTCCCTTTTCCCTCTATCGCCGCCGCCACTCATCCCTCTCGCCCGCTTCCCTCTCTCCCCGATCCCGATCTCTCTCTCGCACGACCCCGCTCGCCTCCTCCCTCGTTTCTCCCTCGATCTCTCCTCTCCCCGAGCTCAGGTCCCGCATCGCCAGGTCGCCGAATCGTCCCGTGCGCCTCCTCACGAGCGCCCCTCCTCCTCTGGCAGGAGCTGGCCTCGCCCAGGCCCTTCGCCTCTTGCGCCCTCGTCCAGGAGCCCGCGCCTGGCTCCTCTCTCCCCCGCCGTCCAGCGCCGGCCGAGCGCAGCGTCCGCGGCGCCCCGAGCGCGCCGTCCGCAGCACCCCTGCCTGGCGACCCCTCTGGCCGATTCCCAGCGCCGGGAGGACCCCGCGCCGTGCCCTGCCTCGACGCCTCCTCCTCGCCCCGTCTTCCCGTCTTCCCGCCGCGGCCAGGCCAGGGGCCTCTTCCTCGCCGCGACGGCGGCGTCCTTCCCGCTGCACAGCCCGCGGCCAGGCGCCCGACCTCCTCCTCTGCACCTCTCCGCCTTCGGCCCGAGACGCCCGCAGCCGGCCGCTCCATCCAGCGGCCTCGAACAGCGCCGCTCGGGCTCCCTCCTTCTCCTTGTGTGCACCAAGGCCACGTCGGAAGCCTCCTCCAGCAGCTCGTTCGAGCCTCCGCACCGCAGCGCCGTGCTGCCCTTTTGTTTAGCTCCTGTTTTTTTTGTTTTTTTTTGTTTTGTGTTGTACTGTTGTTTTGTCAGATGAACCGTGAACGAGTACCCCTACCGATGCGATCTGTACCACTACCTCCACTACCGTCGCCGGAAGCGCCAAGTACCACGACGGACACCGAGTACCTCTACATGACCCGGCAAGTACCCCTACGACCAAGTACCTCGACGAACCGATCATCTACGGAAAAACGAGCTCGTGAACGGCTACGGAGCAAGTACCACTACCTCCACTACGAACGCCGACGCGACAAGTACCTCTTCGGGAACGAAAACGCCTACGTGAACGACTACCGTCGCCCCGTGTACGACTACGAACGTGTTCCTCGACTCACGAGAACGTCTACTTCCACTACTTCCTCTCCGACCACGAGTACCACTACTTCATCTACGATCTCGAACCGTCCCGAAACAATTGTTTCGAAGGTATAACCCCGTGGATGACCCGTGTGATGCATGCTTGTGTTGTATGAATTGTTGTCTCCCTTGTGTGCTTCGAGCCGTTTCGACCCTTTGTCATGTTCCTCGGTTGCTTCGTCACCGACTCGTGGGAACCCGGTGACGGGATCCACCCACTTTCATCTCGTTTGACTCGCTCATGCCATCTTTGCTTTTGCCCGGACTCTCAACGAGTTACCGGAACCGATTTGATGCCATGCTTCATTTTCGGATCATGCCGTGGCACCCTTTCGTTCCACCACGGTGACAAATGCTTCTTATCCTCTTAAGTCAACCTTTTAATAAAACTTGCATAAACTTGATCATGTCATCCGCATCATGTTAACAACACTAAAATGTGTGAATTGTTGTTTGCTTATAATTTTTAAACATGCTCATGAGGATTTTCCGGATATGTTGTTGTTATTCTCCGGCCTCATTTAAATTGCCTAGTTAGTGTAGTTTTATTATGCTTCACCTCTTGCCATGTTAAAAACATTTAATCTTGTCTTATAAATAATGAGAGTCAACTAAATAATTAATGTGGTGTTTTGTCAATATGCAACTCGTTGCATATTGAGCTCCACTTAACTTGTAGTATTTGTTTGAGCACTTGCCATGCCATGCATATTTAAACCGGACATGCATCATACTTGTTTGCGCATCGTATGCCATGCTTATGCTTGTATGTTTACCGTGTTGTTTCTTTCTTTCCGGTTGCTTTCTTGATAGCTTCGGTTTCGTTCCGGAGTTGTGAGGTTTCTCCCGTCTGTGTTGCTCCGTCTACTTCATGGACCCGTTCTTCTTCCTTGAGGAATCCCAGGCAAGATGACCGAACCCGGATACCATTACTATCTTTGCCTATTGCTAGTAGTATCGTTCTTTAGTTTTGCCTCGATGCCCATGTTCTTCTTGTCAGCCTCCTACTTGTAACCATTGCCATGCTTAACCACCCTACCTACGCAAACCGTTGCTTGGCTATACGTAGGCTTGCTCAGCCCCTCTTATAGCATTGTTAGTTGCAGGTGAAGATTGAAGATGCTTGCTTCATGTTGAAGTTTGGTTGGGTTATATCACACTATATAAATGCTTATAAATGAAATCATCTATATACTGGCAAGGGTGGAAGGCTAAGCCTTTTGCTTGGTGTTTTGTTCCACTCATGCCGTTAGGAACCGTATAAACCGGTGTTATGTTCCTTGATTATGCGTTCCTAACACGGTTGGGGTGTATGGGACCCCCTTGATAAACCGCTAAGTGCTAAGTCTTTTCCAGCAAGTCCCAACATTGGTACTATTTGCTTAATAACAAACTAATAAAACTTGAATGGGACTAGCTACCCCTTTCATCTTAATTCCACCCCCCTGGGCCAGTGCTCGATTTGAGTGTTGGTCCAAACTAGAGTCGTGTGCGGGGCCCCCCTTGGCAACTTGGGTATTTCGGCCACTGTACGCTGTGCTCATCCGGTCGTGGCCTGAGACGAGATACGCGCGGCTACTATCAGGGTGTCGGCACGCCGGGAGGATTTGCTGGATTAGCCTTACCTTAGTTCGGTTTAACTTGAGCACGGGATTCCGAGAATACTCGGGTCTTCCCACCTATGGAGTTGCGACTCCGCGGATCGTGGGCTTGTGATGGGCCAAGTTGGAACACCCCTGCAGGGTTTAAACTTTCGAAAGCCGTGCCCGCGGTTATGAGGCAGATGGGAGCTTGTTAATTCCGGTTGTAGATAACTTGACACAATGTTTCAATACACTACCAGCGTGTGTACCGTGACTGTCAATTTCCGAATAGGGATTCGGGAGTTGAACACGGTGGGGTTATGTTTGACCGGTCTTAGCTAGGATCACTTCGTGATCATCTTTCGATCGATGCTCTTCTCTTCTCGCTCTCTTTTACGTAAGTTAGTGCTAGTTGCTGCTGCAGACTCTTGTTTGTTCCTTCACCTCTCGTTCTTTCTTCAGCCTTGTCCTCACCCAAGGCTTAAATAGTTTTGTTACCCGGGAACGGGATTGCTGAGTCCTCTGTGGCTCACAGTTACTTCACCACACCAGATGCAGGTTCAGCCGTGTACGATGCAGGAGCTGGTTCAGTGCTTCACCAGGAGCTCGTTGAAGTTTGTGGCCGTTTGTTTGTGACGTTTCGATGTTCAGTAGTGGTTTCTACTAGGATTCGATCCTGACCTGTGGCTTTATGTTGTTTTGGTATCTTTCTTTTGGATCTTCACCCGTAGTCGGGTTGTGATGTTTTGTATGATGATTGTTTATGTAATGTATTGTGTGAAGTGGCGAGTGTAAGCCAACTATCTCCTTTTGCATTTTAATCCCTCTTTTACATGAGTTGTGCAAAGATACCAAACTTGAGATCATTCTAGGATGGATTTATGCCTTTAAGTCGTGCCTCGACACGTAGGAGGTATAACTCCATCCTGGGCATTACAAGTTGGTATTCAGAGCCTTCTCCGACCTAGAAGCCCCCACTGTTTGATCGAATCGTTGACGGTTGAGTCTAGGCACACACTTGAAAACTTTTTGAGTCCTATATTATATCGGAGAGTAGGATTTCTTTGCTTCTCATCCCCTTTCTCTCTGGTGAGGACTCCTGACGTCTACTTTTTCTCTTCTACTTTCAAAAATTGCACCAAATTTTTTTTTAGGATCTCGCGAGTATTCTGGGATTGTTTCGATGTTCTTGTGACAAGGATATTGTTCTCGATGCCTCCTGTTACCGAGGAGTTGAGCTTCGGGGTATCATTGCAACAAGTATATCGCGGCAGTACTAAATACTTAAGACGGCCGACATCGAAAATCTCTCCTATACGGCCAGTGGCAAGATAACCCCGACATCACCCAGTACTGGGGAGGTAGTTCGAGAGTATTGCCATAGCTTGTTATAGTGGATGCTTTTCGAAGGTCCGAGGTAAACAGTTTCCGAGAAAGACTGGTTATGTGTTGAAGGATGGATACACCTGGATGTAGGTTTAGAGTTGATTGCGCGGTGCTTCCCGTGTATCCCCAACACCTGATTGCATAACTGGAAACTTTCGGAAATCTATAGGTGGGTTCATCTAGTAGTTCTAGGCATTCTTCCAACGGATGCTTGATATGAAGTTTGGGGTTCTACATTGAGTGAAGTGGTTTTATGGACTTGTTCTGATCGGGAGTTGCATCTTAAAGGGTCCTTGGCTATGCTGATCCGGGGATGACAAAACCCTTTTGTAACACGTTCCATGAGCTTTCAGCACGAAGATGTCGAACGAAACTTCTATCTTGTATTTGTTCTTCTGCACCGTGTTCCTTTTTATTTACTTTTGTTCTCCAAGTGGCTTCTCGTCAAGTTGATGTAACTATGGAATTCATTCGTTCGATCCTCTGTTCGGATGATATTGTGAAGATCATGTTGCATATCTACCCTTTGTTCTTGTTTTGATTCTGGTATTCGAGTTGCTTCGATGTCAAATGGTGATTCCATACCTCCTTATCGGTGTTCTCATATTTCTATGGGAGTCCTAATTCTTCTTGACCATCAAGATCATCATGTTAATTCTTTTCAACCGGTGTCCTTTTTGTTCATCTCAAGTTGTCCTTGTTTTCCCCACCCTCCCACCCTTTTTCTTCTTGGAGCCAGAAAATCTCAGATGAAGTATCCATTTTATTCATGTGATGTTTCTTCATTCCTTTCCTTCAATGTTCTTATTCCGGTGATTTATCGTGAAGATGCTCAAGAGCTTCAAGTTCATCATTCTTTTGTTCTCTAATTCTACCGGTGGATATAATTCAAGATTTCGGTGTTGATCTTATCTTTTTCCTCTTTTCACAATGCTTTCTTATTCCGGTGCACCAATTAATCATTCTCCTCTTGCTATTCATATCCGGAGTGCTGAAGATTCATAATTCCATTCTTAATCCTGTCAAGCTATTTTGAGATTATCATCTTATTCAAGCCATTTAATTCAACCGGTGCAATATCTCTTAAGCAATCTTTTCCAACGGTGATTTCTTTGAGTGGGCCCTAACCCACAGGTCTTTTTCCAGGATCTTGCCTGACTCTTCTATTTGTTTTCCGGAATTATACTCAAACTCTTTTCAAAGTGTGACGTAAGAATGATTTCCATCAGTCATATGCCTTCTCCAAGTTTACTTTCAAATTCTTTTCATCGTTGGTTCAACCTTTTTAATTCTTCATTCCGGAGTATCTCGAAATTCTTCATGGCATTTCTCGTCTTCATTCTCAACATTTGGAGACCGGAGAAGTGTTTCTCTTCAACCTTGAACCGTCCTCTTGTGAGTTGTGGTTCTAGCTTCTTGCCACCCTCATTATCGTTTGATTGTGAGGAATTCTTTTTACCATCCGGAGCATTTCTTGAATTCTTTTCTTTGTGATCCTCCGAAGGCCATCATTTCAGAATATTTCTTCGTTCTCAGTTTTCAACTTCGTCCTCCAAATATTCTTCATCGATGTCTCTTCGTTCGTCTCCCTATTTTTTACGGTGGTTCTTTCAAGTTTACATTTCCGTTGTTATCGTTTTCATTCATTTGTTCTTTTCATAATCCTACCGGTGCTTTGTTAAAGATTTATCCAAGCTTGTGCTAGATCTCTCTTTTATTCTTTCCAACGAGAATAAGTAGTATGCCAAATCCTTTGGTTGTCATCAATTTAAATTGGTGAAGGAGATGCATTACATAATTCTTATTCTTGTTCCTTCCAGGTGTTTTAATTCTTTTGTCTGGAGCTTGTTCATCATATCATATTCTCGGTTCTAAGTTGTTCATCTTCTTTTCCGGAGCTCCAAGTTATTTCAATTATATCATTTCAAAGCTCAATCTATTCATCGCAGTCCTTGATTCATATTCTTTTCATCTTTCACTTCTCTTGCTTTCATTACCGGAGTTCTCATGATGATTGATCATGTTTTAATTCATCCTCAAAGTTTCATCAAGATTCTTGTTGGAGCTCAAGCATTCTTCTTCATGCTTTCCAATTGCAATTCTTTCTACCTTATCTTTTCAGGTGGTGTTATGTCATTCTTGTCAATTCCTTCATGTTGTATGTTTCACGAGTTGTCAAGAATGAGATAATTAAAACCATCATTTCTTTCTCTTTAGGAGATCCTTTCAACCCCTCCTTTTATCTCTTGGAGTTATCTTGGGTTATTTTTCACCTAAAAGCTTTCCTTGAGAATTGTTGCTATTATGGTGCTTATAAATGACCCAAGTTCTTCATTTATCCTTCCGGTGAAATAAGTTTATCATCTCCTTGTTGTTCTCAATCCAATCTAATGTTTTCGTAAGTGGCCGGTTGTCACCTAATAACCTTGAGATGTTTTCCATAAGCCCACATGAAGCTTATCCTTTCGTTGTTGATTTTTTCCAACAACTCCGTTCAACCCTTCTTCGTAAGTATGCCCTTTCAAATTCAATTTTGAGAGATGTTGTCATTTTCTTCTCCGTTCATTCTTTCATTGAACTATATTCTCTATTCTTTCATTCCGGAGGTTTTGTGATATTGCTCTCTTTAACCATCATCTTGTTTTCTTTTCAAGATCATGTTCTTTCCCTTGCTTATCTTTTAACCGGAGTGTTGTATTCTTCATTCAAGTTCCCTCATCTTATCTAGTTTTGCCTATCTTTTAACCGGAGTGCTGTCTGAATCCATCTTACCTTGTGCCATTCTTTAATTGTTTCGGAGACAATATGTTGTTGTTTTCTTCAAGTATCATTTCATCTCCTAAAGTTCTTGTTAATTCCTTCCATTTTCAGACGGAGTGCTGTCCAAATTCTGTCATTCTTATTCCTTGGCTATACCATTGCGGTTTCTCATTCTTTTGGTTCGTAAGCTCTTGTTTCATGTCTTTCAACCTTCAGGGTTCTCATAGTGCTCTTTGTTCCTCTTTTGTAACGGAGTTTTCATCTTCGTTCATCTCCGTTGCATTCTTTCTTTCAACTTGTTTAACATCTCAAGGTTCTTTGGTTTCACTCGTCTGTCAAAGAAGCAACTTTGTTTTACCTCTTCCTTTTCCGTTTTACCCGGTGATATCTCTAGGATCTCGGGTCGAGATCCTCTGTTAGTGTGGGAGAGTTGTGACGCCCAAGACCGACGTCCCAGAAGATCCCAGAAGATTCCAGATGTTCCGGGTTTCCCGTGTGTTCAGTTATGCTTGCTTTATTTATTTTTTGCATTGCATCATGTCATCATGTCATCATGTTTTTTTTAATTTTTGCATCTCAACCTAAATAATTCGTGTGGACCTTCGGTCCATTTAAATCGAGGGAAGAATGTCTTCTCTTTATAACATATAAAAGCCTCCTAATATTTATGGAGCTATATTAATAAATATTCCATCGTTTCGGAATCACCGTAACACACTTGCATATTTTCTTCATGCCTTTTTCACCTCGAGTTTCTCCATCTAAAACCCCTATGTTCTTTTCTCAATTTTCGAGGCTCCTCTAATATCTAGACTCCTTTTTAAACTCCTTTAAGGCAAACTAATTATTTTAGTTTGTTTTTCCCTTTTGTTGTTGGAACTATTTTGTGAGGTTGGAATTTTTCTGTAAAGCCTTACAAAAATGTCCATCATTTTATTCTTGTGCTTTGCCTCTTTTCTATTTAATTTTTGACTCTCTCTTTTTCTTATTCTGCAAAAGTAAAGAGTTAAATAGGAAGAGGGCTCAGTCTCCAGCAGCCTTCCCTCCCGCGGCCCAGCCGGCCCACCTCCCTCTCCTCCTTCCCAGGCCTCTAGGCCTCTCCAGCCGAGCTGGCCCAAGCCGGCCTTCTCCAGTTCCGCGGGCAAGGCCCAGCCCTTCGACCCCGCACTCCCCAAACCTAGCGGTCGTCCGCACCCCGACCCCAGACTTCCCTCGATCTCTCCCTTTTCCCTCTATCGCCGCCGCCACTCATCCCTCTCGCCCGCTTCCCTCTCTCCCCGATCCCGATCTCTCTCTCGCACGACCCCGCTCGCCTCCTCCCTCGTTTCTCCCTCGATCTCTCCTCTCCCCGAGCTCAGGTCCCGCATCGCCAGGTCGCCGAATCGTCCCGTGCGCCTCCTCACGAGCGCCCCTCCTCCTCTGGCAGGAGCTGGCCTCGCCCAGGCCCTTCGCCTCTTGCGCCCTCGTCCAGGAGCCCGCGCCTGGCTCCTCTCTCCCCCGCCGTCCAGCGCCGGCCGAGCGCAGCGTCCGCGGCGCCCCGAGCGCGCCGTCCGCAGCACCCCTGCCTGGCGACCCCTCTGGCCGATTCCCAGCGCCGGGAGGACCCCGCGCCGTGCCCTGCCTCGACGCCTCCTCCTCGCCCCGTCTTCCCGTCTTCCCGCCGCGGCCAGGCCAGGGGCCTCTTCCTCGCCGCGACGGCGGCGTCCTTCCCGCTGCACAGCCCGCGGCCAGGCGCCCGACCTCCTCCTCTGCACCTCTCCGCCTTCGGCCCGAGACGCCCGCAGCCGGCCGCTCCATCCAGCGGCCTCGAACAGCGCCGCTCGGGCTCCCTCCTTCTCCTTGTGTGCACCAAGGCCACGTCGGAAGCCTCCTCCAGCAGCTCGTTCGAGCCTCCGCACCGCAGCGCCGTGCTGCCCTTTTGTTTAGCTCCTGTTTTTTTTGTTTTTTTTTGTTTTGTGTTGTACTGTTGTTTTGTCAGATGAACCGTGAACGAGTACCCCTACCGATGCGATCTGTACCACTACCTCCACTACCGTCGCCGGAAGCGCCAAGTACCACGACGGACACCGAGTACCTCTACATGACCCGGCAAGTACCCCTACGACCAAGTACCTCGACGAACCGATCATCTACGGAAAAACGAGCTCGTGAACGGCTACGGAGCAAGTACCACTACCTCCACTACGAACGCCGACGCGACAAGTACCTCTTCGGGAACGAAAACGCCTACGTGAACGACTACCGTCGCCCCGTGTACGACTACGAACGTGTTCCTCGACTCACGAGAACGTCTACTTCCACTACTTCCTCTCCGACCACGAGTACCACTACTTCATCTACGATCTCGAACCGTCCCGAAACAATTGTTTCGAAGGTATAACCCCGTGGATGACCCGTGTGATGCATGCTTGTGTTGTATGAATTGTTGTCTCCCTTGTGTGCTTCGAGCCGTTTCGACCCTTTGTCATGTTCCTCGGTTGCTTCGTCACCGACTCGTGGGAACCCGGTGACGGGATCCACCCACTTTCATCTCGTTTGACTCGCTCATGCCATCTTTGCTTTTGCCCGGACTCTCAACGAGTTACCGGAACCGATTTGATGCCATGCTTCATTTTCGGATCATGCCGTGGCACCCTTTCGTTCCACCACGGTGACAAATGCTTCTTATCCTCTTAAGTCAACCTTTTAATAAAACTTGCATAAACTTGATCATGTCATCCGCATCATGTTAACAACACTAAAATGTGTGAATTGTTGTTTGCTTATAATTTTTAAACATGCTCATGAGGATTTTCCGGATATGTTGTTGTTATTCTCCGGCCTCATTTAAATTGCCTAGTTAGTGTAGTTTTATTATGCTTCACCTCTTGCCATGTTAAAAACATTTAATCTTGTCTTATAAATAATGAGAGTCAACTAAATAATTAATGTGGTGTTTTGTCAATATGCAACTCGTTGCATATTGAGCTCCACTTAACTTGTAGTATTTGTTTGAGCACTTGCCATGCCATGCATATTTAAACCGGACATGCATCATACTTGTTTGCGCATCGTATGCCATGCTTATGCTTGTATGTTTACCGTGTTGTTTCTTTCTTTCCGGTTGCTTTCTTGATAGCTTCGGTTTCGTTCCGGAGTTGTGAGGTTTCTCCCGTCTGTGTTGCTCCGTCTACTTCATGGACCCGTTCTTCTTCCTTGAGGAATCCCAGGCAAGATGACCGAACCCGGATACCATTACTATCTTTGCCTATTGCTAGTAGTATCGTTCTTTAGTTTTGCCTCGATGCCCATGTTCTTCTTGTCAGCCTCCTACTTGTAACCATTGCCATGCTTAACCACCCTACCTACGCAAACCGTTGCTTGGCTATACGTAGGCTTGCTCAGCCCCTCTTATAGCATTGTTAGTTGCAGGTGAAGATTGAAGATGCTTGCTTCATGTTGAAGTTTGGTTGGGTTATATCACACTATATAAATGCTTATAAATGAAATCATCTATATACTGGCAAGGGTGGAAGGCTAAGCCTTTTGCTTGGTGTTTTGTTCCACTCATGCCGTTAGGAACCGTATAAACCGGTGTTATGTTCCTTGATTATGCGTTCCTAACACGGTTGGGGTGTATGGGACCCCCTTGATAAACCGCTAAGTGCTAAGTCTTTTCCAGCAAGTCCCAACATTGGTACTATTTGCTTAATAACAAACTAATAAAACTTGAATGGGACTAGCTACCCCTTTCATCTTAATTCCACCCCCCTGGGCCAGTGCTCGATTTGAGTGTTGGTCCAAACTAGAGTCGTGTGCGGGGCCCCCCTTGGCAACTTGGGTATTTCGGCCACTGTACGCTGTGCTCATCCGGTCGTGGCCTGAGACGAGATACGCGCGGCTACTATCAGGGTGTCGGCACGCCGGGAGGATTTGCTGGATTAGCCTTACCTTAGTTCGGTTTAACTTGAGCACGGGATTCCGAGAATACTCGGGTCTTCCCACCTATGGAGTTGCGACTCCGCGGATCGTGGGCTTGTGATGGGCCAAGTTGGAACACCCCTGCAGGGTTTAAACTTTCGAAAGCCGTGCCCGCGGTTATGAGGCAGATGGGAGCTTGTTAATTCCGGTTGTAGATAACTTGACACAATGTTTCAATACACTACCAGCGTGTGTACCGTGACTGTCAATTTCCGAATAGGGATTCGGGAGTTGAACACGGTGGGGTTATGTTTGACCGGTCTTAGCTAGGATCACTTCGTGATCATCTTTCGATCGATGCTCTTCTCTTCTCGCTCTCTTTTACGTAAGTTAGTGCTAGTTGCTGCTGCAGACTCTTGTTTGTTCCTTCACCTCTCGTTCTTTCTTCAGCCTTGTCCTCACCCAAGGCTTAAATAGTTTTGTTACCCGGGAACGGGATTGCTGAGTCCTCTGTGGCTCACAGTTACTTCACCACACCAGATGCAGGTTCAGCCGTGTACGATGCAGGAGCTGGTTCAGTGCTTCACCAGGAGCTCGTTGAAGTTTGTGGCCGTTTGTTTGTGACGTTTCGATGTTCAGTAGTGGTTTCTACTAGGATTCGATCCTGACCTGTGGCTTTATGTTGTTTTGGTATCTTTCTTTTGGATCTTCACCCGTAGTCGGGTTGTGATGTTTTGTATGATGATTGTTTATGTAATGTATTGTGTGAAGTGGCGAGTGTAAGCCAACTATCTCCTTTTGCATTTTAATCCCTCTTTTACATGAGTTGTGCAAAGATACCAAACTTGAGATCATTCTAGGATGGATTTATGCCTTTAAGTCGTGCCTCGACACGTAGGAGGTATAACTCCATCCTGGGCATTACAGTAAGACTACAAGAGCCATCAAGTAGGATATAGTACTTCGGTTAAGACATGATAGAAACAAGGTCAAGAGGCCAAAAGGCTGGTGTATATTACCGAATTTAGGCGTGATAACTGGATCCCAAGATGGAGGCAACTCGTCCACCCCAACAAGAATCCAAGCAGCAGGCCTCTGTCAAAATAAGAAAATACCAGCAGCATGTAAGATGACACACAATCATTCATATATACTATAGAAACAAACATCCCTACTGCATTGTTCCACCAACACTCACGGAGAATTAACCAAAATTTACATCTTACTGGGGAAAAGGCCAGCTCTTCGGTCGGGGTTAAGGAGGCTGATGGTGGTGGAGCGTGGAAGAGGCTGCAAGGTCCATGGAGGGAGAACAAGTTAGCAAGGTCCATTACATAGATTCAGTTCAATGGAAATGGACCAAGTTAGCTAGCTAGCTAGATAATAAATCGATGACAGAAATAAGAACCAATCTGCGTGATAGATACTGAAACAAGTGTTTGTGAAATTATTTCATCAGGCTAAAGCAACCAACTCAAAGGATATAAACAAAAACGCAAGTGCTCTGCAGTCTCCGTGCAGCTACACTATTAACTCTTCTCTCCTGGAGGCACACCTCACTTGTCTTAACCAAAGGTATGGAGGAAAAGAAAAGAAAAAACAAAGAAATGAATTTCTAGATGAAGATTATAGACACTCAACTGAAACAACAGGGACTAAAAATAGGGGTTCGGTCTGACAATGAACACACCAGAATTTCTAGATGTTCATGGCATGAATTAAAATATAGGCTAGTGTTGTCTTTGTCTATCTGCGAAAATCCAGATAAGCATGTCCAATTAGTTGGAAGTGATTTGCATTTGATAATTTAATAGAAATGAAATGGCAGGAGAACAAGACAGCATTTGTACCATCACCTAAATTATACCCCAACTTGTCTGCAGATTATGGTCAGAAAAGCAGGATTATTTGGCATCGCGCAAGATCCAGAATCATACTCAGTGGACTGCTAACTGCAGACAGATGGTCATGGAACTATACAACAAAAAACACGACTGACCCACCCAGATCCAGCAACACTCAGCTGAAAAATGAAGAGCAGAAATTTCTTCAGATGTGCTCATGATGAGCAGGAACTCAATGTCACAAATCAACTAATGAAACAAAATGATTTCGCAATCAAATAGGAATATATGCACACATGCATCCAGCCAAATGGAGCTCAAGAATCAAAGCTTTTCATCTGTACAGAAAAGAAAAGATGCCCTCCAAGGGGGGAGGGGGGTTATATTATCCATCTCAGGCAGAAAAATATCAATGGAGTATCATCATGTTAGTAATGAAACTAATACAATACAGAGTTCCAGGATACGCTCAACAAAGTGCTGCTGCTGTTTTTACATGAACCCCTATTTTTAGTTCCTGTTGTCTCTTTGTCTCACATAAATAAATCCCTCCTTCCCTCCCTAGCTAGGCATCCATCCGTCCACTCCATCCATCATCAGAATCTGGATATAGTAACAAAGCAGAATCTGGATATAGACAGATTGTTTCTCTACTAGAAGATTTCCAATTACTTTTGGTGTCATCTACACCAGCAACGTGAAAGCCCGGCAACAAATGCATCAGACAATTTCCATATATATATGTGATGCGTTCATGCTGAATCCTGTACTACAAGTTCCACAATGCAATCAGGATGAGATAGCCATGGAACAAGGCCGGCGATTGCATACATGAACCACTCTTCCAGTAAATCCTACCAACTCAATATATGAATATGCATAGACCCTAGCAAAATCTGCAGTTGCGCGAACGAATCAGTACAGTGTACATGAAATCATTCGAGGGGAGGCTGACCAAACTAACAAGATGATGCTCTGCTTTGCGTATCAGGGCATCAGGCTGCTAGAGCAGAGCAACAAGGTCGGCCTTGTGGGGTTTGGGATGTGCGATTCGACCAAGTGACGGAGGGGAGTGACCTAGGCGGCGGAGGGGCCGGTCTCCGGCGTGCTCGCCGGTGAGGAAGAGGCGAACGAAGGGCGTGCGGGAGGGGATGGGAGGGCAGCCATGGAGAGGAGGGGGGAGGGGATGGGAGGGGCTATGATGACTAACCACCGGGAGAAGTCCAGTAAGTCGGAGGAGATCGCCGGCGTCGAGGAGTCGGGCAGCGCGACGTCTTGGGAGGAGACGCGGCGGCGTGTCGAGTCGGGCGGCGGCGTCTCGAGACGGGCGAGGAAATCCTCGAGGGGGGGCTCGAGGGTTCTGAAGCGTGTGGAAGGAGGTGGATCGAAGGGGAATCGAGAGGGTTGGGCCGTCCAAACCACGCGCACCAAATGGGCCAACGGGTATTTGCGAGGATTCTGGGCCTCGCGGGGTTAATCCCCTGGAAACCCTTTCGATCCACGTGAAACAAACGAGGCCTTAGGCGGCAAACTGAGACTGAGAGGGTGCTTGATACATTTTAGTCTCATGACTAAAAGTAGTGGGACTAAAACTTGCTAGCCTCACCCATGCTTGAATCTCCAAATACTAAAGAGACTAAAATCAAGTTAATGAGCATTTATTATCCTTCAAACCCTCCAATCCAAAACTTGCATGTATTAGAGGAGAGGAGTTAAATGAGGAGAGAGAGGACTAATTCATATTTTAGTAGGGATATCCATGACTAAAAGATTTTAGTCTCAAGACTAGGTTTAGCCCTTTTTTAGTCAGGGGTGCTTGGAACTTTAGCCTCTTAAAGAGACTATTTTTAGTCAGACTAGTTTTAGTCCCTTGGATCCAAGCAGGGCCTGAAGATCTCACCCCCTCCAACGAACAGTGTCAGCTGTGGTAAATACTTTGGGTTCTGAGCTTGATACTTTTTTTTGGAAAACATAAGGGTAGTCATGGTGGGGGTAACTTACACTCGAAACAGACTTTCGCCCGCTTTATAAATAAAGTACACGGTCAAACAATACAAGATGATGAGGTAGCCCTCATATATTACCGATCCCAAGATAGCCGGATCACGCAGAATGCACGCAACTATGCTACCAACAAAGAATACAGGAAGAAGAGTACAACGTCACGCTGCGCTACATAACAACTAAGTTCCATGAGAACACCCTCGGGAGGGAGAATGGCGTCAAGCGTCACCGCTGCCGAGTCCAGAGTAGACAAAAGGTTTTCATCCAGAACCCTAACACCGAGAGGAGCACTACAAAGACGTCTTCAGGGAGTAAGCGACGCCCGCGAGCGTTGCCGTCGTCGGTGTCAAAGCACGGAGTTTTTACCAAGCAGCTCCTCCGTGCCACCACGAGGTCACCAGGACAAGCGCGGCGTATCCATATCCCCAGGTCTAGATCGAGGCGTAGCCACTTCCAAGACAGAGGACACGCCCGAGCCACCCGCCGCTACACCTCTCGCCGTCCACACGACCAAGAGGGAAAGCCACCACTATCGACATGGTGCCTGCCAGAGAGCCAACCATGTGGACCACCGTCCGGAGTCGTCGCCCAGACATCCATGTCCGAGACACCACTACCCCGTCCACAACACGTAGCATCAACCACGGTAGGAAGAGTAAAAAAGGCCTCATTTCACTCCTTGCCCGACATCAGTCACAGGATCTAGGCATCCACGCCCGCGTCCCCAGTCAGCCCCGGTGGACCGAGGGAGACACAACCCTCTGACTACCATCGGCCGTCGACGAGCAAGCTCACACGATGCCATGCCCATGGTCATCACGCCGAACTGCCCCGACCGAGAAGCGATGTCCCCGATCACCACCAACGAGCACCGCGCCCGCAAGGAACTGTGGGCACATCTGCTACCTTCCTTTTATTAATCTGGTAATGGTACAAATATGTGTATCCTGCACCTATTTCCCCTGAGGTGACCCTGGGTTATTGAACCCACGAGAGGAAGGTTCCCTTGAAGTGATGGTCTCTAGCAAGCTTATGTTAGAGCATCAATTCCAGCTTTGGACCGAATTAAACAAGCAAATAGTGATTCATGTTGGGGAACGTAGTATTTTAAAATTTTCCTACGATCACGCAAGATCTATCTACCGGATGCATAGCAACGAGAGGGAAGAGTGTGTCTACGTACCCTCGTAGACCGGAACCGGAAGCGTCAAGTGACGCGGTTGATGTAGTCGAACTTCTTCGCGATTCAACCGATCAAGCACCGAACGTACGACACCTCCGCGTTCAGCACACGTTCAGCTTGATGACGTCCCACGAGCTCTTGATCCAGTTGAGCTTCACGGGAGAGTTTCGTCAGCACGACGGCGTGGTGACGGATATGATGTATTCACCGGCGCAGGGCTTCGCCTAAGCACCGCGACGGTATGACCGAGGTGTGTTTCTGTGGAGGGGGGCACCGCACACGGCTGGAACAATTCAACTTGTGTGTCTTTGGGTGCCTTCCTGCCCCCGTATATAAAGGAGCAAGGGGGGAGGCCGGCCGGCCCTCCTATGGTGCGGCTAGGGTGCAATCCTACTAGGAATAGGATTGCAATCCTATTCCTAGTAGGAACTACCAAAGAAGGAAGAGAGGGAAAGGAAAAGAGGGAGAGGTGGCGCCCCCCCAATCCTAGTCCAACTAGGATCCCTAGGTGGGGCGCCGGCCAGCCTCTATGGGCTGCCTCTCTCCTTTCCTTAAGGCCCACTATGGACCATCCCCCCTCGTAGGGGGTTTCGGTAACCCCCTCCGGCAATCCTGTTAAATCCGAAACTTTTCCGGAACACTTCCGGTGTCCGAATATAGTCGTCCAATATATCAATCTTTATGTCTCGGACATTCCGAGACTCCTCGTCATGTCCGTGATCTCATCCGGGACTCCGAACTACCTTCGGTACATCAAAACTCTTAAACTCATAATACCGATCGTCATCAAACGTTAAGCGTGCGGACCCTACGGGTTCGAGAACTATGTAGACATGACCGAGACTCATTTCCGGTCAATAACCAATAGCGGAACCTGGATGTTCATATTGGCTCCTACATATTCTACGAAGATCTTTTATCGGTCAAACCGCATAACAACATACGTTGTTCCTTTTGTCATCGGTATGTTACTTGCCCGAGATTCGATCGTCGGTATCTCCATACCTAGTTCAATCTCGTTACTGGCAAGTCTCTTTACTCGTTCCGTAACACATCATCTCGTGACTAACTCATTAGTCTTTTGCTTGCAAGGCTTATTGTGATGTGTGCTACCGAGAGGGCCCAGAGATACCTCTCCGACACTCGGAGTGACAAATCCTAATCTTGATCTATGCCAACACCACGAATACTTTCGGAGACACCTGTAGAGCATCTTTATGATCACCCAGTTACGTTGTGACGTTTGATAGCACACAAGGTGTTCCTACGGTATTCGGGAGTTGCATAATCTCATAGTCATAGGAACATGTATAAGTCATGAAGAAAGCAATAGCAGAAAAACTAAACGATCATAGTGCTATGCTAACGGATGGGTCTTGTCTATCACATCATTCTCCTAATGATGTGATCCCGTTGATCAAATGACAACTCATGTCTATGGCTAGGAAACATAACCATCTTTGATCAATGAGCTAGTCTAGTAGAGGCATACTAGGGACATACTGTTTTGTCTATGTATCCACACATGTACTAAGTTTCCGGTTAATACAATTCTAGCATGAATAAAAGACATTTATCATGATATAAGGAAATACAAATAACATCTTTATTATTGCCTCTAGGGCATATTTCCTTCAGTCTCCCACTTGAACTAGAGTCAATAATCTAGATTACAAAGTGATGATCCTCACACCCATGGAGTCCTGGTGTTGATCATGTTTTGCCCGTGGAAGAGGCTTAGTCAACGGGTCTGCAACATTCAGATCCGTATGTATTTTGCAAATCTCTATGTCTCCCTCCTTGATTAGATCGCGGATGGAATTGAAGCGTCTTTTGATGTGCTTTGTTCTCTTGTGAAACCTGGATTCCTTCGCCAAGGCTATTGCTCTAGTGTTGTCACAAAAGATTTTCATTGGACCGGATGCACTAGGTATTACACCTAGATCGGATATGAACTCCTTCATCCAGACTCCTTCATTTGATGCTTCCGAAGCAGCTATGTATTCCGCTTCACACGTAGATCCCGCCACGACGCTCTGCTTGGAACTGCACCAACTGACAGCTCCACCGTTCAATAAAAATACATATCCGGTTTGTGACTTAGAGTCGTCCGGATCAGTGTCAAAGCTAGAATCGACGTAACGGTTTACGACGAGCTCTTTGTCACCTCCATACACGAGAAACATATCCTTTGTCCTTTTCAGATACTTCAGGATGTTCTTGACCGCTGTCCAGTGATCCACTCCTGGATTACTTTGGTACCTCCCTGCTAGACTTATAGCAAGGCACACATTAGGTCTGGTACACAGCATTGCATACATGATAGATCCTATGGCTGAGGCATAGGGAATGATTTTCATTTTCTCTCTATCTTCTGTAGTGGTCGGGCATTGAGTCTTACTCAACTTCATACCTTGTAATACAGGCAAGAACCCTTTCTTTGACTGATCCATTTTGAACTTCTTCAAAATCTTATCAAGGTATGTGCTTTGTGAAAGTCCAATTAAGCGTCTTGATCTATCTCTATAGATCTTGATGCCTAATATATAAGCAGCTTCACCGAGGTCTTTCATTGAAAAACTCTTATTCAAGTATCCTTTTATGCTATCCAGAAATTCTATATCATTTCCAATCAACAATATGTCATCCACATATAATATTAGAAATGCTACAGAGCTCCCACTCACTTTCTTGTAAATACAGGCTTCTCCAAAAGTCTGTATAAAACCATATGCTTTGATCACCTCATCAAAGCGTATATTCCAACTCCGAGATGCTTGCACCAGTCCATAGATGGATCGCTGGAGCTTGCATACTTTGTTAGCACCTTTTGGTTCGACAAAACCTTCTGGTTGCATCATATACAACTCTTCTTTGAGATATCCATTCAGGAATGCAGTTTTGACATCCATTTGCCAGATTTCATAATCATAAAATGCGGCAATTGCTAACATGATTCGGACAGACTTAAGCATCGCTACAGGTGAGAAAGTCTTATCGTAGTCAACTCCTTGAACTTGTCGAAACCCTTTCGCAACAAGTCGAGCTTTGTAAACAGTAACATTACCGTCTGCGTCGGTCTTCCTCTTGAAGATCCATTTATTTTCGATGGCCTGCCGATCATCGGGCAAGTCAACCAAAGTCCACACTTTGTTCTCATACATGGATCCCATCTCAGATTTCATGGCCTCAAGCCATTTTGTGGAATCTGGGCTCATCATCGCTTCCTCATAGTTCGCAGGTTCATCATGGTCTAGTAACATGATTTCCAGAACTGGGTTGCCGTACCACTCTGGTGTGGAACGTACTCTGGTTGATCTACGACGTTCAGCAGAAACTTGATCCGAAGTTTCATGATCATCATCATTAACTTCCTCACTGATTGGTGTAGGAATCACTGGAACAATTTTCTGTGATGTACTACTTTCCAATCCGGGATAAGGTACAATTACCTCATCAAGTTCTACTTTCCTCCCACTCACTTCTTTCGAGAGAAACTCCTTCTCTAGAAAGGATCCATTCTTAGCAACGAATATCTTGCCTCCGGATCTGTGATAGAAGGTGTACCCAACAGTCTCTTTTGGGTATCCTATGAAGACACATTTCTCCGACTTGGGTTCGAGCTTATCAGGTTGAAGCTTTTTCACATAAGCATCGCAGCCCCAAACTTTAAGAAACGACAACTTTGGTTTCTTGCCAAACCATAGTTCATAAGGTGTCGTATCAACGGATTTAGATGGTGCCCTATTTAACGTGAATGCAACTGTCTCTAAAGCATAACCCCAAAACGATAGTGGTAGATCGGTAAGAGACATCATAGATCGTACCATATCCAATAAAGTACGGTTACGACGTTCAGACACACCATTACGCTGTGGTGTTCCGGGTGGCGTGAGTTGTGAAACTATTCCACATTGTTTCAAATGAAGACCAAACTCGTAACTCAAATATTCTCCTCCACGATCAGATCGTAGAAACTTTATTTTCTTGTTACGATGATTCTCTACTTCACTCTGAAATTCTTTGAACTTTTCAAATGTTTCAGACTTGTGCTTCATTAAGTAGATATACCCATATCTGCTCAAATCATCAGTGAAGGTCAGAAAATAACGATACCCGCCGCGAGCTTCAACACTCATTGGCCCACACACATCGGTATGTATGATTTCCAACAAATCTGTTGCTCGCTCCATAGTTCCGGAGAACGGAGTTTTAGTCATCTTGCCCATGAGGCATGGTTCGCAAGCACCAAGTGATTCATAATCAAGTGATTCCAAAAGTCCATCACTATGGAGTTTCTTCATGCGTTTTACACCAATATGACCTAAACGGCAGTGCCACAAATAAGTTGCACTACCATTATTAACCTTGCATCTTTTGGTTTCAATATTATGAATATGTGTATCACTACAATCGAGATCCAATAAAAATAGACCACTCTTCAAGGGTGCATGACCATAAAAGATATTATTCATAAAAATAGAACAACCATTATTCTCTGATTTGAATGAATAACCGTCTCGCAACAAACAAGATCCAGATATAATGTTCATGCTCAACGCTGACACCAAATAACAATTATTTAGGTCTAATACTAATCCCGAAGGTAGATGTAGAGGTAGCGTGCCGACGGCGATCACATCGACTTTGGAATCATTTCCCACACGCATCGTCACCTCGTCCTTAGCCAATCTTCGTTTAATCCGTAGTCCCTGTTTCGAGTTACAAATATTAGCAACCGAACCGGTATCAAATACCCAGGTACTACTACGAGCATTAGTAAGGTACACATCAATAACATGTATATCACATATACCTTTGTTCACCTTGCCATCCTTCTTATCCGCCAAATACTTGGGGCAGTTCCGCTTCCAGTGTCCAGTCCCCTTGTAGTAGAAGCACTCAGTTTCAGGCTTGGCTCCAGACTTGGGTTTCTTCGTGGGAGTAGCAACTGTCTTGCTATTCTTCTTGAAGTTCCCCTTCTTTCCCTTGCCTTTTTTCTTGAAACTAGTGGTCTTGTTAACCATCAACACTTGATGCTCCTTCTTGATTTCTACCTCCGCAGCCTTGAGCATAGCGAAGAGCTCGGGAATTGTCTTTTGCATCCCTTGCATATTATAGTTCATCACAAAGCCTTTATAGCTTTGTGGCAGTGATTGAAGAACTCTTATCAATAACACTATCCTCGTCAACTTTGCAACCAAGTTGAGTCATATGATTGTAGTACCCAGACATTCTGAGCAAGTGTTCACTGATAGAACTATTCTCCTCCATCTTGCAGCTGTAGAACTTATTGGAAATCTCATATTTCTCAATTCGGGCATTTGCTTGAAATATTAACTTCAACTCCTGAAACATCTCATATGGTCCATGACGTTCAAAACGTCGTTGAAGTCCCGTTTCTAAGCCATAAAGCATGGCACACTGAACTATCGTGTAGTCATCAGACCGCGACTGCCAGACGTTCAAAGCGTCTACATTAGCGGGAGGGGGCTTGTCACCTAGCGGTGCTTCAAGGACATAATTCTTCTGTGCAGCAATGAGGATAATCCTCAAGTTACGGACCCAGTCCGTGTAATTGCTACCATCATCTTTAAACTTAGCTTTCTCTAGGAATGCATTAAAATTCAAAGGAACGGTAGCACGGGCCATTGATCTACAACAACATAGATATGCAAAAACTATCAGGACTAAGTTCATGATAAATTAAAGTTCAATTTAATCATATTAATTTAAAGAACTCCCACTTAGATAGACATCCCTCCGGTCATCTAAATGATCACGTGATCCAAATCAACTAAACCATGTCCGATCATCATGTGAGATGGAGTAGTTTCAATGGTGAACATCTTATGTTGATCATATCTACTATATGATTCACGCTCGACCTTTCGGTCTCCAGTGTTCCAAGGCCATATCTGCATATGCCAGGCTCGTCAAGTTTAACCCGAGTATTCTGCGTGTGCAAAAACTGGCTTACACCAGTTGTATTTGAACGTAGAGCTTATCACACCCGATCATCACGTGGTGTCTCGGCACGACGAACTTTTGCAACGGTGCATACTCAGGGAGAACACTTATACCTTGAAATTTAGTAAGGGATCATCTTATAATGCTACCGTCGTTCTAAGCAAAATAAGAAGCATAATAAGATAAACATCACATGCAATCAAAATATGTGACATGATATGGCCATCATCATCTTGTGCTTTTGATCTCCATCTCCAAAGCACCTTCATGATCACCTTCGTCACCGGCGCGATACCTTGATCTCCATCGTAGCATCGTTGTCGTCTCGCCAACTATTGCTTCTACGACTATCGCTACCGCTTAGTGATAAAGTAAAGCAATTACATGGCGATTGCATTTCATACAATAAAGCGACAACCATATGGCTCCTGCCAGTTGCCGATAACATTACAAAACATGATCATCTCATACAAAACCGTATAACTCATCATGTCTTGACCATATCACATCACAACATGCCCTGCAAAACAAGTTAGACGTCCTCTACTTTGTTGTTGCATGTTTTACGTGGCTGCTACGGGCTTAGCAAGAACCGTTCTTACCTACGCATACAAAACCACAACGACGTTTCGTCAAGTATGTGCTGTTTTAACCTTCACAAGGACCGGGCGTAGCCACACTTGATTCAGCTAAAGTGAGAGAGACAGACACCCGCCAGTCACCTTTAAGCAACGAGTGCTCGTAACGGTGAAACCAGTCTCGCGTAAGCGTACGCGTAATGTCGGTCCGGGCCGCTTCATCTCACAATACTGCCGAAGCAAAGTATGACATGCTGGTAAGCAGTATGACTAGTATCGCCCACAACTCATTGTGTTCTACTCGTGCATATCATCTACGCATAGACCTGGCTCATGATGCCACTGTTGGGGAACGTAGTATTTTAAAATTTTCCTACGATCACGCAAGATCTATCTACCAGATGCATAGCAACGAGAGGGAAGAGTGTGTCTACGTACCCTCGTAGACCGGAAGGGGAAGCGTCAAGTGACGCGGTTGATGCAGTCGAACTTCTTCGCGATTCAACCGATCAAGCACCGAACGTACGGCACCTCCGCGTTCAGCACACGTTCAGCTTGATGACGTCCCACGAGCTCTTGATCCAGTTGAGCTTCACGGGAGAGTTTTGTCAGCACGACGGCGTGGTGATGGATATGATGTATTCACCGGCGCAGGGCTTCGCCTAAGCACCGCGACGGTATGACCGAGGTGTGTTTCTGTGGAGGGGGGCACCGCACACGGCTGGAACAATTCAACTTGTGTGTCTTTGGGTGCCCCCCTGCCCCCGTATATAAAGGAGCAAGGGGGGAGGCCGGCCGGCCCTCCTATGGTGCGGCTAGGGTGCAATCCTACTAGGAATAGGATTATAATCCTATTCCTAGTAGGAACTACCAAAGAAGGAAGAGAGGGAAAGGAAAAGAGGGAGAGGTGGCGCCCCCCAATCCTAGTCCAACTAGGATCCCTAGGTGGGGCGCCGGCCAGCCTCTATGGGCTGCCTCTCTCCTTTCCTTAAGGCCCACTATGGACCATCCCCCCTCGTAGGGGGTTCCGGTAACCCCCTCCGGCAATCCTGTTAAATCCGAAACTTTTCTGGAACACTTCCGGTGTCCGAATATAGTCGTCCAATATATCAATATTTATGTCTCGGACATTCCGAGACTCCTCGTCATGTCCATGATCTCATCCGGGACTCCGAACTACCTTCGGTACATCAAAACTCATAAACTCATAATACCGATCGTCATCAAACGTTAAGCGTGCGGACCCTACGGGTTCGAGAACTATGTAGACATGACCGAGACTCATTTCCGGTCAATAACCAATAGCGGAACCTGGATGTTCATATTGGCTCCTACATATTCTACGAAGATCTTTTATCGGTCAAACCGCATAACAACATACGTTGTTCCTTTTGTCATCGGTATGTTACTTGCCCGAGATTCGATCGTCGGTATCTCCATACCTAGTTCAATCTCGTTACTGGCAAGTCTCTTTACTCGTTCCGTAACACATCATCTCGTGACTAACTCATTAGTCTTTTGCTTGCAAGGCTTATTGTGATGTGTGTTACCGAGAGGGCCCAGAGATACCTCTCCGACACTCGGAGTGACAAATCCTAATCTTGATCTATGCCAACACCACGAATACTTTCGGAGACACATGTAGAGCATCTTTATGATCACCCAGTTACGTTGTGACGTTTGATAGCACACAAGGTGTTCCTACGGTATTCGGGAGTTGCATAATCTCATAGTCATAGGAACATGTATAAGTCATGAAGAAAGCAATAGCAGAAAAACTAAACGATCATAGTGCTATGCTAACGGATGGGTCTTGTCCATCACATCATTCTCCTAATGATGTGATCCCGTTGATCAAATGACAACTCATGTCTATGGCTAGGAAACATAACCATCTTTGATCAATGAGCTAGTCTAGTAGAGGCATACTAGGGACATACTGTTTTGTCTATGTATCCACACATGTACTAAGTTTCCGGTTAATACAATTCTAGCATGAATAAAAGACATTTATCATGATATAAGGAAATACAAATAACATCTTTATTATTGCATCTAGGGCATATTTCCTTCAATTCAAACACTTATACTAAAAAGAGGTACGGGTATGAGGTATTAATGCCTAAACCATGTATTTGTGTTGGGACCAGATATGATCTTAATTTGTGCGCTGGAAGTCACCCAGCGAGATGTGCTTGTTACGAACTGAGGTGGGGGATGCGTCCAAATAACATCTTGACCGACACGCATCTTGCATCAAGAATCAGTTGTCCTATCGTAGGGCCTTCCGTCATGCGGGGTTGCCTCAATAATTAAGATATGAAATAGACAAGAGCTTTGGGCGTTTAATGACTACACCTCATGTATCCCAAAGGATATGATCCATGTTACCCTACTGAACCTTACTGTCATTGGTGTTCGGTATAACACTTCACGGTCTCCTTGCTCCTAGCCTCGCCGGTGCTTGATATCCATGATCCTGGATACGTGCATGGGTGAACATCACAGACAAGACAAGAGACATCTATGGAACAATTTTATTTCACACACAAGGGGTGTTAATTCAAAGCCCTTCCATTGATCCCCACAACAAATACAGAGGGTTGCAAGGCTTATGCCTCAACCCATACCTTATCAAACTACTCGCACATGGAGATCAGATCGCAAGAAGAAAACATTGAAGAACACATCTTGAAGATTGATTGATTGCAAATATGTCTTACAATGGATGCCTTGTGCGATGCATGATTACAAGTATGAACTATGGTTGACGGTGTCCTGGGCTAGGGGGTACTAACCTAGTCGGCCCATGCTCCTCGGGATGGGCCGGTGGTCCCTCATTCTACTCAAGATGGGCTTTGGAAGCCGCATGCTGGAAGCATAATCAAGACTGCATCTACCGAAGACTTGCCGTGTACTCCAAGACTTCTCATGCCGCCTCCACTCCTAGATGTCGACCTTGTAACCCTAGATACCCTACCTGGCGTGTATATAAGTTGAAGGGTTTAGCCTGAAGAGGTGACGTGAACACAATCACATTCACCTAGCCCTAGAGTCAGAACACATCTTACGATCTCGAGGTAGATCAACTCTGTACTCGATACATCTCCATCAATATAAACAAGAGCAGGACATAGGGTTTTACCTCCATCAAAGGGCCCGAACCTGGGTAAAAATTGTCTCATTGTTATTGATACCATCTGTCTAAGATCCACAGTTCGGGACCCCTTACCCCGAGGTTTGCCGGTTTCCACACCGACACTGTTGCTTCCATTGAGAATTCCGTTGTGAGATCGACAGAAGGACCGATGGGTCATCTACAGATCAACTGCGGCAAAGGCTGCGGGAACGTTTACGTCCCCGACCAACTTTTGGTGTTCGATAACATGATCTTTTGCGCCGACTTGGCTGGCCATCCGTCCTCCGTTGAGAACTATGTCTCGGGTCAGATCGCGTCCTTTGGAGGCCTAGAGTACATCGTGTTGAGGAACGTTGCATGGAAAACAAAAAAATCATACACTCACCAAGATCCGACCTAGGAGATGATTGTCTACTAGAGAGAGATTGTATCTACATACCCTTGTAAATCGCTAAGCGGAAGCGTTAAGAAACACGGTTGATGTAGTCGAACGTCTCCATGATCCAGTCACGATCCGTCCCACGAACTCCGATCCAAGTGCCAGACGGACGGCACCTCCGCATTCAACACACGCACGACTTGATGACGCCTTCACCTCCTCGAGCCAGCGAGCGATGGTGAAGTAGTGGCTCGAGTGCTCCGGCAGCACGACGGCGTGATGGCGGTGGTGGTGGAGAAATCTCAACAGGGCTTTGCCAAGCCAAGCGGAGAAGAAGATGGACTAGGAGCGAGAGAAAGGGCAGCACTGTGTCATAGATTGGTTCTCAAGGGTGCGACTGCCCTCCCTCTCCTCATCTATATATAGGGGGAAGGGGATGCGCCCCTAGGGGATACCATCTAGGGCCGGCGGCCACAAGAGGGAAACCCCAAGGCAAGTGGAGGCAGCCCTAGGTGGCGCCCCCAACCCTTCTAGCGATCGTGGTATGGGGTGAGGGGGCGCGCAACCCCTTAGTGGGTTGGTGTGCCCCTCACCCTTGGCACATGAGGCCCCCAACACTTGTCGAGGCCCCCTGAAACCCTTTTTGGTCATGTTGGTCATCACCCGGTACCCCGGAACACTTCCGGACTCTGATTCCCTTCATCCTATATATCAATCTTCACCTCTGGACCATTCTGGAGGTTACCGTCACGTCTGGGAACTCATACGGGACTCCGAACAACCTTCGGCAACCACCATAATGACTCAACTATACTTATATCGTCACCAAACGTTAAGTGTGTAGACCCTGCGGGTTTGCGAACTATGTAGACATGACCGAGACACCTCTATGGTCAATAACCAATAGCGGGACCTGGATACCCATATTGGTTCCTACATATTCTACGAATATTTTTATCTGTCGAATCTTGATGTCAAGGATTTAGCCAATCCTGTATGCAGTTCCCTTTGTCCATCGGTATGTTACTTGCGCAAGATTCGATCGTCGGTATCTCCATACCTAGTTCAGTATCGTTACCGGCAAGTCTCTTTACTCGTTCTGTAATACAAGATCACGTGACTAACTCCTTAGTCACACTGCTTGCAAGCTTCTTGTGATGTTGTATTACCGAGAGGGCCCAGAGATACCTCTCCGTTACACGGAGTGACAAATCCCAATCTTGATTAGGGATGGCAATGGGTACCCATTACCCACGTGCCCTGTGGGTAAAAACCCTATTAGGGTAAGGGTATGGGACAAAAAGTTACCCATGGGTATGTAAATAGGGAAATCTCAAACCCACCGGGTAGAGCGGGTACGGGTATGAGATCATATAACCCATACCCGCATACCCATGTACCCTTATAAATCTAACAATTATGGAAAAAGTTATATCTACCCTTTGTCATGAGTTTGTGAACTTGAAAATGTATCACTATGTACTAATTTTTATGACTATGTATTGATATTTTGATGTGTTGTTGTTTCCTAGAAAGTATCACTGCTTATAAAATGTGGTGTGTTTATGATGTGTTGTTGTTTATAAGTATGTTTGATGTTATTATGTGTTGTAGATTATAAATTATGATTTTATCTTGTTGTTTATGATTATGTTTCACTTAAATTGTTGTTATGCAAACATGGGTATTCTAACCCGCGGGTACCCATTTGCCCTGTCAGGTGACGGGTATGGGAAAAATTTATACCCACTAGCGGGTATGGGTACGGGTGATGGGTAAGCATAAATAGGACGGGTAAGGGTATGGGGTGGCTCCACCTGTACCCAAACCCTGTGGGTGCCATCCCTAGTCTTGATCCATGCCAACTCAACAGACACCCTCGGAGATACCTGTAGAGCACCTTTATAGTCACCCGGTAACGTTGCGGTGTTTGGTACACACAAGGTACTCCTCCGGTGTTAGTGAGTTGCATGATCTCATGGTCATAGGAACATATACTTGACATGCAGAAAATGATAGCAATAAACTTGACACGGTCATATGCTACGTTTATAGTTTGGGTCTTATCCATCACATCATTCTCCTAATGATGTGATCCCGTTATCAAATGACTACTCATGTGGAAACCATAGCCATCTTTGATCAACGAGCTAGTCCGATAGAGGCTCACTGGGGACACGTTGTTGTTTATGTATCCACACATGTATTTGAGTTTCCGATCAATACAATTCTATCATGGATAATAAACGGTTATCATGAATAAGGAAATATAATAATAACTACTTTATTATTGCCTCTAGGGCATATTTCCAACAGTCTCCCACTTGCACTAGAGTCAATAATCTAGTATTACATGGTAATGAATCTAACACCCATACAGTCCTGGTGTCAATCATGTTTTGCCCATGGAAGAGGTTTAGTCAACGGATCTGCAACATTCAGATCCGTGTGCACTTCGCAAATGTTTATGCCCTCCTCGATCGCATCGTGTATGGAATTGAAGCGTTGCTTTATGTGTCTGATCCTCTTGTGAAACCTTGGTTCCTTGGCCAGAGCAAGGGCACCAATGTTGTCACCAAACAGAGTCATTGGGTCCAGTGCACTGGGCACAACTCCAAGATTTGTCATGAACTGCTTCATCCAGACACCTTTGTTCGCTGCCTCTCAGGCAGCTATGTACTCCGCTTCGCATGTAGAATCAGCTACCACGCTTTGTTTGGAACTGCACCAGCTTACCGCTCCGCCATTTAGAATATATATATATATCCGGTTTGAGACTTAGAGTCATCCGGATCAGTGCCAAAGTTTGCATCGACGTAACCCTTTATGACGAGCTCTTAATCACCTCCATAAACAAGAAACATTTCCTTAGTCCTTTTCAAGTACATAAGGATATTCTTGGCCGTTGTATAGTGTTCCACTCCTGGATCACTTTGAAACCTTCCAACCATACTTATGGCAAGTCTGACATTTGGTCTCGTGCACAACATCATGTACATGATAGAGCCTATGCTAGAAGCATAGGGGATGCCACTCATCTTTTCTCTATCCTCCATAGTCGCTGAGAATTGAGTCTTACTCAACTTCACACCTTGCAAAACAGGCAAGAACCCCTTCTTGGACTGATCCATTTTGAACTTCTTCAAAATCTTATCAAGGTATGTGCTTTGTGAAAGTCCTATCAAGCATCTCGATCTATCTCTATAGATCTTGATGCCTAATATGAAAGCAGCTTCTCATATGTCCTTCATTGAAAAACTCTTGTTCAAATACTCCTTCGCATTTTCCAAAAGTTTTATATTGTTTCCAATCAGTAGTATGTCATCCACATATAATATTAGAAACGCTATAGAGCTCCCACTCACTTTCTTGTAAATACAAGCTTCCCCATAAAATTGTATAAACCCAAACACTTTGATCACCTCATCAAAGCGAAGATTCCAACTCTGAGATGCTTGCACCGGTCCATAAATGGATCGCTGGAGCTTACACACTTTTTTAGCATTCTCTGGATCGACAAAACCTTTCGGGTGCATCATATACAACTCTTCCTTAAGGAACCGTTAAGGAACGCTATTTTGATATCCATCTGCCAGATTTCGTAATCGAAAAATGCAACTATTGCCAACATGATTCTGACGGACTTAAGCATCGCTATGGGTGAGAAAGTCTCATCGTAGTCAACTCCTTGAACCTGTGAAAACCTGTTTGCCACAAGTCAAGCTTTATAGACGGTAACATTACCGTCCACGTTAGTCTTCTTCTTCAAGATCCATTTATTCTGAATGGACTTTCGCCCTTCAGGTAATACTTCTAAAGTCCATACTTTGTTTTCATACATGGATCCCATCTCAGATTTCATGGCCTCTAACCATTTGCCAGAATTCTGGCCCACCATCACTTCTCCATAGCTCGTAGATTCATCGTTGTCCAACAACATGACCTCTAAGACAGGGTTACCGTACCACGCAGGATTAGTACGTATCCTTGTCGACCTACGAGGTTTGAGACTTGATCTGAAACTTCACGATCACTATCATTAGCTTCCTCTTCAACTATAGTAAGTGCCACAAAAACATCTTTCTGCGTTGCGGTACTCTCTAGTTGAAGTAAAGGTTCAACAACCTCATGAAGTTCTATCTTCCTCCCACTCAATTCTTTCGAGAGAAACTCTTTCTCGAGAAAGGACATGTACTTAGCGACAAATACTTTGCCCTCGGATTTGAGATAGAAGGTATACCCAACCATCTCTTTCGGGTATCCTATGAAGACACATTTTTCCGCTTTGAGTTCGAGCTTTTCCGGCTGAAGCCTTTTGACATAAGCATCGCAGCCCCAAACCTTAAGAAACATCAGCTTAGGTTTCTTGCCAAACCACAGTTCATACGGTGCCGTATCTATGGACTTAGATGGTGACCTATTTAAAGTGAATGCATTTATCTCTAAGGCATAACCCCAAAACGATAGTGGCAGATCGGCAAGAGACATCATAGAACGCACCATATCCAATAAGGTACAATTACGACATTTAGACACACCATTATGTTGTGGTGTTCCAGGTGGCGCCAATTGTGAAACAATTCCACATTATCTTAAGTGATTGCCAAACTCATAACTCATATATTCTCCCCCTCGATCAGATCGTAGGAATTTAATCTTCTCGTTACGATGATTCTCAACTTCACACTGAAACTGCTTGAACTTTTCAAACGTTTCACACTTATGCTTCATTAAGTAAATATACACATATCTACTCAGTCATCAGTGAAAGTGAGAAAGTAACGATATCCACCGCGCGCGTCAACACTCATCGGACCGCACACATCAGTATGTATGATTCCCAACAAGTCATTTGCTAGTTCCGTTGTTCCAGAAAATGAGGTTTTGGTCATCTTTCCCATGAGGCATGGTTCGCATGTGTCAAGTGATTCAAAATCAAGTGACTGCAAAAGTCCATCAATATGGAATTTCTTCATGCGCTTTACACCAATATGACCTAAGCGGCAGTGCCACAAGAAAGTGGTACTATCATTTTCAACTCTACATCTTTTGGCATCAATGTTATGAACATGTGTATCATCACTATCGAGATTCAACAAGAATAAACCCCTCACAATGGGTGCATGACCATAAAAGATATTACCCATATAAATAGAACAACCATTATTCTCTGATTTAAACGAGTAATCGTCTCGCATTAAACAAGATCCAGATATAATTTCATGCTCAACGCAGGCACTAAATAACAATTATTCATGTTTATCACTAATCCCGATGGTAATCGAAAAGCGAGCATGTCGACAGCGATCACATCAACCTTGGAACCATTTCCCACGCGCATCGTCACTTCGTCCTTCGCCAGCCTCCATCTATTCCGTAGTTCATGTTTAGAGTTGCAAATGTGAGCAACCGCATCGATATCAAACACGCATGCACTACAACAAGAGTTGGTAAGGTACACATCAATAACATGTATATCATATATACCTTTGTTTGCCCCCTTCTTGTCGGCCAGATACTTGGGACAATTCTGCTTCCGGTGGCCAGTTCCCTTGCAATAGAAGCACTCAGTTTCCGGCTTGGGTCCAGCCTTGGGTTTCTTCACGGGAGGGGTAACTGCTTTGCCACCCTTTTAAAGTTTCCCTTATTTTCCCTTGCTTTTCTTGAAACTAGTGTTTTATTGACCCTCAACACTTGATGCTCCTTCAGGATGTCTACTTTTGCGACTTTCAACATCGCGAACAGCTCGAAGACTAACCTATTCATCCCTTGCATGTTATAGTTCAACACAAAGCTCTTGTAGCTAGGTGGTAGCGATTGAAGAACTCTGTCAGCGATCACCTTAGGCGGGAGCTCAACTCCCAACTCAGACAGATGGTTGTAGTGCCCAGACATTCTGAGTATGTGCTCACTGACAGAACTGTTCTCCACCATTTTGCATGTATAGAACTTATCAGAGGTCTCATACCTCTCGATCAACTTCAACTCCTGGAACATCTCATATGCTCCATGATGTTCAAAATGCCTTTGAAGTCCCGGTTCTAAACCATACAACATGGCACACTGAACTATTGAGTAGTCATCAACACACGACTACCAAGCGTTCATAACGTCCACAAATGTGGGAGGGGGTGGTGCACCAAGCGATGCATCAAGGACGTAAACCTTTCGGGAAGCCGTGAGGATAATCTCAGATTCTGGGCCTAGTCCACAAAGTTGCTTCCATCATCTTTTAGCTTAGCTTTCTCTAGGGACGCATTGAAATTCAGGGGGGCAACTGCGCGAGCCATTGATCTACAACATAATTTGCAAAGACAACTTAGACTATTGTTCATGATAATGAGTTCAATTAATCATATTACGTAAGAACTCCCACTCAAATCAACATCCCTCCGGTTATCCGAGTGTAACACGATCCAAATTCACCAACCCAAGTCCGATCGTCATGTGAGATGAGGCAGTTTCAATGGTGAACATCTCCATGTTGATCATATCTACTATATGACTCATGTTCGACCTTCCGATCTCTTGTGTTCTGAGGCCATGTCTGTACATGCTAGGCTTATCAAGTTTAATCCAAGTGTTCGGCATGTGCAAAACTGGCTTGTGCTCATTGTATGTGGACGTAGAGTCTATCACACCCGGTCATCACATGGTGCTTACAAACAAAGAACTTTCTCAACGGTGCACACTTGGGGAGAACACAATTTTATCTTGAAATTTTAGTGAGGGATCACCTTATAATGCTACCGTCATCATAAGAAAAATAAGATGCATAAAAGGATTAACATCACATGCAAATCATAAGTGACATGATATGGCCATCATCTTGTGCTTTTGATCTCCATCTTCAAAGCACCGACATGATCTCCATCGTCATCTGCATGACACCATGATCTCCATCATCGCGATCTTCATCATCGTGTCTCCATCGGGTTATCACGCCAACCATGCTTCTACTACTATTGCTACCGTTCAGCGATAAAGTAAAGCATTACATAGCGCATAATGATTAACATGCATGTCATACAATAATTAAAGACAACCCTATGGTTCTTGCCGGTTGTTGTATTCATTGACATGCAAGTCGTGATAAACTATACGAAACATGATCATTTCATACATCAAATACATCTCATCAGGTCTTTGGCCATATCATATCACAACATACCGTGCAAAAACAAGTTAGACGTCCTGTAATTGTTGTTGCATGTTTTACGTGGCTACTATGGGTATGTAGCAAGAACGATTCTAACATACGCAAAGCCACAACGATGATATGCAAATTGCTATTCAACCTTCTACAAGGACCACCTTTGTTGAATCTGATTCAACTAAGGTGGGAGAGACAGACACCCACCAGCCATCTTTATGCAACAAGTTGCATGTTAGTCGATGGAACCGGTCTCATGTACGTGGACATGTAAAGTTGGTCTGGGCCGCTTCATCCCACAATACCGCTGAACCAAAATAAGACTAAGGAAGGAAGCAATTTGAATATCAATACCCATAAACTCCTTTGTGTTCTACTCGTGATGTCATTTACGCAAGACCTAGCTCATGATGCCACTATTGAGGAACATTGCATGGGCAACAATAAATTTCCTACGCTCACCAAAATCCAATCTAGGATATGAACTTCTACGAGAGGAGAGATTGGATCTACATACCAGCGGAAGCGTTAAGAAACGCGGTTCATGTAGTCAAACGTCTTCACGATCCAATCACGATCCGTCCCATGAACTTCGATCCAAGTGCCGAACGGATTGCACCTCCGCGTTCAACACACGTACGGCTTGATGCGCCTTCACCTCCTCGATCCAGTGAGTGATGGTGAAGTAGTAGCTCAAGTCCTCCAGAAGCACAAGGGCATGATGGCGGTGGTGGTGGAGAAATCTCAGCAGGGCTTCGCCAAGCCAAGCAGAGAGGAAGATGGACAAGGAGGGAGAGGAACGACAACACCGTGTCGTAGATTGGATCCCAAGGGTGCGACTTCCCTCCCTCTCCTCTTCTATATATAGGGGGAAGGAGTAGAGGGGGGCGCCCCTAGGGGATCCCTACTAGAGCCGGCATCCACAAGAGGGAAACCCTAGATGGGTTTGGACACCTCTTGGCCCCCAAGGCAAGTGGAGGCCGCCCTAGGTGGCGTCGCCAACCCTTCTGGTGATCGTGGGATGGGGTGAGGGGGCGCACAACCCCTTAGTGGGCCGGTGTGCCCGTTCTCCTTGGCCGATGAGGCCCCCCAACACTTGTCGGGCCCCCCCGAAACCCTTTTCGATCATGCTGGTCATCACCCGATACCCCCGGAACACTTCCGGACTCCGATTCCCTTTGTCCTATATATTGATCTTCACCTCTAGACCATTCTGGAGTTCTTCGTCACATCCGGAATCTCATCGGGGACTCCGAACAACCTTCGGCAACCACCATAATGACTCAGCTATACTTATATCGTCACCAAATGTTAAGTGTGTAGACCCTGCGGGTTTGAGAACTATGCTGACATGACCGAGACACCTCTATGGTCAATAACCAATATCGGGACCTGGATGCCCATATTGGTTCCTACATATTCTACGAATATCTTTATCAGTCGAACCTCGATGTCAAGGATTCAGCCAATCCGGATGCAGTTCCCTTTGTCCATTGGTATGTTACTTCCCCAAGATTCGATTGTCAGTATCTCCATACCTAGTTCAATCTCGTTACCGTCAAGTCTCTTTACTCGTTCCGTAATACAAGATCCTGCGACTAACTCCTTAGTCACATTGCTTGCAACCTTCTTGTGGTGTTGTATTACCGAGAGGGCCCAGAGATACCTCGCCATCACATGGAGTGACAAATCCCAGTCTTGATCCATGCCAACTCAACGGACACCCTCGGAGATACCTGTAGAGCACCTTTATAGTCACCCAGTTACATTGCAGCGTTTGGTACACACAAGGTCCTCCTCCGGTGTTAGTGAGTTGCATGATCTCATGGTCATAGGAACATATACTTGACATGCAGAAAACGATAGCAATAAACTTGACATGATCATGTGCTACGTTTATAGTTTTGGTCTTGTCCATCACATTATTCTCCTAATGATTTGATCCTGTTATCAAATGACAACTCATGTCTATGGGTAGAAAACCATAGCCATCTTTGATCATCGAGCTAGTCCGGTAGAGGCTCACTAGGGACACGTTGTTGTCTATGTATCCACACATGTATTTGAGTTTTCGATCAATACAATTCTAGCATGGATAATAAACGATTATCATGAATAAGGAAATATGATAATAACTACTTTATTATTGCCTCTAGGGCATATTTCCAAAACACCACAGATCCCGCGGTGAACTCATCCCGTCGGGCTGGACGCCCGGCCGGGTTGAGGATCCATCAGGCATCGGAGGCTCGACTCCAGAACTGGTATCCTTCGAGGACGTCGAGCCAGGCTCCTTGGTGCCGCCGGAGGAACCCAACGTGATGACCTCGGGCAATCTCTCCTCGACTCCCGGCCTAGACGCTAGTCAGGCCCTATCTCTAAAACTACGTTGGATTTAGAACCGACCCTTGTGCTAGATCTGGGGTGGACTGCGGATCCCTACCGCCGTGAAGACATGTTGGGCTATACGCCATGCGTACTTAAATTTAGCCCCACCTACAGCCAGGCCATGAGCCCCAAGGAATTATCCCAGCTGCATGAGATGCTCGATCATATCCAGAGCTTAGCAATCTCGGACGACAAAACCTCGGTTTACGACAAGATCAAACTTAAAGCCGACGACCGGCAAATTTACGTCCCGCCCAACACCCACTTATTAGTTGCCACAGTCGATGATTTAACCGACATGCTAAACTTTGATGATGCCACCGACATGGACGAAGACGTCGATGACCCTACTGGGAGCACTTCACCGCTGGTAAACACCGACAAGTAGACAACAACATCTACTTATGATGTATACATGGTTGACACTCCCAAATGTCGGTGCAGACATAGAAGGGGTACCAACAGGGAACCCAACGGGAACAATGCAACCACCAAAAATGACGACGTGATAGCCGGTGACACCGATAACCCTGGAGATGACTTTCAAGCCTCCCCAGTGCGGCACAGTAGTCCAGAAGGAAATCCCGAGGACTTGGATGCTGACGACCTCTTTGAAGGGGCCGATAACAACTACATGCTAGAGTCCGAGGAAGACGAGAGCCTCGGCACTGAGGACTACATCATCCTCAAAGACCCCTTCGAACAAGAGCGCTTCCGGCGGCGCCTCATCACCACCGCTCGAAGTATGAAACACAAGGAGCAGCATCAGCAGTAGCTGCAAGCCAATACATATGTGTTGAACGAAAAGTGGGTCGAAGTACTCTCGACCGAACAAGATCGCAAAGATCGACTCCATAGCACGCCCAAGTCATATCCTCGCACGCGTTTGCTACCGGAGTTCAACGATGAATTAGCTACCGATGTGCCTTACCAACCCCCTAGAGGTTGGGACATGCCAGTACGGGGAAATCTCAACACCCGACCGTCTCCACGCCATCGTTGTAAGGACCCTATGGATTATCTAGACCCTCATGATGCTCGACAACACATTGAGGCAAATCGAGTGCCTCCTTGGTCCATGTACGCATCAAGAGGACGCACGCCCATCGGGCTTGACAGCTATGATGCCTGGTTAGACAGAAACGGCCGCGCTCGAGGTCAAGCCTATACACAACTCTCTCTCGACCTCCGACCGATACTGCTCGGTTATGAGGTCTAGCCCGCCCGATCTGTTTTTACAGACAGGGTAATGGAACACCAGTTTCCGGAAGGGTTTAAGCCCATCAATATAGAATCATACGATGGCACCACAGACCCGGGAGTATGGATCAAAGATTTTCTTCTTCATACACACATGGCTAATGGAGATAACCTCCATGCCATCAAATACTTGTCACTCAAGTTAAAGGGGATGGCTAGGCATTGGCTCAACATCGTGCCTCCTCATTCTATTGGTAGCTGGGAAGCCCTTGAGCATGCCTTTCGGGCAGATTTCCAAGGACTTACATCCGACCTCCGGACGTCGATGACCTTAGCTGTGTTACTCAGCAGTCCAGTGAATCAGCTCGGCAATTCTAGAACCGATTCCTCACTAAAAGAACCAGATCATAGACCACTCTGTCGCCGAGGCCATCGCATTGAAAAACAACATCCGAGATGAGTGGCTCGCCCGCCAGCTCGGGCATGATAAGCCAAGAACCATGGGAGCCCTAACTACGCTCATGACCAGCTTTTGTGCGGGCAAAGATAGTTGGCTGGCCCGCGGGACCCATAATGGCGAAGCGGGCACCTGGGAACCACGCGACACCAATTGAAAGCCCCGACGTAATAAAAATAAACACATGCATAGAAATGGCGGAAGTGACATAGAGGATGCCGCACTCAATGCAGGGTTCACCAGACCTAGATCTAGGCAGAAGCGGAAGCCCTTTAATGGTAATAAGAATGGACCTAGCCAGCTAGAAAAAAAATCCTTGATAGGTCATGCCAAATTCATGGCACCTCGGACAAGCCAGCAAATCATACCATCAGAAATTGCCGGGTCTTCAAGCAAGCCGGCAAGGTAGCGACGTAGGGTCGGAATAAAACCCAACTCACAACAAAGACGAGGATGAACCTCGGCGGCCTCACAATGGAGGCCAGAAGAAGTTTCCTAATGAGGTAACAGAAGTAAACATGATTTACGTTACCCACATCCCCAAAAGGGAGAGGAAGCACGCACTTTGGGATGTTTATGCGTTAGAGCTAGTGATACGTCCATTTTGCGTCATGTTTTCTTGCTGCTATTTGTAATGTTTTTATGCATAATAATGCTTTATGGAGTAATTCTAATGCCTTTTTATCTCATAATATGCCAGGTTTACATCAAGAGGGAGAATACCGGCAGCTGGAATTCTGGACCTGAAAAAGCAACGTCAGGCCACCTATTCTACACAACTCCAAATGAGCTGAAACTTCACAGAGATTTTTTATGGACTATTTAAGAATTATTGGAGCAAATAACTACCATAGGGGGCCCACCAGGTGGGCACAACCCACCTGGGTGCGCCAAGGAGCCTAGGCGCGCCCTAGTGGGTTGTGCCCTCCTCGGCCCACCTCTGGTGCCCATCTTCTGGTATATAAGTCATTTTGACCTAGAAGAAATAAATAGAGGACTTTAGGGACGGAGCACCGCCGTCTCGAGGCGAAACTTGGGCAGGAGCATTTTTGCCCTCCGGCGGAGCGATTCTGCCACGGGAACTTCCCTCCCGGAGGGGGAAATCGAAGCCATCGTCATCACCAATAACCCTCTCATCTTTGGGAGGCCAATATTCATCAGCATCTTCAACAACACCATCTCCTCTCAAACACTAGTTCATCTCTTGTGTTCAATCTTTGTACCGGAACCTCAGATTGGTACCTGTGGGTGACTAGTTGTGTTGATTACATCTTGTAGTTGATAACTATATGGTTTATTTGGTGGAAGATTATATGTTCATATCCATTATGCAATTCAATACCCCTCTGATCTTGAGCATGTTTATCATTTGTGAGTAGTTACTTTTGTTCTTGAGGTCACGGGAGAAATCATGTTGCAAGTAATCATGTGAACTTGATATATGTTTGATATTCCGATGATATGTATGTTGTGATTCCCTTAGTGGTGTCATGTGAACGTCGACTACATGACACTTCACCACATTTGGGCCTAAGGGAATGCATGTGGAGTAGTTATTAGATGATGGGTTTCTAGAGTGATAGAAGCTTAAACCCTAGTTTATGCGCTACTTCGTGAGGGGCCGATTTGGACCCAGATGTTTAATGCTATGGTTATATTTTATCTTAATACTTTTCTCGTAGTTGCGGATGCTTTCCAGGGGGTTAATCATAAGTAGGAGGTTTGTTCAAGTAAGAACAACACCTAAGCACCGGTCCACCCACATATCAAATTATCAAAGTAACGAACACAAATCAAACCAACATGGTGAAAGCGACTAGATGAAATTCCCGTGTGCCCTCAAGAACCCTTTGCTTATTATAAGAAACCATTTTGGCATGTCCTTTGACACAAAAGGATTGGGATACCTTGCTGCAGACTATTTACTATTACAGTTACTTGCTCGTTACAAATTATCCTCCTATCAAACTATCTGTTACCTACAATTTCAGTGCTTGCAAACATTACCTTGCTGAAAACCACTTGCCATTTCCTTCTACTCCTCTTTGGGTTCGACACTCTTACTTATCGAAAGGACTATGATTGATCCCCTATACTTGTGGGTCATCAGGACTCTTTTCTGGCGCCATTGCCGGGGAGTGAAGCACTCTTGGTAAGGAAAAAATATTACTACGTGCTGAAATTTACTGTCACTTGTTACTATGGAGAACAATCCTTTGATGGGTTTGTTTGGGGTATCTTCACCTCGAGCGGAAGCACAATTAATTGCCCCTCAACCTGCCGCACCTACTGAAAATATTGGTTATGAAATTCCTCCGGGTATGATAGAGCAACTACTAGCTAATCCTTATGCAGGAGATGGAACCAAACATCCTGATATGCATTTGATATATGTGGATGAAATTTGTGGATTATTTAAGCTTGCAGGTTTACCCTAAGATGAAGCTAAGAAGAAGGTTTTCCCTTTATATTTGAAGGGAAAAGCATTGGCATGGCATAGGCTATGCGATGATATTGGATCTTGGAATTGGAATTCCACCAAAAAAAATATCCTATGCATCTAGTTCATTGTGATCAGAATTATATATATAATTTTTTGCCTCATGAAGGAGAAAGTATCACTCTAGCTTGGGGGAGGCTCAAGTCAGTGTTATATTCATGCCCCAATCATGAGCTCTCGAGAGAAATTATCATTCAGAACTTCTATGCTCGGCTTTCCCGTAATGATCAATCCATGCTCGATACATCTTGTGTCGGTTCTTTTATGAAGAAGACTATTGAATTTAGGTGGGATCTCTTAGAAAGAATTAAACGCAACTCTGAAGATTGGGAACTCGACAAAGGTAAAAGAGTTAGGTATTAAGATTAAGTTTGATTGTGTTAAATCCTTTATGATTACCGATGCTTTTCAAAAGTTTAACACTAAGTATGGACTTGATTCTGAGATTGTAGCCTCCTTTTGTGAATATTTTTCTACTCATGTTGATCTCCCTAAGGAGAAGTGGTTTAAATATCACCCCCCTATTAAAGAAGAAATTAAAGAACCAATAGCAGCTAAAGAAGAAACTATCATTTACAATGTTGATCCAGTTGTGCCTACTGCTTTTATTGAAAACCCACCTTTCCCGTTAGGATAAAGGATCATGCTAAGGTATTCAACCGTGGTTCACAAAAGTGGTATTAGAGCACCTAAACCAGCTGGCCTAATTAAAGTAGAACCTAGTGTTGGTGTGGTTAAAGATCTCTTCACTATAAAAAAACACTTCCGTGATAATACGTGTTTGTCACAGTAGGTCACGTTTTCTGTCATGCATGTACATCCATGACAATTGTATGACAGAATCAAGATATTCATACATGTGCTGTCGTAGAAGTGTTCCATGACAATACCAAAATTATCATCACGGAAGTGTTCACTTCCATGACGATAAATGGCGCGTCATGGAAGTGCTTTTGTCAAGGGTAACCGACACATGGCATCCACCATAACGGGTCGCCGTTAAGCTATCGTGTCCGGTTTTGGATCTGATAACTCGCTAAAAGAAAGGACCAATGGGAATTTTCCACCTGTAAAATTCTCATTGGATGAAGGAACCACGTGTGAGCTCCACATGCGGACAGATGTCAACCAACCAATGGACAAGAGGCGCCAATGATATGTCGACACGTGGCATGGCCCAATAGGGGCTCATTCAGGTCAAAAGGCCGGCCCGTTTGACTTGGTCAAAGGATAAAGGCCTGACCCATTGAAAGCCTGCTAATGTGTTGCTTGCATATAGCCCATTCATGCGCGATAACTCACTGCCCATTATGGCCTTTCCTAATTTGGCCCACTAGCTTCATCTGGGCCGTCCAATATGATTCTGGCCCGTTGTAACTTTTGGCCCATGTACGGCCCATGACGTCTTTTGGCCCATATGAGGCACTTTGTAACTCTTGGTCCATTGACGGCCCGTAGTGAAACTGACCCATAACGAACAATATATCGCTTCATACCCATTAACGGCCCATTACTCCATTGGTGTCAGGCCCAAGATGCGATTCTATCCCGATCATGTGACACTTACGTGGTTGGGGCACAACCGCATTTCGGGCACTTAGCAAGATGGATATCATTACATCGTACCATTACATACATACATGGGGATACAACAATACATACAAGTCACATGAATACAACAATATCAATACAAAGTATCCGACTACGGATACAAACATGAAAAGCACAAAGACATCCATCTGCTATCCCAGGCTGCCGACCCGGAACCTAACCCAAGACTGAAGAAGAAGAAAAAGAAGAACTCCAACAAAACGAACATCGCTCTCACGTCAAGACATCGGAAACCTGCACCTGCAACTGTTGTTGTAGTATCTGTGAGCCACGAGGACTCAGCAATCCCATAACTATGGGTAACAAGACTATCAAAGCTTAATAGGATAGGAAGAGGTAAAGTGGTGAGGTTGCAGCAGCGGCTAAGCAATATATATGGTGGCTAACTTACGAGTACAAGAATAAGATGAGCATCTACGCAAACGGTCGCAACTAGTAGTGATCGCTAAAGATCCTGAACTACTTACGAGTCAAACATAACCCCACCGTGTTCTCTTCTCAAAGTGAAAAGAGACAATCACGGTTACTCACACAGTTGTGTGTTTTACTTCGGATCCTCTATCAAGTTTTCTACAACCGTACATTAACAAATTCCCATCTGCCACATAACCGCGGGCACGACTTTCGAAAGATCATAACCCTGCAGGGGTGTCCCAACTTAGCCCATCACAAGCTCTCACGATGAGCTGAAGTGATAAATATAATATCATCACCCCTTATCTTAGGGAAATCCGATCAGGCTCGTTATCCCGGTGCACAAGACATTTCGACAATGGTAAAACAAGTCCAGCAAGACCTCCCAGCGTGCCGACACCCTGATAGTATCCACGCGTATCTCGTCTCAGGCCACGACCGGATGAGCAATACGTACAGCAACCGAAGACCCCAGATAACTGGGTGGCGCCGCAAGTGGCTCTAGTTTGGGACCAACACCATCAGCACTGGCCCCCCTGCTATGTATAAGAATCCTCGGGTAGCGCTAACTCCCTATGCAATTTAATTAATTAATTAAGTTGTTATTATGAGCAAATTAAAACCAATGTTGGGCCTTGCTGGAGGAGTTTTATTCAAAGACGAAGTGTCAAGGGGTCCCCATATACCCAACCGTGTAAGGAACGCAAAATCAAGGAACATAATGCCGGTTTATCGGCGCCTAAGGTGGCATGAGTGGAACAAAACACCGAGCAAAAGGCCAAGCCTTCCACCCATGCCCAGTATATAGGTGTGTTAATAATAATAAAAGATATTGTGATATTCCAACAACAAGTTCCCTCCTGGAACGATCTTTATCTTCACCTGCAACTAACAACGCTATAAGAGGGGCTGAGCAAGCGGGTAACATAGCCAAACAATGGTTTTGCTAGGAAGGTTTCAAAGGTTAGAGGTTTCATGGCAACAAGGAGAGGCTGACAAAAATGATGGGTAGCGCGACATATAACGATAGCATCGAGACAACTAAGCAATGGCAATGATAGTAAAGGTATCCAAGGTTACGGTCATCTTGCCTGAGATCCCGCAAGGAAGAAGAATGGATCCATGAAGAAGACGAAGAAGAAGCCTTGAAGAAGAACCACGGGAAGACGAACGAATCCTCACGAACGCAACGGAACACGCATTAATGAGAAGAAGCAAGCAATACGGTAAACAAACCACTCAAGAACATGACAATATGCACTACCAAGTATGATGCAAAACAAGTCTACATATGAAGCACAACAAGTCTATACAGGAAGCATAACATGGCAAGGTAGGAAGCACAGCAAAACAACACAAGTCTATATGATGCAATACATGGCAAGGTATGATGCATGACAAGTCTATACAGGAAGCACAACAAGTCTATACAGGAAGCATTACATGGCAAGGTAGGAAGCACAACAAAACAACACAAGTCCATGATAAAGTAGGAAGCAAGACAGATCTATATAGGATGCAAAACATGAAAAAGTAGGAAGCATAGAGAAAACACACAAGAAACAACACGTTTAAATGAGACCGGAAACTACTTAAGACAAAACCGGTAAGCCCTCATATGCATAGTTTGAAATTAGTCCAGATCCGCACAAACCTTAAGTTAAAGTTTTTAAACAGCAATTTAACATGCACCATCATGATCTACACGGAATTCTAGTCAAGTTTCATATAAAGTTTGTTTAATTCGGAGCTACAGCCTAGAAGATATGAGCAAGACAAGTTAAGCATGGCAACGGTGCAAGATGCACCCAAACATCAAGCAAACTCACTCCAAACATGAAAACAACGTGATATTATGATTCTACATGCAGAATCACACAAGTTCCATATAAGGAACACTCCAAACGGAGCAACGGGCTAAAAGATACACATGAAAAAAGATATAACAGCAAGCTGAAATTAACAGCCACATAGCAACTTTGGAGCAAGGTAAATATATGCTACATCACTCAAACATGGTGACAAGAAGCATGGACATGAAGTAGACATATCATACAGCAAACAACTCCATTGGAGCATCTCCATAGGAGGCATGTATCAATAGCAACAAGCTACAACATTTTGATCATGACAATTAAAACCCGACAGCAATATTTTATAGCAACTTGGGAGTAAGATTTAAATAAGCTACATCAATCCAAATGAGCAAGTGAGGGCATGAATGGATATACAACAACATATACAACAAGGAATGATCAATGGCCACCCCAAAACTAACATGGATTTACCTAGGGCATCAAGCAAACATAGCATCAGGATATGGCAGATTCCAGACTTAGTGAAATTTCACTAAGTGTTAAAACAGTAACTTTATCATGGCATGTTTGCGAGCATGTTTAAGTCAACACAAGGCATATCATGGAAAGTTAAATGCACCACATCAAAGAACACATCATGGAGATTCTAAAACATCTAGGCATGTGACATGGGGACAAACACATCAATAGCAACAAGCTCCTCGACTAGGCATCTCGTAACAAGTTACAGAACATAACAACCAAATGCACTTTTGCAACATAGATAAACATGGCAATATGAACTCAAACAAGCATGCTATAGCAACCAACATGTAGAGCATCTCATGATGAACATTTGGACATATCATTTGCACCATTTGGATAAACATGCACTAAGTTATCATATCACAAACATGGCAACAAAATAACAAGTAGCAGCAGTTTATAACAAGTAGCACCCTTGCAACAGATATTAGAGCAACTAGATGAACTCAAATGAGCATGGCACAATGGAACAAAGTGTAGAGCACATCACCACGATCATTTTGATATAGCATTCACTCAATTTGGACATGTACACAAAAAGATATCACCATGCAAACATAGCATCAAAATATGCATTTTCTGGGACTTAGCCATATTTCTAAAAACGAAAACTGAGCGCAGTTTATCATGTGACGCACGGGGCGGGGAAAGGGGTTCTCACCAGATGGGCTTCGGCCCAGGGGTGAAGGAGGACGAGGTGGGCCGGTGAAGAAGTGGCAGAGGCGGGCCGGCCCGAAGGGGAGCTGGGCCGGTGGGAGGCCAGGTCAGCTGGGCTGTGGCCCACGTGGAGATGGGCCTCGCCCCGTCGGTGAGCGAGGCAGGATCGAGCGAGGCTCGTCCTCCTCCTCCCGAACAGGGACCAAGCGGCGGCGGCGGTTACCGGACTTCGGCGATGGGGCACACGGCGGCGCCGGTTACGGAATCGGCCGGCGATGATGGGAATGGATCGATCCGGGCCTTGGGACCCCGGATCTGGCGTTGGAAGTGGCCGACGGGGCTTGCAGAGGCGGCTCCGGCGAGAACCTCGAGCAAGGCGGCGGCAACTCCCTGCGAAGGAGAGCGGGGGCGCGTGAGAGAGGAGGAGAGACGGAGAGGAAGGAGGCGGGGTCCTGGGACCGGCCTGAGGGGCTCCGGCGAGGACGACCGTCGGCGGTGATTCCGGCAAGGCGGCGGGGACGACGGCCGACAGAGGTCAGAGCGCTCGGGGTCGAGGGGCTCATCCCCTCGATCTAGAACGAGCGGGCGAAGTGGGCACAGAGGCGCGGGTCGGCTCGGGCCCGAATCGGAGCCCGGGCGGGCCGGAGCTGGGCTTGGCGCGGTGGGGAGGCAGGAGGGACACGTGGGAGGTGCTGGTTGGTGGAGGCGGCGTATGTGGCGGCTCTGCCCAATGGCGGGGCGCCACGTGGCGGCGGTGTGGTGGCTGGCTCACCGGAAAACGAGGAAGGAGGCGGCTGGAGCGGCTGGCAGCGCGGAAATTGAGGAGGAGGTTGGTGGAGGCCAATTTTGGCAAGTTGGGGTGTCTATTTATAGACAAGGGCTAGGTTAGGGGAGTTTGGGGGGG
>LR738714.1:396716651-396732978 GCA_902687465.1 Secale cereale | reverse complement strand
CCGATCGCGATCCGACGGATCCGATCACGAGGTGAGGTAGGATGGGCCTAGGGGAGGTTAGTGGGCTGTGTTAGATGGCTTCGGGCTGAGAGGAGAGAAGGGAAAAGAGGCCCGCGGGGGTTTTCGGAGACCGAAAACGTCCGACGTTTAAACCGGCGACTAGTGCCGCTATATATATCCGTTGGGCTATCAAACGAGCTCCGAATGCGATGAAATTTGGCAGGCGGCCTGTCTACACTATAATAAGACCACACGCCAAGTTTCAACCCATTCCGAGAACGTTTTTCGGCCACTCACAAAATAAATATTCAGAGGCACCATGGGCGCGAGTGAGTGTGTCTGGGCTAAGAACGGACAACGGGGAGGACAAGGGAACTCGGGCGGATACATGTTTTGAAAACATGCTGATGCAACACACACGATGACATGGCAACATCAATGAATAACTGGCTGACACCTGGCGCACCGGTCTCGGGGTGTCACAATTGGGTCGTTCCCGGCCCGTGTTATCTTTCGGCCTTTTAAGGGCCCATTTATTCTTGGGCTGATTTGCAGCATTTGGTAGCTTACGATCCGTTACTAGCCTTTTCCGCTTGTGGGCCAAATTCAGCCCGTGGTTCGGCCTGTTTGTGGCCCGTTGACCCGTTGTGCCATTTTCATAGCGTTATAGAAAACGGCCCATTAACGACCCATTATGCCTATCGATGGAATTAAGCCCGTTATACTCGTCGGTCTCTTAAAGGCCCATTATGGTGAGCCCATGAACGAACGACTGCCACTCTAGCCCGTTTATGACCCATAATGCGGTTTGTTGTTTGGCCAATTGATCATATGACCCGTAGAAGGCCCATTGATTCTACGACCTGTAGAAGGCCATGGTGACAACGGTCTGCATGTTGCCCATGGTTATTGTGGCCTAGTTTTAAATAATAGGTTATTACGCCACTAGCAAACCACGGAAAAAGAACTGCACTGACTACAAGCAAACAAATAAACAAGACAATGAGGAAATAAATAAGCAAGCAACATACGCTAGGCTATTACGGCTATTACACATATTACAACCATAGGGCATCAAAGTTCGCCACGAGTGTAAATATGGGGAAGAAAGCGGCATATTACATACACTGGTTGTCAAAGTTGGCGACCAGTGCAAATAAATGCCGCAGCAAAACAAGCCCAGAATTGAAACCACTTCACAAGAGCTCAAGAAACAATATCCTGGGTATCCACCATGGTGGCAAGACGCTGAGCAAGCTTATTAGCTTTCTCTTGTTTGGCGCTTAAATCCTCCAACACTTGCTATTGCACCAGAAAGTATGCATATGAATTATACAGGGACTTACTCGGTCCTTCAACTTCCTGTCGCAACACATCTGATCGATGTCTTTCAACTTGAAGTTGAGACTCAAGAAGTCGAAATGATTCAAGCGGCGAGTTCGAAGAGCTTGTGCGAGCAGTAGTGACCAGTGACTCAAACACTACATCAAGGCACGAATTTGGGGTTGTCTAACTATCTACAAGACAGTTTTTATCAGCTTTCTTGGAGACCAACAGGGTTGTCTCACTATCTTGAACATTATCTACAATACTTTCTCTACCATTGTATAATGGGGTGCTCTTCTCCAATATTCCGTCGGCATTCTACAAGAGCAACAAGTAGACACGTCACAGGTTTACCATGTTGTATATGAAACTCATTTTGGTAAACCAGTTTAGTTGTAAGGTGGACATGATAACAACATGAAACAAGCATATATCTATGTAGTATGGTCACTGTATGGTCTATATCATTCTAGCTTATGTTGCCAAATCAAGATAGAGACAATTCAAATCATATCTGTTTAAGACAAAGCAGCATAGACAGAATATAAGTGTGGGAAACTACACATCACTAACAACACTTCTAATGTGCATGCCATGAGAACATAACTATTTATTCAATTGAAACTGAAATCAACATAGAGGAAGTTACAACAACAAACCAGTTAAAGAAACAGGTTTAAAACAAACCTTTTGTACCATTGGAGTTTCAATTGCGTCCTTCAAATTTGAAACTGTCGGGGGAAACTGTCCTCCCACGAGCACCTATGGGACCGGAGCCCCTTCTACGTTGCGGTAAGGGAGCGGAGGGAGCACGAAGAGCAGATCGAGGGGCGCACGCGGGCAGTTTACCCAGGTTCGGGCCGCGCGGACGCGTAAAACCCTACTCCTGCCTTGGTTGTATTGAGCTCGGGAGCTTGAAGAGCTACAGTACTAGCTACACCGAGCGAGAGAGTTGCTTAGGTTTCGAACCCTTTCTACGTTGTGCATGGGCCTCCTTTTATAGCTCAAGGGGTCACCGACAGGTGTCAACGTAGAGGAGGGTAAAAGTGTAACTTTGGTGGTAGTTGTAACAGTGCGGGAATAGTGCATGAACAGTGGATGAACAGTGGTCTTCACCTACTTTGATAGTGGGGGACAAGGGCATTAAATGCCCGTCACCGTCGACCCCAAAAGTGTCTGTCCATGCTTCTCCGTTCGCCACGGCGGTAGCCTCGTCACCATGGCTTGCCACCGTGTGCCCCAGGCTGCACAGCCTCCCGCCACGCGTCCCTGGAAGGGCCCCAGGGCGACGCGTGGGCAGATGAGCTGGAGCGCGGGCACACAGCATAAGTTTCCCCGGCAAGCGCCTTGCCGGGGTCTTGACCTTGCCGGGCCCGGAAGCTTGTCGCTCTCCGGTCCTGCCGGGGCGCGTGAAGCTCTGAGGCATTTCTTGAGGTGCGCATTCCTTGGCTTTCCTGGCAAGCTCCTCTTGCCAGGGTCTTGTGCTATCGTGATAATCTTGAGCCTGGTGCGGCCTTCCCGGCAAGCTCCTCTTGCCGGGGCCTTGATCTTCTGACTTGTATACTTTGTTCTTGAATGGCTTTATAGGGACCAGAAAGGTTTCCGGCGAGCACGTGGTAAACCCTGCCGCGGGAAGCTGCTACTGCCCGTGCACAAGTTGGGGTACTAAGGTACCCCTATCTTAGTACACCGACAGGAGCCCCCGGGCCTGGGCCACACACGGTGCCGAGCGCTGTTGGGCCAGGCCCAAAACAGTGCACGGGCACGCGCGGCCCACGGCAAGCCGTGTTCCCTTCCGCATCCGCCGCATCCCTCCCTAACGGCACGCGTCGATTGCGGCGTCGTGGGAGAGATCGTGGCCTGTTCTTTAATGGGAAACGCGGAGCGTCCCCTACTTCCCCCTTAAAAGCAGAGGAAGCAGGGGCAGTTCCCTCCTTCGTCTTCATTGCGTCTTGACTCTCCAGAAACACCCGCTGCTCCTTGCCTCCACCCCTCCTCCGCCGTCTTCCACATCCGCGGCGCCGTCGAGCTCCTCGCCTCTTCCCTCGCCGCCTCCGCCATGGCTCCGAAGAGCGACAAGGCGAAAGCGGACAAGGCCAAGAAGGAGAAGTCCGAGCAGGCGGCGAAGCTGGCCGCCCTGCGGAAGAGGAGCGTGGTCTTCGCGCCGAGGCTTGGCGCGAAGGAGCTGCGGAACAAGTACTATCTGTTCTGGTCGGGGGAGACCAAAGCTCATCCCCGTACCAGAGCCTTCCCCGCCGTCGCCAAAGATCTGTTCCCCGGCGGGTACTTCTTCTTCGCTGCTTTCTTCCATTGTGGATTGTGCCCTCCGTTCTCGGAGTTCTTTTGCGACATTATGAACACATATGGCCTCCACCTCCTAGACTTTACCCCCAACGCCATCCTTACGATGGCTGTTTTCGTACATTTGTGCGAAAACTATGTTGGGATCCATCCAAACGTAGCCCTCTTTCGCCATTTCTTTATGCCTAGAGTAGAGGCTGGCGCTCCCCTTTCCGGCGGTATCTCTTGGATCTTCCGGCTGAACAAGAAGGATTCATACCTGAAGGGAGAACTCCGCGGCAAGTGGGAAGAATGGCGTGCAGATTGGTGCTGGGTAGTGGAGGATAAGCCGGAGCCTTTCACCGCACCGCGCACAACTGCCATAGTGCGCGGCAGAGATTGGAGCGAATTGGCCCTGGAGGACAGCAAGCTCAACATTGCCCTTATTAGGATTATTCGCCTCCGGGTCGCCAATCTGACTATCGGAGAGGTTGGGGCAGATTTCCTCCGCCGCCGCATTGCCCCTTTACAAGAAAGGAAAAGGCCCGCCTGGGAATTTGGCAATGCGGCGGATATCATGAGGCTGCGCCCTGGATTGAACTTCAATTTTACTGCTTTGGAGCTGAAGGGGATGGTCCGAGAGCTCTTCAAGCATGACCCGGCCCACCCGGAGTGGTTTAGACCTCCCCGGGGAGTGGTGCCGCTATGCAACAGCACCGCCCGGGATTCCTTGCGCGCGATGATGCCTGCGTGCGACTCCCACGGCGTCGACCCCACTTGGATAGAGCCTTTGCCGGATGCAGTGCTGAGCTTTTTCGACAACTTGGTCGAGACGCCCAAGAACACCGAGGAGAACAAGGGCCTCACCCGGGCCACTACGGCTCGGGATATAGCCTACATCGCTTCTAGGATGGAGGAGGCCGCCGCAGCTGCGGCGGCGAGTGATTTTGGATACTCTGTGGACGATGCAGAGGCTGCAGACGCGACGTGCCAAGCAGAGGAGGCGGAAATCCTTAGGTTGCTCAAGCTTCCGCCCGATGAGTTTGCCGGGGTTCCTTCCTTGAGGCTTGCCGGGATAGCCGGGGTGAGCGCGACCGCCGGAGGGAGCGAGGTCGCCGGAGGAAGCGGGGCCGCCGGAGGGAGCGAGGCCGCCGGGCATGGTGCTGGGTCCAGCGGGCCTGCCGGGGAGGAGGAGGAGGAGGACGTCGAGGCAGATGAAGATACTGGTGGATCTCTGGGACTTGACGACGACGCCTCATCGTCCTCAGAGAACTCCCCGCCTCCGGCAAGTCCCACGCAGCAACCAAGGAAACGCCTCCGCAAGGTGGCTACGGCGACGAGGCCACAGGCGCCTCGACACCAGCCTGCGCGCCGGGCGACGCGCGCTACCAAGGCGAGCCAAGTCGCGAAGGAGGCGCCCCGCGCACCAGCGCCAAGCGGAGGAGGATCCTCCCGAAGTGGAACGGCTGCTACTTCCGCTCCTCGGCCCTCGGCGACAACGGAGGCTGGGTCTTCGCAGCCCACAACCCCGGAGACCGCCAAGCGCCCGAGGGAGCCTTCTCCTCCTGATCCTCGCGCGGGAGCATCTCAAGTGGAGTTCGACTTCTCCGCCCTCAGCTCCGACGACGAGGAAGAGGAGTGAGTACTTGCAACTTGTAATTTCTTTGACTTTGTCTTGATTTTCCTTGTTGGTTCTGATCTTGTTTTGTTTTGCTTTCAGGACCCTGACCCAGCGGATGGCGAAGAGAGCCAAGATCCCTGTGGTCGAGGTTGAAGACGACTCGCCCGTCGCGGCGACTGGGGACGTGCCAGCGGCAAGCTTGCCGGATCAACCTGCTGCTCCGAGGAGCAGCCCCCAGCGCAGCCCCCAGCGCAGCCCCCAGCGTAAGTCTGGTCTTGAATTTTCTGTTTGTCGGGCGCGCTTGAGGTTTTTGCTTGTACTAATATCTTGTTGCCTTGTTTGTCTTGTGCAGAAGTGGAGCCGCAGCCGCAGGAGCGTCCGGAGACTGCCCCCGACGAGCTACTTGCCCCACCATCCCCGCCAAGGGCGAGCTCCCCGGCGAGGGAGAGTGCTCCGCCAAGGACGGGTACTCCGCCAAGGGCGAGTACCCCGCCAAGGGCGAGCAGCCCGACAAAGATGAGCAGCCCGCCAAGGGAGGGCACGGGCGGCCCTCCGCCAGCAGGGGCTACCTCTCCGCCGCCAAGGGTGGATTCCCCGGCGAGGGAGCCTGTCGTCGAAGAAGTCCGCGAAGGTAAGTCTTGTAGCTTCTTCTTCTTGAACTCTTCTTTTTGGATATTTGCTTGACTTTTTCTTTTCTTTTTCTTCTGCTAGATCCTCCTGCACCGGAGCGGATGGAGACGGAAGCCACCGTCGAGGAGGAGGTGCACGGCGACGGTGGCAACGCCACTGCCGCTGACGAGCCGGCCGCAGCAGAGACCGCCCCGACCGCAGACGCCGCGGCTGAGGGAGGAACCGGCGACCAGACCGCTGCCCCGGAGGCAGCAGGAGCGTCAAGCGCTGCACCGGCCGCCGACCCCTCCGCCTCCACAGAGCAGTCGGGCGTTTATCTTGAGGCCCCCAACGGGATCTTTATACAAGTCCCGTGGGCGTCCTCGTCGCAAGCCCCCGTGGAGGGAGAGACCTACGACGGAGAGGTCCTCGCCTCCGCGGGGTTGAAGGTTGTTGAAGCGCTTGGCGGTGGTGACGAGCCCGAAGAGGAGAAGCTACTTCGCCGGCTCCTGGCTCTGTACCGGGCCAGGCAGGCGAAGCTGGAGTCCCGGGAAGCTCTTGCCGCCAAGGCCGGAGTTGATCTGGATAAGCGCACTGCGGAGCTCCGCGCCGCCAACCAGGCAGCCCTCCGCAACTTGGCGGAGGAGCGGGAAGAGCTTGCCGGGGAGCAGCAAGCCTTCCTCCTGGAGAAGGCTGAGGCAGAAGAGCGGCAGCGGCTGGCCGCCGAGGAGTTGTCTCGGCGGGAGGGGGCGCTCAACCAGCGGAAGGTCGAGCTCGACGCCCATGACGACGAACTCACTGCCCGGGAGCAGGCCATCGGCGGGGCCTTGAAGGAAGCGAAGGCCGCCGCAGCCACCGCAGAGACCGCCAAGAAAGATCTTGAGGCCAAGGTGGAGCAGCTGGAGCGGTACCTGAAGGCGAGTGCGGACAGGATCACCACGCTCAACGTGGAGCGGGAGAAAGATGCCCACACAAACTGTGACTTGCAGGTACATCTCTCCAAGAAAGGCGGCGAGCTCACTGCCGCCAAGGAATCAATTGCTGACTTGGAGTTGAAGGTCTCTACTTTGACTGATTCGCTCGACGCTGCCCGGGATCGCGAGACGAAGCTGAAGGACGAGCTCCGCAAGGAACGAGGCCTGGTGGAGAGCGTCGCCGTCTCGGCGAACCAGTTCAGCCGGGCAGTGGAGCAGTGGACTGACGAGCTGGTCACCTCCGCTGCCAGTATTGACAAGGAGATGATGGCGCTGAGGGCGGAGCACCTCGTGTACTCTCCCGACGAGGACCTCCCCCACAGCGCCAAGTTAAGTCTCTTCTTCAGGGGAATCGCGCCGGCGCTTGCATGGCTGCGGGAGAAGCTCCCTGCGCAGTTGGCCGACGAGTCGCGCCGGCTCTGCGCGGGCACCTTGGAGCGCGTCTTGGCGAAGATCGTCTACCGCAACCCCGGCATCAACCTCGTCAACGTTCTCCGCACCTTGCCGGATGACGCAGATCAGGAGGCGTTGAAGGCGCAGGTCGCCCACATCGTTGCCAAGGTGAACAAGGTCACGAGGCGTGAAGGCGACCGCGTAGATTAGATTTCTTCCTTTCCGTTTCTTCTACCGCTGCAAATTATGTTATGGACATGAATCGATTAGTTATCGCGGCAAGTTATCCTTGTAATATACAATCTTATTTTGATCAGTCAATGCAGTGTTATCTCCCTTGCTTTTGGTCCTCCACTTTGTATGCTTTCTACCCTACGCTTTGAGGGAACTTGCCGGCAAGGGCCTCTTGCCGCGAGCGCTGAGTGCTGGACTCTGAGCAGCCTGCTGGCAAAAGACCTTGTCGGCAAGCAACCTTGCCGCAGCTAGTCGCAACACACTTAGCTTGCTGAGCGAACTTGAAAACGAAGTAAGGGCGCGACACTTGTCGCAGCTCTCTTAAGTCGTTGAGCGTGCTCGAAAACAAAGTAAGGGTGCGGCTAGCCACGGGTAGGTTCCTCCGCGCACAGGTTTTCCATACAAAGTGTGGTTGTTCAAGGAAGACAACTAAAATTTAAAAATTTGAACTGCTCAAATTCTGGTAACTTAGCTTTCATAGTTCGTTCGTTCGTTCCCCAGCAAAGCTTCTCTTTCTTGAACATCACTTGGTTCATCCTCCACCTCCTTCCTCCCCGGCAAACTTGTGCGCGAGGAACGCTCCTTCTGCTTTAGAGGGAAAGAAAAAGAGGAGGGAAAACAAGTATAGGGCCTCTTGGCCTACTAATGCTTACCGGGGATGTGCATTGCACAAGATGCCAAACAATGCATGCAAATAACAAAAAAGCATGGAAATGGCAAATAGTGCGAAACACAAAAGCTTTACTGATGCACGGGATCTGCGCCCGGCTTTGTACAGAGGTTTACATGCGACAACGGCAAGACTTGTACAAAAGGTGGTTGCCGGAGCGGATCACGGCAACCGCGCCTTATGGGTGAAACTTGCGAAGATGCTCTATGTTCCAGGAATTGCTCACCGGTAAGCCTTCTTCGGTCTCAAGGCGGACAGCTCCGGGCCTTGTGACTTGTCTCACCCGATAAGGGCCTTCCCACTTCGGCGCCAACTTGTTGGAATTCTTGGCGGACTGAACACGCAGAAGAACAAGGTCGCCTTCCTCGAGACTCCTGGCCTTGACCTTGCGGCTATGATAGCGACGCAAGGCTTGCTGGTATCGAGCAGCTCGTACAGCAGCCTGGAGACGTTCCTCCTCGAGGAGCAATGCGTCATCTTGTTGCAGTTGCTCTTGCTCGAGCTCATCATAAGCGAGCACTCGAGGAGATCCGTATACGAGTTCCGTGGGGAGAACTGCCTCTGCTCCATAGACAAGAGCAAAGGGTGTCTGTCCGGTGGCTCGACTTGGTGTCGTCCTGATTGACCAAAGAGCCGCCGGTAACTCCTCTATCTAGTTTCTTCCGCACTTGCGCAGCCTGTCGAAGGTTCTTGTCTTGAGCCCGCGCAACACTTCAGCATTGGCCCTCTCCGCTTGACCATTGCTCCTCGGGTGAGCAACAGAAGCAAAGCAGACCTTGGCGCCAAGGTCTTGGACGTATTGCATGAAGGTGCGACTTGTGAATTGTGTGCCGTTATCGGTGATGATCCTGTTAGGGATTCCGAAACGGCAAACAATTGACCTGAAGAACCTGACTGCTGACTGTGCTGTCACCTTTCTCACTGGTTCCACTTCTGGCCACTTTGTGAACTTGTCGATTGCTACGTTCAAGTACTCAAAGCCCCCGACAGCACGGGGAAAAGGGCCGAGGATATCGAGCCCCCAGACCGAGAAGGGCCATGACAAAGGGATCGTCTGGAGAGCTTGAGCTGGATGATGAATTTGTTTGGCATGGAACTGACACTCTTCACACTTGGTTACTTGTGCAGTTGCATCTTGGAGGGCTTCTGGCCAAAAGAACCCTTGCCGGAACGCTTTCCCGGCAAGTGCCCTTGCGCCAATGTGGTGGCCACATATGCCTCCGTGTATCTCTACCAACAGCTTCTGTCCATCTTCTCTGGAGATGCACTTCAACCTGACACCATTGAGTCTTCTTCTGTACAGTTCATTGTCGACGAACTGGTACATACTTGACTGCCTGGTTATTCTCTCTATCTCTTCTGGTTCGTCGGGAAGTTCCCCAGTTTGCAGAAAACGAACGATCTGCTGTGCCCATGCCGGAGCCTGAGGCTCAATGGCAAGGACTAAAGGCATGAGGGCCGTTGCGGGAACCCCAGCTTCTACGGCAAGAACCTCCGGTTCTGCTGGAGCTGATGGTCCCCCGGCAAGCCTGCCGGGGCAAGGCTTGTCGGGAACGCTTGCTTCAACTGTACAGACCCTTGGATCTGCAGGAGCAAACTGTTCCTCAGCGTTCTGACTGTTGATCTTGGGGACCTTGGCGGCGGCTTCAGGAAGATCCGCCGGCAAGTAGTCGCCGGAGACCAACTTTCTCTTCTTGCTCTGCCCAACTGATGGTGTAACGGATGGCTGAGTTAGCTTGAGCAGGAAGTTCCCTGGTTCCACAGGTAACTTCATCGCAGCACACTTTGAGAGGCCATCTGCAATATCGTTCTGAGCTCTTGGAACATGCTCCATTTGCAGACCTTCAAAGTGCTCTTCAAGCTTCCTCACTTCATCAACATAAGCTTCCATCAAAGGGCTCTGGTAACTCTTATTCACTTGTCGGACCACCAATTGTGAATCTCCCCGCACAATCAACTTCTTGATCCCAAGCTCGGCCGCAATCCTGAGGCCGGCAAGCAAGCCTTCATACTCAGCAGTATTGTTTGTCGCTTGTTCCTTGGGAAAGTGCATCTGGACAACATACTTGAGGTGCTCTCCGATGGGCGCTATGAGTACCACGCCGGCACCGGCGCCTTGCAGCGAAAAAGCACCATCAAAGTACATTACCCATTCGCTGGTCGCTTCTTGTACGGGGACACTTGTCTCTTGGACTTCTTCATCTGGCGTCGGGGTCCATTTTGCTATAAACTCTGCCAAAGCTCTGCTCTGTATGGTTGAAGTACTCTCAAACTTGAGACCAAAGCTTGACAATTCCAGTGCCCACTCGACGATCCTGCCTGTTGCCTCTGGATTTTGCAATATCCTCTTCAACGGAAAGCGAGTGACCACTGTTATCTCATGTGCTTGGAAGTAATGACGCAGCTTTCTCGAGGCCATGAGGAGACCGAAAAGCAACTTCTGCACCCTAGAGTATCTTGATCTAGCCCCCTGCAAGAGGGAACTTACAAAATACACTGGGCGCTGCACCATCTTCCTTCGCACTTCTCCTTGTTCCTGCGCAGACTTGTCGTTGTCGGGGCCAGAGCTTGTCGGTAGAGCCCCTGCTTGTCGCTGGATTCGCTTGCCGGGGGTGTGGGCTCTTCCTCTGCCTCCCTTTCCGCTACCAACGCAGCACTAACCACTTGATTGGTTGCCGCTAAGTACAGCAGCAACTTCTCTTGTGGTCTAGGTGCGACAAGTATTGGAGTGGAGGACAGGTATCCTTTCAAATCCTGCAGCGCTGCCTCCGCTTCCGGAGTCCATTTCATAGGACCTGCCTTTTTTCAAGATTTTGAAGAAAGGCAGGGCGCGTTCTGCAGACTTTGAAATGAACCTGCTGAGGGCAGCCACACAACCAGCAAGTCTCCTTACGTCCTTGACGCGCTTCGGGGCTTCAATCTGCTCGATGGCTTTTATCTTGTCGGGATTGGCTTCAATCCCCTTTGGGACACAAAGAACCCGAGAAGCTTACCGGAGGGGACTCCGAAGACGCACTTCTCGGGGTTCAACTTAAGCTGGATCTTGCGCAGATTCTCAAAAGTCTCTTCCAGGTCTTGTATCAGGGTATCTTTGCTCTTGCTCTTGACCACGATGTCATCCATGTATGCCTCCACATTTCTGTGTATCTGTGGCTCAAAAGCAGTGTGCACCACCCTTGCAAACGTTGATCCTGCATTCTTCAATCCAAAGGGCATGCGTATGAAGCAATATGTGCCACATGGAGTAATAAATGCGGTCTTCTCTTCATCTTCCTTGGCCATGAATATCTGGTGGTAACCTGAGTATGCATCAAGGAAGGAAAGCAGCTCACATCCAGCGGTGGAGTCAACAATCTGGTCAATACGCGGCAAGGGAAATGGATCCTTGGGACATGCTTTATTCACATCAGTGAAGTCTATACAGAGTCTCCACTTCCCATTGGCCTTGCGTACGACAACTGGATTGGCCAACCACGTGGGATGGATCACGCCTCTAACTAGGCCTGCTGCTTCTAGCTTCTTTATCTCTTCGGCGATGAACTCTTGGCGCTCCACGGCTTGCTTCCTGACCTTCTGCTTGACGGGCCGCGCATGAGGACAAATAGCAAGCTTGTGCTCAATTACCTTCCTGGGAACGCCGGGGATGTCAGATGGTTGCCACGCAAACACATCGACATTCGCCCGCAGGAAGGCAACGAGCGCGCTTTCCTATTTGTTGTCGAGCGTAGCACTGATGGTGAAGGTACCACCAGTGCCGTCCTCCTTGGCGGACACCTTCTTGGTTGCCGGTGGAGCTGCGATTCCTTTCTTACACTTGCCGGTGGAGCTCGATGGTGCGTCCTCGATGGCAGCGCAGCACTCCGAAGAGGTGCGTTTGCCGGAGTGGGCCCCAGAGCTCTTGCCGGACTTGGTCTTGGTCTTCCCCCCCGGGAGCTTCAGCGGCAAGTGTGTTGCTTTCTGCTGCGGCTGCTGCATCCCGGTAGATCTTGTCGGCGTAGATAAGCGCATCCTTCTTGTCTCCAGGGACAGAGATGACGCTTATCGGCCCCGGCATCTTGAGTACGTTGTAGGCATAGTGGGAAGCTGCCATGAACTTGGCGAGGGCAGGACGTCCAAGTATCCCATTGTATGGTAGTGGGATATCGGCCACGTCGAAGGTTATCCTCTCCGTCCTGAAGTTGAGCTCCCCGCCAAAGGTCACCGGCAGAGTAATCTTCCCCTTCGGCTTGCTCCTTCCCGGGTTTATTCCTTGGAACGACCCGGTTTCTTCGAGCTCGCCGTCTGGGATCTGGAGTTTCTTGATCACAGCTGAGGAGATCAAGTTCAGGCCGGCCCCGCCGTCAACCAACATTTTGGTAACCTTGAGGTTGTGGATGGTTGGTGAGACCAACATCGGCAAACACCCGACCGCCGTTGTGCGGTCAGGGTGATCCTCAAGATCAAAAATGATTGGCGTGCTGGACCACTTCAGCAGCCTGCGTGACTCGACGGGCGGCTCAGCTGCGTTTACTTCCCGCACCCACTGCTTGAGTTGGCGGTGGGAAGTATGCAGAGAGGCGCCTCCGTCGACACACAGAACTTCTGTGGCCTTCTGGAACTCCTGCTCGCTGTTATCTCCTTCCTCCATGTCGTCGTCGTCGTCTTCTTCCTCATCCTTGTCGCGGCCCCGGGGAGGTCGATCACCTTGCCGCTGCTTGGCCTTGCCGCGGCGTCCTCCCCGGCCATTGAATGGCCGCTTCTTGCTTGGCTCTCCTCCGCCACCTTGGGCCTTCTCCTTGTCGCGACGCTCGTATTCAGCCTTGTGCTGTTCTACGAGCTACTCGACTCGCTTGCAGTTCTGAAGATCGTGGCCCTTGGTGCGGTGGATCTTGCAGTATTGCTTGTCGGAGCCGTCCTGCTTGTCGGCTGCCGCTACAGGGGCAGGCTCCTTGCCGGAGCCGCCAGCCTGTGCCTTCTTGGCGGGCCTCCTTGCCGGACTGCTCGACGACCAGCACTTCCTTGCTCTTCTTTCTTATGTTGTTCCGCCGCCGGCTCTTCTTTGCCGGGGCGGCGTCCTCACTATCGCTTCCTCCTGCGCCAGCATCCTCTCCGGGGAGTCTCCTCCCCTCTTCGGCGCGCCCGCACTTGTCAGCCAGAGCGTAGAGCTCGCTGACATCCCGAATCTTGGTCATGGCCATCTCTTCCCTCATGCGGCGGTTACGCACGTTCTGGTGGAACGCGCTGATAACCGCGGCGGGGTGGACGTCGGGAATGTTGTGTTGCACGCGGCTGAATCTCTGGATATACTTGCGCAATGACTCTCCTTCCTTCTGGGCCAAGATGTGGAGATCGCTCTCCTGGCCGTGGGGTTTGTGGCCGCCCTTGAAGGCGCCAACAAACTGGTGGCACAGATCTGCCCATGAAGAAATGGAGCCTTCCGGCAAGTGCATAAGCCAAGAACGGACGTTTGGCTTAAGCACTAGCGGGAAGTAGTTCGCTAGTATCTTCTCGTCGCGTCCCCTGGCAGCTTGCACCGCGATGGTGTAGATGCTGAGGAACTCCGAGGGGTGCGTCTTGCCGTCGTACTTCTCAGGTACGTCGGGCTTGAAGTTCTTCATGCTGGGCCACTGGACTCACCGCAGCTCATGGGTGAACGCAGGGCAACCTGCCGCGTACGGCAAGTCGCCTGGTTCACCGGGCGCGTGCGTGTCGACAGCGGTCCCAGCGCGCTGATCCGATTGTCGCCGGGCTTCTCGTCGGCGCTCGATGCGCGTTCGAGCGTCTTCTTGCCACCGGTCGTCGAGGACTTGGCGCTGGTCCCGACGAGCCCGCGGATCTGACGACGCCGTAGAGTCGTCGTCGACGTTAATCCGGCGGGGTGGCGTCTTCTGCTTCCGCGGCGGGGAGTGCACGGTGGTTGCACCCCCGGCGGTCTTGTCGCCATCGGCCTTCGTCTGGTCGACTTGCCGCGGCCGCGACGTCGCCGGCTGCTGCGGCGTGTCGTTGTTGGCGAAGGCGATGAGGCTTTGGATCGTCGCCCTCCAGTCCTCGGCTTTATCTGCCGCTGGAGGGAAATCGAGGAGCAGTTGCGATCTTGCTAGAGCTTCTGCTGGAGAGGAGGGGAGCGGCGGCGAGCGGTGCGAGGAGCGAGATATGCTCGGACTTCTAACAGGGTTAGAAGGAGCAGTTTCTCGCCCCGGCGACCGCGCCTTGCTCGTACCAGGACGGTGGCCTTGAGCGTCCCGCGATCCTCCGGTTTGTCCTTGCCCCAGCAAGCGAATGGTACCTCCTGTACCACGGCGCTGCTGGCCTGGCGTCTGCTGAGAGAGGCGTGGTGCGTCTACGGATACCGAGGCCTTGGAATTCGCCCGGTCGTCCGTCTTGTCCTTGGATTTGGTGGCGCCGTGAGTTTCCTCGCCGGCGACCACCCTTCCGCCGGCATCTCCTCCACCAACCGTTGGTTCTGGTGGTGGTGGGATCGACGCAGACGGGCCTGCGACCTCCTAAGCCTTCTTCTTCGGGGCCATGTTGTTGCAGTTGGTGAAGTTGATGAAGCTAGAGAGGTTGATGAAGAATGCGCCCGCGTGAGCGCCGGATCAGGTTCGCACAACCTCGACGCCCCCTACATGGCGCGCCAAAGATGTCGGGGGAAACTGTCCTCCCACGAGCACCTATGGGACCGGAGCCCCTTCTACGTTGCGGTAAAGGAGCGGAGGGAGCACGAAGAGCAGATCGAGGGGCGCACGCGGGCAGTTTACCCAGGTTCGGGCCGCGCGGATGCGTAAAACCCTACTCCTGCCTTGGTTGTATTGAGCTCGGGAGCTTGAAGGGCTACAGTACTAGCTACACCGAGCGAGAGAGTTGCTTAGGTTTCGAACCCTTTCTACGTTGTGCATGGGCCTCCTTTTATAGCTCAAGGGGTCACCGACAGGTGTCAACGTAGAGGAGGGTAAAAGTGTAACTTTGGTGGTAGTTGTAACAATGCGGGAATAGTGCATGAACAGTGGATGAACAGTGGTCTTCACCTACTTTGACAGTGGGGGACAAGGGCATTAAATGCCCGTCACCGTCGACCCCAAAAGTGTCCGTCCATGCTTCTCCGTTCGCCACGGCGGTAGCCTCGTCACCATGGCTTGCCACCGTGTGCCCCAGGCTGCACAGCCTCCCGCCACGCGTCCCTGGAAGGGCCCCAGGGCGACGCGTGGGCAGATGAGCTGGAGCGCGGGCACACAACATAAGTTTCCCCGGCAAGCGCCTTGCCGGGGTCTTGACCTTGCCGGGCCCAGAAGCTTGTCGCTCTCCGGGTCCTGTCGGGGCGCGTGACGCGCTGAGGCATTTCTTGAGGTGCGCATTCCTTGGCTTTCCTGGCAAGCTCCTCTTGCCAGGGTCTTGTGCTATCGTGATAATCTTGAGCCTGGTGCGGCCTTCCCGGCAAGCTCCTCTTGCCGGGGCCTTGATCTTCTGACTTGTATACTTTGTTCTTGAATGGCTTTATAGGGACCAGAAAGGTTTCCGGCGAGCACGTGGTAAACCCTGCCGCGGGAAGCTGCTACTGCCCGTGCACAAGTTGGGGGTACTAAGGTACCCCTATCTTAGTACACCGACAGAAACTAGTTGGTATGAGTAAATATAGTGATGCTAGAGCAAAGAAGTATGAACCATAGCTACAGAACCTGACCTGAGAACAATTCTTCTTCTGCTTTAAGTGTTGACTTGGGGTTCGGAGTGGTGGTCCTCGTGCTTTGGGCACTGCACTTGCCTTACTAGTTGCTCGTGTTTGGGTGCTCTGTGGTGGAAACAGTGCTGTGTCAAGTGGAACTGGGTTATTGTCTACTAGGGTTGGGGTTAGAAGGGGTGTAGCTGGTTCTTTGTCCAACTCGGTAGGGTACAATCTGCGTGAGTCTGGGTTATGTGTGGTGATACGTCCAAAACGTATCTATAATTTCTGCTTGCTCCATGCCTCTTTTGGGTGATATTGCTATGATATTTATACACTTCCATACACTTTTGATCATATTTGGACTAACCTATTAACTTAGTGCACCCCAGTGCCAGTTTCTGTTTTCTGCTGTTTTTGTATTTCAGGTTTTCTCATTACGAGAACTGCCAGAAAAATCCCGGAAAAATTATATAAAAAATCAGCGTTCCAGAAGCTTCCCAGCAGCCAAAGTACAGCCGAAGGGGGGCCCCCAGGGCTCCAGGCGACCTGGTGGCGCGGCCCCCCTGGCCGCGCCGGGGGGG
>LR738714.1:396694248-396708834 GCA_902687465.1 Secale cereale | reverse complement strand
GCCCGAGGTGGGCACAACCCACCAGGGCGCGCCTGGGCCTCCTGGCGCGCCCTGGTGGGTTGTGCTCCCCTCGCAGCAACCCCCCAGGTGCTGCCTTGGCCCATTGGGTTTCTTCTGGTCCAAAAAAAATCTCCAAAAAGTTTCGCTGCATTTGGACTCCGTTTGATATTGATTTCCTGGGATGTAAAAAACATGCAGGAAACAACAACCTGTCACTTGGCACATGTCAATAGGTTAGTACCAAAAAATGATATAAAATGACCATAACATGATTGTAAAACATCCAAAAATGATAATACAACAACATGGAACACTAAAAAAATTATAAATACGTTGGAGATGTATCAGCATCCCCAAGCTTAACTCCTGCTTGTCCTCGAGTAGGTAAGTGATAAAAACAGAATTTTTGATGTGGAATGCTGACTATCATGTCATATCATATTCTTTTGTTTATAGCATGGACATTTGGACTTTTATATGGTTCAAAGCAATAGTCTAGTTTTGACATGAGATTTAAGTACTCAAACATATCAATAAGGAACCATGTCTTTCAAAATATCAATGCTGAAACAAGTTATCCCTAGCCCATCATGCTCAACCATTGATCCATTCATGAAACACACTCGCATATTAGTTACACCCAATGCTCAAGTACGATCATAGTGTTTCCTAGTTGGTGCTTGTAAGAGAAGATGGAGACTCAAATTCAAAAATAAAAATTGCATAAGTAAAAGAAAGGCCCTTCGCAGAGGGAAGTAGGGATTTGTAGAGGTGCCAGAGCTCAAAGCTTAAATTGAGAGATAATTTTTTGGGAGGTATGCATTTCCCACCGACGAGAATGACTTGAGGTTCCCAACACTTTCCATGCTAGATATTTCATAGGCGGTTCCCAAATAGAAAATAAATTTTATTCCTTTTCGACCAAACTTTCACAAGCCATGGCTAGCTGAATACACGGCTGCCTTCCATACCAACACTTTCCAAGGAATTTATTATTTGACAACATAAAGTAAATTTGTTTTTCATTTTGGGACTGGGCATCCCTAATACCTTTGCCTTACTCTCGTGCAATGACAAGTGAATAAACACTCATCGTGAGAATAACACATCTAGCATGGAAAATACTAGCCACCCCTCACCGCTTCGCGAGTGGTACGGGCACACAAAAGGGAAATTTATTTTGAAAATTAGAGATGGCACATACAAATTTTCTTAGAACGGTAATGGAATACCGCATATAGGTAGGTATGGTGGACTCATGTGGCAAAACCGGGATAAAGGATTTTGGATGCACAAGTAGTGATCATACTTAGTGCAAAATGAAGGCTAGCAAAAGACTGGGAAGCGGCCAACCATGAAACGAATAATCTCATAAGCGAACATTGAGCACAAATAACACTGAATAATGCACCACAAGTAGGATATAATCTCATTGCATAATTATTGACTTTCGTGCTTGCATAGGGAATCACAAACCTTAACATGAATATTCTTACTAAAGCATAATTACCCATTAACATGACTCACATATCATATCATCATATCTCAAAACTATTACAAGGAATCAAGTTTATTTTGTCCAATGATCTTCATGAAAGTTTTTATTATATCCTTCTTGGATATATATCACTTTGGGACTAATTTTCATGTGTTGCGTTTGGTAAGCTCAAACAAATCTAAGTGAAGATCATGAGCATAATAGTTTTCTTTATCTGAAAATAATTTAAGTGAAACAAGAGAGAATTTCCTAAAAGTATACTAACTCTAAAATAATTCTAAGTGAATCAAGAGAGTATTTCTCCAAAGATACTAAAGCACACCATGCTCAAAAAGATATAAGTGAAGCACTAGAGCAAATCCATAGCTCATAAAAATTTAAGTGAAGCATAGAGAGCTGTTGTAACAAGTCATGGCATAATTTTGGCTCTCTCAAATAGATGTGTACAGCAAGGATTGATGACTTAAAAAGAAAAACAAAACAAGCAATGACTCATATCATACAAGACGCTCCAAGCAAAACACATATCATGTGACGAATAAAAATATAGTTTCAAGTGAAATACCGATGGTCGTTAGAAGAAAAAGGGGATGCCTCTAGGGGGCATATCCAAGCTTAGTTGCTTGCTTCTCTTTGGATAATAGATTGGGATGCCGGGGCATCCCCAAGCTTAGGCTTTTTCTTACTCCTTATTCCCTCATCCATCGTAAATAACCCAAAACTTGAAAACTTCAATCACACAAAACTCCAACAAAACTTTCGTGAGATCCGTTAGTATAAGAAAACAAATCTACTATAAGTACTGTAGCAAACCAATTCATATTTTGTATTTGTATTATATCTACTATATTCCAGCTTTCTATGGCAAAAACTCATCAAAGAAAACCATAGAATCATGAAAACAAGCACATAACACATAAAAACAGAATCTGTCAAAAACAGAATAGTCTGTAGTAATCTGGAAGTTTCGAATACTTCTGTAACTCTAAAAATCTTAAAAATAGGGCCACGTGGGAAATTTGTATATTAATCTTCTGCAAAAGCAATCAACCAAAAAGCACTCTTCTGTTAAAAACGAGAATTTTTCTCGTGAGAAAAGTTTATGTTCTTTCAGCAAGATGAAATCTACTAACACCCAACGTGTTCCTAAGGCTTTGCTTGGCACAAAACTTTATTCAAACCACAAAAACACATATCAACAGAGATATTAAAGGGTATTTTATTGAAAACAACAAGGAAATGAAAAGGCAAAAAGATACAAGTTGGGTTGCCTCCCAACAAGCGCTATCGTGTTACGCCCTTAGCTAGCATAATTCCAAGATCTCAAGTATTGTCATCCTTGTTTTTAATTTCCTTAGGGGTATCCTTGTCGTGAGGTTTTGTAAAGACAACGTAGAACATATTATCCATAGGCACCTTAGCATTTATAAGTTGATTTTCATCATAACCCCTTTGATTTCCGGCAATGATCCAAGAGTGATGTTGGTTAACATTATTGAAAACTTGTTGGATTATATCTAAAACGGAGACTTCCTTCTTAAGATTCTCATCAAAGATTCTATTATCCCCAAGCAAATGTCTTAAAGCATAATCACTATTGTAAAGAACTTCATATATCTCAGGTTTTTTCACGGTTCATACCATAAAAATCAAAGATTTCTCTAGCTTCCCATATTATGTAATCAAATTCACTCATAAGGACAAGAGTAGCCAACCTTTTAGCTCTATGATTTTTTTATCGGGAAGCTAAAAAACAATCTTTGCAAAGTGGGATAGGTACGGATAAATTTACTTTCAAGTTTCAGAACTAGTGCTGAAATAGCATCCGCATAAGATCTAGTAGTTCTAAGTATAGGAGCATCATCAAGACTTAGATTCCCAACACAATTGAAAAACTCTTGGATACGTTCTTTTCCCATAACTTTCCCTTGCCCCAAGATAAAAGTTTTAGCATCCATATTATCTTTACATCCAATCTTAGGAGTTAGGCCATCATCTGTTGGAGCCATACCGAAATCACTCATGATTGCAAGCAAATAATATATCTGACGAGAAAATGGCGAACGAAAAGGAGGTCGAATGAAGCGAAAAATATTTGTGAAGTGGGGGAGATGAAAACGAGAGGCAAATGGAAAATAATGTAATTGCAAGGAGATGAGATTTGTGATTAGGAACCAGGTATATGTTGAAGGTGCTCCCCGACAACGGCGCCAGAAAATTCCTTTTGATGGCTGCTAAAGCTATGTCAGTTTTTTCCCCAAAGAGGAAGGGATGATGCAGTATAGCAGCGGTAGGTATTTCCCTCAGTGATGAAACCAAGGTTATCGAACCATTAGGAGAACCAAGCAACACAACGTAAACAACACCTACACACAAATAACAAATATTCGCAACCCGATGTGTAAAATGGGTTGTCAATCCCTTTTGGGTAACAGATGTGAGAGAGATATAAATATTGATAGATCGGACGGTAAATAAGATAAACTGTAGCAAGGTATTTTTGGGTTTTTGGTTTAATAGATCTGAAAATAAAAGCAAAGGAAAAATAGATCGCAGAGGCAAATAATATGAGGAAGAGACCCAGGGGTGGTAGATTTCACTAGTGGCTTCTCTCGAGAAAATAACAAACGGTGGGAAAACAATTACTGTTGGGAAATTGATAGAACTTCAAATAATCATGCCGATATCCTGGCAATGATCATTATATAGGCATCACGTCCAAGATTAGTAGACCGACTCCTGCCTGCATCTACTACTATTACTCCACACATCGACCGCTATCCAACATGCATCTAGTGTATTAAGTTCATGAGGAAACAGAGTAATGCAATAAGACCGATGACATGATGTAGACAAGATCTATTTATGTAGAAATAGACCCCATCATTTTATACTTAGTAGCAACGATACATACGTGTCGATTACCCTTCTGTCACTGGGATCAAGCACAGATTGAACCCACTACAAAGCACCTCTTCCCATGGCAAGATAAAGAGATCAAGTTGGCCAAACAAAATCCAATATCAGATAAGAAGTATGAAGCTATAAGCAATCATACATATAAGAGATCAAAAGAAGACTCAAATAACTTTCATGGATATAAAAAGATAGATCTGATCATAAACTCAAAGTTCATCGGATCCCAACAAACACGTCACAAAAGAGTTACATCATATGGATCTCTAAGAGACCATTGAATTGAAGATCAAAAGAGAGAGATGAAGCCATCTAGCTACTAACTACGGACCTGAAGGTCTACAAGGAACTACTCACGCATCATCGGAGAGGCACCAATGGAAGTGGTGAACCCCTCGGTGATGGTGTCTAGATTGGGTATGGTGGTTCTGGACTTTGCGGCGGCTGGATCGAAATTCCGCCTGATCCCCCAGGGTTTCTGGAATATTGGGGTATTTATAGAGCAAAGAGGTGGTCCGGGGGGCACCAGAGGTGGGCACAACCCACCAGGGTGTGCCTGGGCCTCTTGGCACGCCCTGGTGGGTTGTGCTCCCCTCGGAGCACCCCCAGGTGCTGCCTTGGCCCATTGGGTTTCTTCTGGTCCAAAAAAAAATCTCCAAAAAGTTTCGCTATGTTTGGACTCCGTTTGATATTGATTTCCCGTGATGTAAAAAACATGCAGAAAACAACAACTGGCACTTGGCACTATGTCAATAGGTTAGTACCAAAAGATGATATAAAATGACTATAATATGATTGTAAAACATCCAAAAATGATAATATAACGGCATGGAACAATCAACAATTATAGATACGTTGGAGACGTATCAACAGGTGCAATGGATAGTAGGGAAGAAAAATGGCATGAAATAATTCACATTTATGTTGTCTAACCAAACTTGATAGCATGACACAATTTCACATATATGATAGCTAATTAAACATGATAGCATGCCACAAACTCACATATATGATGGCTAACTAAACAGGATAGAATGACATACTACAAAAAATGATGACTATGTAAAAGGATGACATGATATAACTATACGATGTGTCTATTAAAGTGCCTGAGATGCCATAGTTCACATACATGGATGGAAAAATAATGACATGATATAATTCACGAATAGAATGACATAATTCAAAATACGATGACTATGTAAACATGTTGAGATGATATAACTATATTATTTCTTTAGAAATGGACTGGCATGCCATAATTCAGATACATGCTGTATATGTAAACATCATGGCGTGATATAGTTCAAATATATGATTTATTGTAATGCCCAGGATGCGACTATATCTCCTACGTGTGGAGGCACGAGTTAGAGACATAAGCGCATTCTGGAATGATCGCAAGCGTGGTATCTTCGCACAACTCATGTAAAAGAACAGGGATGAAAGAGTAAAATACTTGGCTTACACTCGCCACGTCACACAATGAATACAATAGCATACAGTCATCCAAATAACACAGGGTCCGACTACGGACGAAATCCAAACGAGAAAATAAACCACAAACACAAGTCCTGATCGCCCCTAGTAGGAACCACTACTGATCGTCGGGATACATGACATAGAAACGACCACGCTCTTCATCGAACTCCCAGAGAAGTTCCGATCCAGCTCCTGCATCGTTCTCGGCTGTACCTGCATTGTGACGCCCGGATAGTTAAGCTACAGTAACCCTCTACTAATAACGACACGTCACCATAATTACTGTTGATAATCTCGTGTTAGTTCGAAAACGATCCAAATTAAAATTTGAATTAAAAGAAAACACAAAAGTTTTCAAACCTTAAAACTAAAATGTTCGGGATGTATCAAATAAATCATAAGGAATTATGGAGGAGAATCCTTATTTTTATAAAATATTTAAATGCACCAAATGGTTGAAACATCAGACAAAACAATGAAGTAAATGCCTTTGGTATTTTATAAAATATTAAACTATTTTATTTAGTTGCCCAAAGTTATGTGGCAGTAGTATATTTATTGAGACTGATTTAGGAACTAGTATGAATTTTATTTTAAACTAAAATAAAAAGGAAACTAAAAAGAAGAAAAATAGAAGAATAAATAAAAAGAGCAGAAACATTAAAAGGAGAACAACCCCCCACCCCACCACACACACACTGGGCCACGGCCCAGCTGACCTCTAGGCCAACTAGGCCGGCCCAGCCGGCACCTACAACCCCCTGGGGCGATCGAACCCTAGCGTTTCTCTCCCCACTTTCCCCACTCGCTCTCTCCTCCCTCCCTCGTTCTGGATCGGGACCTCCCGATCCCGTCGCTCCCTGACCGCACCGCCGGCGAGCACGCCCCCCTGCCTGAGGCTGCCACCGGCCGTGGCCTCGCCACGCCTCCCCCTCGGTGCTCCACCCGCGTCCGTGGACCACTCCTCTGCCCCGGCCACCACCTACGGCCTCGTCGCGGCGCCCCGACGACGCTACCGCCGTCGCCGCCGTCGCCACACCGCCCGACCCCGCGGCGACGCGGAGCCCTCCTCGCCGGACCGCCCCAGCACCACCCCTCGAGCTTGCACGCGACCCCCACCGTGAGCGCCCCATCCGTCCACCCCCTTTCCCCTACTCTGCTGCGTGCTGTCGACCAAGCCCGCGCCGGCCGCACCTCACTCCCGTTCCCCTGGCCGCAGTCGCCGGCGGCCACTCGCCCCGTCGCTCGAACCCATGCCACTGTCGCCGCCCGCCTATCCTAACCCCCTCCCCTTGCAGCCATTTGCTCCGCCGGCGTGCGCCCCCGCCGGGGCCTCGCTTGGCCGCGACCGCACGGCCCTGGCCGCCGACGCCCGCACGGGCCCTGGCCACCGGCGCCTGTGCTGGCCCCCGTCGCTATGGCGGGCAGCGCCGTGCCCACTGGCTCCTCCTCATTGCGCCCGAACCGCCCCAGTGCCCGAACCCGCTTGGCCCCTCTGGGCCAATGACAATGGGGGCCCGCCTCCCAGAACAAAAAAAGGATTTAAAAAATATATATAATAATAAATAAAAATAAATAGATAAATAATTATATTAATTAATTAATTAATTAACAAATTAATTAAGTTAATTAATCACATTTAGATTAATCTAATCATTAATTAACCTAATCTATAGTTAACTAAAACAACTTAATCTAACTAAACTGTTAGTTAGTTTACTGCCAATGACGGGTGGGACCCACTGGTCAGTTTGACCAGTCAATCATGATGACGTCAGCATGATGTCATGCTGATGTCATAAATTCTTTTCGAATTAATTTAATTAATATTAAATTCCAGAAATTAATAAAAACTTTAGAAAATCATATCTTTTAAACCGTAACTCGGATGAAAATACTTTGTACATGAAAGTTGCTCAGAACGACGAGACGAACCCGAATACGCGGACCGTTCGTCCACCACACATCCCTAGCATACCGAACCTACAACTTTTCCCCTCCGTTTCATCCGCCCGAAAACGCGAAACACCGGGAATACTTTCCCGGATGTTTTTCATCCTTGCCAGTATCACCTCCTACTGCGTTAGGTCACACGTAGCACCGCGTATTTCCATGTTATGCCTTGTGATGCTTTGATTGCTCTGTTATTTATTATGTTTCCCCTTCGTTGCTTATTTTCGGTAGACTCCGTTACCGTGATAGACCCTGAGACCGTTGATGCTTCGGTGTTCGACTACGGCTACGCTTCCGAAGATTCCTTTCGTCTGCAGGGCTTCCAGGCAAGCCCCCCCTTTGATCACCAGATATCGCCTACTCTTCTCTCTACTGCTTGCATTATAGTAGTGTAGCATGTTACTGCTTTCGATAATCCTATTCTGCTGCATAGCCTGTCATTGTTGCTACCATTGTTGATACCTTTACCTGTTATCCTAATGCTTAGTATAGGATGCTAGTATTCCATCAGTGGCCCTACACCCTTGTCCATCTGCCCTGCTATTCTATCGGGCCGTGATCACTTGGGTGTGATCACGGGTATATACTACATACACTTTACATGATACATGATGTGACTAAAGTCGGGTCGGCTCATTGAGTACCCGCAAGTGATTTGATGTGGGGGCTGAAAGGACAGGTGGCTCCATCCAGGTAGTGGTGGGCCTGAGTTCCTGACGGCCCCCAGGTGGATCTTTGTGGCGGAGCGACAGGGGCAGGTTGAGACACCCAGTGGATAGGTGGCCTGGCCCTGGTCGTTATCCGCGGTGATTTTCATAATAACACGCTTAACGAGTTTGGATATTTGATCTGAGTCTGGCCATTTGGTCTATACGCACTAACCAGCTACGTGGGAATAGTTATGGGTACTCGACGTCGTGGTATCAGCCGAAGCCTTCTTGACGTTAGCGGTTTAGCGGCGCGCGCCGGGTTGGACCGCGTAACGCAACTTCCTTAGTAATGGAGGTTGCTAGGTCTGCTCACCGGCCGCCCTCGCAACGTGCAGGTGTGCATTGGGCGATGGGCCCAGACCCCTGTGTGCTTAGGACTTAGACCGACGTGCTGACCTCTCTGCTGTGCTTAGGTAGGGCTGCGACGTGTTGATCTTCCGAGGCCGGGCATGACCCTGGAAAGTGTGTCTGGCCAAATGGGATCGAGTGTGCTGGGATATGTGGTGCACCCCTGCAGGGAAGTTAATCGATTCGAATAGCCGTGTCCCTCGGTAAAAGGACGACCCGGAGTTGTATTCCGACCTCATGATAACTAGAACCAGATACTTAATAAAACACACCCTTACAAGTGCCAGAGATAACTCGGTGGTTGCTCCCTCACGGGGTGATGTGCGGGAGGATCGCCGAGTAGGATTATGCTATACGATGTTACTTGGTGAACTTACCATCTACTCCCTTCTACTGCTGCAAGACGGAGGCTGCGAGAAGCGAGGATACTTGTTACTTTCCAGCTACCCTCATCTTCTGCTGCAAGATGGAGGATACGAGAAGCGTAGTCTTCGATTGGATTAGCTATCCCCCTCTTATTCCGCTTTCTGCAGTTCAGTCCACATATATTACCCCTTTACACATATATCATTGCATATGTAGTGTAGATCCTTGCTTGCGAGTACTTTGGATGAGTACTCACGGTTGCTTTTCTCCCCCTTTTCCTCTTTTCTCCCTTCTTCTCGGATGACGCAACCAGATGGTGGAGTCCAGGAGCCAAAGGATCCCGATGATGTTTCTACGTGGAGTTCGGCTTCGAGGAGTAGTTAGAAGGTCCCAGGCAGGAGGCCTTGCCTTTTCGATCGTGTTGATTTTGTGCTAGCCTTCTTAAGGCAAACTTGTTTAACTTATGTCTGTACTCAGATATTATTGCTTCCGCTGACTCTTGTGTATTCGAGCTTATGTATTCGAGCCCTCGAGGCCCCTGGCTTGTAATATAAAGCTTGTATTATTTTAATTTGTGTCTAGAGTTGTGTTGTGATATCTTCCAGTGAGTCCTTGATCTTGGTCGTACACATTTGCGTGCATGATTAGTGTATGGTCAAATCGGGGGCGTCACAAGTTGGTATCAGAGCCGACTGCATGTAGGAATCCCCCTTTCCAACTCCTTGGCCGAAGTTGAGTCTAGTCTTTGAAAAACAAATTTACTAACTTGTTGTGTGGCTTACGGGCCCACAACACCAATGGGTGGTGTTAGGATCTTTTACTCCTCGTCTATACTCTGGGACTCTTATCTCTCTTCTATTCGGGATAAATGAATTTTGCTAAATCTAACATTAGGATCTCGCTATCACTTTCACCCGGAGAGCACCTTATGATCGATGATCGTCTACTGCACCAGAAGACCCTGAAGATACTCTCCGCTGTTAACCCGAGACCCTTGTGCTCATCACCTTTGCAATTCACTGCCACCAATATATCCCTATGGATATCTGTATGCCCTTATCATTCTCATGATCATCCCTCGTCGCTCTTGTTGTTACAAGAGGCCTCGAAATATTCTCCGTTGTCCTGAGAATCCTTTGAGTTTACTGTCTTGCAGTTTTGTTTCTCGTAAAAACCCTTACGGTTATTTCGTCACATTTATCGAGGATCCGTGCTTCTCAATTGTTCATGTGTCTCACAATATTCTTTGAAATACTTTTCGATCTTTCGAAAATCCTCTGCAGCCTGCTACTCTTGAAATTCTTGACTCATTACATTATGGTTAATTTCATATGACTAGTAGCCTTCGTTAACATCCCTGGTCTTAGCCATTTTGAGCCTATTGATTCAATGTGTGCATATGCCCGCACTCATCGGTTATCCTTTTTAAATTTATCCTTCCGGCTCACACGTCATTCCGGACATGAGTTGGTTCTCGGCAAATCAAACCTTTATTGATTGTCCAACTAGGTGTTTTCGACTTATCCATCTTGATCAGAGCGTCTGCTTCTGATCCTTCATTTTGGAAGCCATAATTTCTTTCCAATTTAGCATCAGACTAATAAGATGATTCTTGAATCTAATGCCTCTGCATTCCTTCTTCCTCTGGGTGAGTACCGATGCTCACATCAGCTCCGTTGTGGATCGCCCGATCCATTGTTGGATTGTTATCCGACAGTGTCCTTCATATTCAATCACCTTGCGAGTTCTTCCACTGATACATAATGCCTTTGGTAAATTGTATCCTCTGCTTGGCCAACCATGCTCTGCTTTTGAGCTTGAACTTTTACTTTTGAAACTTGTGGTATATATTACTAAGATGCCCGATGGGTTGAACCTATGCTTTCCCCTAATCCGTGAGAACCCGAAAGTTTTCACAAGTCATACTCTTCTGGTGTCCTACCAGATAAAATTCCGACACTACAGTTTTATCAAAGCGGGAGGTGAATGAAATGATATGCATTAAAGAAGTGGGAGCCGACCTTGAACTTTGTGTTCATGCCCATGAAAATGATGTAGACCGTCTCGGAAGCTTCTTGCAAAATGATTATGCAGCTGTATGATTCTTTCGATATTCTTGAATTGATTCCTTACAGTTATGGTTCCGACCATGCTGTCCTGATCTGATATATCTGATGGAAATTCATTCCATTGCCTCGTCTATTTTTGGCAAGGTGGAAGTATCTACTGTCATAGGTCAATGACCTAGTTCCACTTCTATCGTGTTCTACCTTCGAGTTTTACCCTCTGATATCTCGAGGATATCATGCCTTTGCACTACACCTTTTGAACTTTTGATGAAGTAATACCTTTGCTTGTCGTAATCACTCTACGGGTTCTAGGTTGCCGTCAACCGAGGACACCATTTATTAAACCAAATCTGCTCTAAAAATTCAAAGCCCCTAGTAGATGTTACTGGGAAAATTTTAAACTCAATCTGGTTTATTCCTTAACTATCGGGTACATCCCTTGTCTAGCTATCTTTGACTGTGCTACCTCGTCCTTCTTTGGTGCACGAATTCTTCAGTGTGTGAGCACGACTTACGTCGAGCTTTCAACATCATGTTGCTTGTCTCGAAAGGCAACGTTGGTTCCGATCTTGCATCTTTTATATTGATCCTACAACTTGCCACTTCATCATTCTCTTGCTTGTTGCCGTTGTTGTTTGATTGCATCCTCTTGAAACTTCCCGGCAAATGTGTCGGATCACCTTCAGCACTTTGACTTCTTTCGAGATGTCAACTGTGTTCATGATGAGAAATACCCTCCTTGCCCTCGATGATTTTTATTATCATTGACAACACACTTGACTTCCTTTCATCGCGAACTTGTCCACTTTAAGAATATAACTTGCTCTCCAGCTAGTGTTGTGTTCTGCATTGAAGTACTACTGTCTTTTATGTCGGAAATGTTGTGGGGATTGCTCCACCTCTTAGAAATTCTCGTTATGATGATACTTCACACCATCACCATTCTTCCTTGGTCCCCGTGTTGTTTTAACCGGGATACCAATATGCTAACGATGCTGCCTGAGTTCTGTACTTCTAGCAACCCTATCGCTTTGAAGTTATCGATCGATAGTTCGCTCTTAGACTGTTGGTTATTGAATCATCACTTTAACATTGATCTTGCTGCCTAAGGTCATATTCCGGGCACACCTTTCACCTAATGATTAATGGTGTATGTTTTTCTCGAGCATACAACGTTATATCATTTGAATTGATAATTGTCATCTTCTTGTTCACATTATTGTGGAAATCCATCCGTTTGGAATTCTCGGTGAATTGTCGCTGAGCCCATCAGCCACCTCCTCATCCTCTCCTTGGTTTAATGATGAACTATTGTTTCGGTAACCCGCTCCCATAGTTCATTCTAGAGAATCTCGCAATGTCATTTCGTTGATTAATGTTGCACCATTTCTTGTCGAACATCCCGAGTCTGAGGAAAAATGACACCAATCGGATCTGATTATCAGTCAGATATGATGGTTGGGACAACTTTCCAGTAGTTATAATGTTGGTCCTTTGATGACCCGGTAATGTGATGTCATGCCTAGCACCCCTGACTGGAGGACCTATCATTATATTTTCTTTTGCAAGGATAACTATTCTTCCAGGAGGAAATTGTAAGACTTATTCTATAAGTTGTTCCTGATGAATCCCTTGTGTATCCAAGTCCGACCTTTGCTTCAAGACCATACCAATGCTATCTCGAAGCATGTCTATGGTACTCCGATTTTCGACAAGGGCATTCGAAGCCCAATGCTAAATGTTTCTTGGTCAGTTATCCAAACACCGTTGTATGGGTAACATCTTGTTTAATCCTTGCCTCTTTATCTGAATGGTTGGGTACTTGCCCTCCTACCCTGTATGTCATGTTCTGCTTGTCAATGGGAAGGATATACTCCTAATAATTGTGTGTAATCACAATTTTCCTTTCCATTTGTTTGTTTAACCTTTCTTTGATCTACATATAATCTAAGCAGTAATAATTTTCTGCTTATGTAAACACCTTGGTGTACAACTCTGATAGTAAGACCTTGATTCTATTGGTGATAACGTCCCGGTACTGCCGCTGGACGAGAACTTTGCCTATTGCTCCGCCTCGTTTCAACGAGCGGAAAAATTGGTTCTCTTCGATCCCCGTCCTTGGTTCCGACATTGTTGCCGACATAGCTGACAAGCTATCCACTGACATGCCTCCCCGTCGTGGCTGTGCAAGATGTCGCCACCCTTTTTACTTTCAACCCACATGGTGGGCCCATAACCCACAGGTCCCAGGATCGAAACCTGACTCTCTTGTACAACCCTGATTCTAATGTATACTTTGCACTTGGCTTCGTGTGTAATTCACGAGCTAAATTCTACCATGTTTCATCCTGATATCAAACACCATATTATTCTCGTTGTTCAAGCCCCCATTCCAGCTTCTATCTAGGCATCGAATGATTGCCTACCCATTTGAAACTTTAGTACCATTGTATAGTGCACTCAATGAATTCACCGAAATACTACTCGTGGGATACTTCGTGTATCACTTTCTGAATTCGCCGTCGTATGCACAGACTTCGTGGAGAAACGTTCCTCCAAAGTTTTCCCACCTGGTCGCAATCGTAGGACGTTGAAGATACCGAAGAAAGGATAACGACTTGATCATGATGACCGAAAGAAGAGAAATGAAGACATCTACGTAAGAGATCAACCTCTTCGGAAGGGCAGCCAAGACCGAGAAGACTCGTTAGGTTTTCGCAACCAACACTTTTCCCCCTTACTCCACCGCTTAAATCTTGGGACGAGATTTCTTGTAGTGGAGGAGAATTGTGACGCCCGGATAGTTAAGCTACAGTAACCCTCTACTAATAACGACACGTCACCATAATTACTGTTGATAATCTCGTGTTAGTTCGAAAACGATCCAAATTAAAATTTGAATTAAAAGAAAACACAAAAGTTTCCAAACCTTAAAACTAAAATGTTCGGGATGTATCAAATAAATCATAAGGAATTATGGAGGAGAATCCTTATTTTTATAAAATATTTAAATGCACCAAATGGTTGAAACATCAGACAAAACAATGAAGTAAATGCCTTTGGTATTTTATAAAATATTAAACTATTTTATTTAGTTACCCAAAGTTATGTGGCAGTAGTATATTTATTGAGACTGATTTAGGAACTAGTATGAATTTTATTTTAAACTAAAATAAAAAGGAAACTAAAAAGAAGAAAAATAGAAGAATAAATAAAAAGAGCAGAAACATTAAAAGGAGAACAA
>LR738714.1:396678702-396689576 GCA_902687465.1 Secale cereale | reverse complement strand
CGTGGGTGCACGGGTGAAAGAGGGAGAGAAGGACTCGCGGGCTGGCTGGCGCGGGCCGCTGCATTGGCTAGCTGGGCCAGCCTGGTGGTCGAGGCCTAGATTGGACTGTGGGCTGCGGCTGGCTGCTGCACTGCTGCTGCTTGCCTTTCTTTTTCTTTTTCTTAGGCAGAAAAACAAAAGAAAAATCCCAGGTTGATAGGGGAGGAATTAGCGAGAAATAAAAATATCCCCTAGCTCCTGAAATTATGCCCTATTTTATAAAAATGAGTTGGACATTTTTAGAGGTAGAAAAATAAAACAAGTTTGAATATGATTCAAACTTCTATCATTTTTGAACCTGACCAAAACATTTTAAAATAGGGTGAGGTTTGGCATAGAGGCTTAGGACATGGTGCCGTAAAAGTTGGGAGAAGATGAACATTAAAGGAGGAGGAAAAAAGGCACTTCAAAACAAAAGGAAAAAGAAAGAAAGGAGAAGGAGGGGGGTGGTGAAGTTGAAGTGCTTATGGATTGAGCATGCCCTTGCATCAAACCACCACATCATGAGCAAGAAAAACTCACTTGACATAATAAGGATGAGAAATGTACAATGACAAGATGGAATGCCATATGATGTGACCATGATGCAAATGATGGTAATGAAGCAAATGCATGAATGCAATAATGAAAGAAAACATGTCAATGCAATAAGATGACAAGGCATAAATGAAAATAACCCCCAAGGAAAAGGATAAGGACCAAATGGTAAATATATATATTGCCATATAAGGAAGTTTTACATCTGGGGTGTTACATTTATATACTAAGCAAGTGAGTAGAGGGCAATCACATATATTATGTGTCAACTAAGCAGATGGCATTCAATATTGTGTATATGATGGAAAAACTAAGCATTGCAAGACAACATCTGCATGATATGAGTAATATAACCCTCCCAAGTTTGAGCATACACCTCAGGGGGGAAATAGGACTGGTCATCTACCTCTGAATCCTCCTCTGAGGAGCTATCTGTAACCTGTAAGATATTTGCTTCTTCAGGTAGCACTGTTTGCTCTGAGGACTTTGTTTTCACTCCAGATTTTTGCATCACCAATTCAAATGGCTGATGCACAGGAAGAGTAGTTGAATATACAAATTATCGGCAAATAGAATACATAATACAAAAAGGGATGGCATGATATAATTCACATATATGATGCTTGGCTAAACAACATGGCATTGAATAATTCACATATATAATGCCTTGCGACAAGATATCATTACACAATTCACATATATAATGTCTTGCAACAAGATGGTATTGCATAATTCACATATATGGTAACTAGACACTAAACAGATGGCATTCACACAAAGCATGTCTAAACTAGGCAAATAACATGGAAATGCAAGACACCATATGCACGATATGAGCAATATAACCCTGCCAAGTTAGAGCATGCACCTCGGGGGGGGGGGGGATAGGACTGGTCATCTGTCTCTGAATCCTCCTCTGAGGAGCTATCCGTAACCAGCAAGACATGCACTTCATCAGATAGCATTGTCTGCTCTGAAGACCTTGTTTTCACTCCAGATTTTTCCATGACCGTGTCGAATGGCTGATGCATAGGAAGAGTAATTGAATGTACCAACATTGTTGACAAATTTATTATGTAATAAAAAAGGATGCCATGAAATAACTCACATATAAGATGACTGGCTAACTAGGATGGCATTGCAAAATTCACATATATGATGCCTGGCTAAACAAGATGGCATTGCATGATTCACATATATAATATAGTAACTAAACAGATGGCATTCACACAATACATGTCTAAACTAAGCAGATGACATATTTTATGTGTAAAGTAAGCAATGCAAGGCACCATATGCATGATGTGACCAACACCAGCATGCCAAGTTAGAGCAAAAGACCTGAGGGGTTAAATAGGAGTGGTCTGCTCCCTCTAAGTCCCCCTCTGAGCAATTATCTTCCTCTTGATTACAATATGGAATGGGGGGAGGGGGGTTTCTTTTGCGCCCACCATGGAGCGACATTTGCATGAAATTTTATTGCCACGCAAGGCTCGTCTCTTTTGCTCTACATGTTTAGTACCATTGTGTACAATAACTGACATGCATAGGAATAAAACATAGTGAGATTATGTAAGGAGTGCATACTGTGGATAGACCCAAAACCAATGATAGCACGCAGATAATAGCTTCCGATGAAAAATACAGATAATGGTTATTTTAATGTTTGTTTCCACCCAACATGAAACTCAGAGTAGACACCTGAGATTATTCAGATAGTAGCATATAGTATTGATTGCTGCCCCAATATGTATCCCACAACCATTTATAAACTCAAGTTTGAGCATTAGTTTGGACCTGACTCGGAGTCTAATCGGTGAATGATACATCCATTTTGCATCATGCTTTTATGTTGATATTTATTGCACCATGGGCTGTTATTACACATTATGTCACAATACTTTTGCCTTTTCTCTCTTATTTTACAAGGTTTACTTGAAGAGGGAGAATGCCGACAGCTGGAATTCTAGGCTGGAAAAGGAGCAAACATTGGAAACCTATTCTGCACAACTCAAAAAGCTCTGAAACTCCACGGGACACCGTTTCAGAAAATATAAAAAAATATCTGGCGAAAGAGATTCATCAGGGGGGCCACCACCTGTCCACGAGGGTGGGGGGTGCGCCCCTGCCTCATGGGCTACACGATGACCGCCCGATGCCCATCTTCTCCTATATGAGGTGTTTTGACCTGGACAAAAAATCAGAAGGAGGCTTTCAGGACCAGACACCGCCGTCTCCAAGCAGAACCTTTGCGGAAACCAATCTAGGGCTCCGGCAGAGCTGTTCTACCGAGGAATCTTCCCTCCGGGAGGGGGAAATCATCACCGCCGTCATCACCAACAACTCTCCCATCTTGGGGAGGGTTATCTTCATCAACATCTTCACCAGCACCATCTCCTCTCAAACCCTAGTTCATCTCTTGTATCCAATCTATTGTATCCAAACCTCAGATTGGTACCTGTGGGTTGCTAGTAGTGTTGATTACTCCTTGTAGTTTATGCTAGTTGGTTTACTTGGTGGAAGATCATATGTTCAGATCCATTATGCATATTAATACCCCTCTGATCATGAACAATATTATGTCTTGTGAGTAGTTACTTTTGTTCCTGAGGACATGGGAGAAGTCTTGCTATAAGTAGTCATGTGAATTTGGTATTCGTTCGATATTTTGATGAGATGTATGTTGTCTCTCCTCTAGTGGTGTCATGTGAACGTCGACTACATGACACTTCACCATTATTTGGGCCTAGAGGAAGGCATTGGGAAGTAATAAGTAGATGATGGGTTGCTAGAGTGACAGAAGCTTAAACCCTAGTTTATGCGTTGCTTCGTAAGGGGCTGATTTAGATCCACTTGTTTCATGCTATGGTTAGGTTTACCTTATTACTTCTTTTGTAGTTGCGGATGCTTGCAATAGAGGTTAATCATAAGTGGGAGGCTTGTCCAAGTAAGGACAGCACCCAAGCACCGGTCCACCCACATACCAAATTATCAAAGTACCGAACGCGAATCAGATGATCGTGATGAAAAGTAGCTTGACGATAATTCCCATGTGTCCTCGCGAGCGCTTTCCTTCATATAAGAGTTTGTCTAGGCTTGTCCTTTGCTACAAAAAGGATTGGGCCATCTTGCTGCACCTTATTTACTTTTACTATTTGTCACTTGCTACCAATTACCTTATCGCAAAACTATCTGTTACCGACAATTTCAGTGCTTGCAGAAAATACCTTACTGAAAACTGCCTATCATTTCCTTCTGCTCCTCGTTGGGTTCGACACTCTTACTTATAGAAAGGACTACGATAGATCCCATACACTTGTGGGTCATCAAGACTCTTTTCTGGCGCCGTTGCCATGGAGTGAAGTGTCTTTGGTAAGGAAACAATTATATATTGTGCTGAAATTTACAGTTACTTGTTACTATGGCTCATCATTCTTTGAGGGGCTTGTTCGGTGTATCTTCACCCCGACTAGAAGAGCAAAGAGTTGCTCCTCAACCTACTGAACCTACTGAAAATGTTTGCTTTGAAATTCCTTCGGGTATGATAGAGAAACTGCTAGATAATCCTTTTACAGGAGATGGAACACTGCATCCCGATTTACACCTAATCTATGTGGATGAAGTTTGTGGATTATTTAAGCTTGCAGGTATGCCCGAGGATGTTTTCAAGAAGAAGTTCTTCCCTTTATCTTTGAAGGGAGACGCATTGACATGGTTTAGGCTATGCGATGATATTGGATCATGGAACTATAATCGACCGAAGTTGGAATTTCATCAGAAGTTCTACCCTATGCATTAGGTTCATCGTGATCATAATTATATATATAATTTCTGGCCTTGCGAAGGAGAAAGCATCACTCAAGCTTGGGGAAGGCTTAAGTCAATGTTATATTCATGCCCCAATCATGAGCTCTCAAGGAAAATGATTATTCAAAATTTTTATGCTTGCCTTTTTCTCAATAATCACATCGTGCTCGATAATTCTTGTTCTGGTTCTTTTATGATGAAGACTGCTGAATTCAAATGGGATTTATTGGAAAGAATTGAACGCAACTCTGAAGATCGGGATCTCGACGAAGGTAAGGAGTCAGGTATGACCCCTAAGTTTGATTGTGTTAAAGCTTTTATGGATACCAGTGTTTTCTGTGAGTTTAACACTAAATATGGACTTGACTCTGAGACAGTAGCTTCTTTCTGTGAATCATTTGCTACTCATGTTGATCTTCCCAAGGATAAGTGGCTTAAATACCATCCTCCCATTGAAGTAAAAGTAGTTGAACCTGTTAAAGTTGAAGAAAATACTGTCACTTATAATGTTGACCCTATTGTTCCTACTGCTTATATTGAGAAACCGCCTTTCCCTGTTAGAATAAAGGATCATGCTAAACCAAGACTAGTACTAGAACACCTACACCCTCTGAGCAAATTAAAGTTGAACCTAGTGTTGCTATGGTTAAAGATCTCTTGGTTGAAAATTTAGATGGACATGTTATTTACCTCCAAGAGGAAGCTGCTAGAATAGCCAAATCCGATGCTAGGAATAAACATAGACCAGTTGTAGGCTTGCTTGTTATTTCTGTTAAAATAGGAGATCATTGCTATCATGGTTTATGTGACGTAGGTGCTAGTGCGAGTATAATACCTATATCCTTATATGATGAAATTATGCATGATATTGCACCCGTTGAGCTAGAAGGTATTGCTATCACTATTAAGCTTGCTAATAGAGACACTATTTCACTAGTTGGGATTGTTAGAGATGTTGAAGTTTTGTGTGGGAAGGTTAAATACCCTGTTGATTTTCTTATTCTTAGTTCCCTACAAGATGATTTTTGTCCCATTATATTTGGTAGACCCTTCTTGAATACTGTTAATGCTAAGATAGATTGCGTGAAAGATATTGACTGTTAGTTTAGGGGATATGTCTCATGATTTTAACTTTGCTAAATTTCGTAGACAACCCCATGATAAAGAATTACCTAGTAAGGATGAAATTATTGGTCTTGCTTCTATTGTTGTGCCTCCTAACGATCCTGTAGAACAATATCTGCTCGACCATGCAAATGATATGTACATGAATTAGAGAAGGGAAATAGATGAAATATTCTTTAAGCAGGGACCCATATTGAAAAACAACTTGCCTGTTGAAATCCTAGGGGATCCTCCTCCACCCAAGGGTGATCCTGTGTTTGAACTTAAACCTTTAACTGATAATCTTAAGTATGTTTATCTCGATGAAAAGAAGATATATCGTGTTATTATTAGTGCTAACCTTTCAGAGCAGGAGGAAGAGAAATTATTGAAAACTCTGAAGAAGCACCATGCTGCTATTGGATATACTCTGGATGATCTTAAGGGCATTAGTCCCACTTTATGCCAACACAAGATAAAATTGGAAGAGGACGCTAAACCGGTTATTGATCATCAACGACGGTTAAATCCTAAGATGAAATAAGTGGTAAGGAAGGAAATACTAAAGCTTCTAGAGGCAGGTATTATCTATCTAGTTGCTGATAGCCAGTGGGTAAGTCCTGTCCATTGTGTCCCTAAGAAGGGAGGTATGACTGTTGTTCCTAATGATAAAGATGAATTGACCCCACAATGAATTGTTAAAGATTATAGGATGGTAATTGATTTCCGCAAATTAAATAAAGCTACTAAGAAAGATCATTACCCTTTGCCTTTTATCAATCAAATGCTAGAAAGGTTATCCAAACATACTCATTTTTGCTTTCTAGATGGTTATTCTGGTTTCTCTCAAATACCTATGTCAAAAGAAGATCAAGAAAAGACTACATTTACTTGCCTTTTCGGTACATTTGCTTATAGACGTATGCCTTTTGGTTTATGTAATACACCTTCTACCTTTCGAAGATTCTTGATGGCTATATTCTCTGATTTTTGTGAAAAGATTGTTGAGGTTTTCATGGATGACTTTTCCGTTTACGAAACTTCTTTTGATGATTGCTTGAGCAATCTTGATCGAGTTTTGCAGAGATGTGAAGACACTAATATTGTCTTGAATTGGGAGAAGTGCCACTTTATGGTTAATGAAGGCATTGTCTTGGGACATAAAATTTCTGAAAGAGGTATTGAAGTTTACAAGGCTAAGGTTGATGCTATTGAAAAGATGCCGTGTCCCAAGGACATCAAAGGCATACGAAGTTTCCTTGGTCATGCCGGGTTTTATAGGAAGTTCATTAAGGACTTCTGGAAAATCTCCAGGCCTCTGACTAATCTCTTACAAAAAGATGTTCCTTTTGTCTTTGCTGATGATTGTCTAGAAGCATTTGGAATACTTCAGAAAGCATTGATCTCTGCACCTATTGTCCAGCCTCCTGACCGGAATTTACCCTTTGAGATTATGGGTGATGCTAGTGATTATGCTGTAGGTGCTATTCTAGGACAAAGAGTTGATAAGAAATTGAATGTTATCCAATATGCTAGTAAAACTCTAGACAGTGCCCAGAGAAATTATGCTACTACTGAGAAGGAATTTTTAGCAGTTGTATTTGCTTGTGATAAGTTTAGACCTTATATTGTTGATTATAAAGTAACTATTCACACTGATCATGCTGCTATCAAATACCTTATGGAAAAGAAAGATGCTAAACCTAGACTTATTAGATGGGTTCTCTTTCTACAAGAATTTGACTTGCATATTATTGATAGAAAGGGAGCTGAGAACCCCGTAGCAGACAACTTATCTAGGCTAGAGAATATTCTTGATAACCCACAACCTATTGATGATAGCTTTCCTGATGAACAATTAGCTGTCATAAATACTTCTCGTACTACTCCATGGTATGCTGATTATGCTAATTACATTGTTGCTAAGTTTATTCCACCCAGCTTCACATACCAGCAAAACAAAAGTTTTTCTACGATTTGAGACGTTACTTCTGGGATGACCCACATCTTTATAAAGAAGGAGTAGATGGTATTATTAGACATTGTGTACCTGAGCATGAACATGAACAGATGCTACGCAAGTGCCATTCTGAAGCTTATGGAGGACACCATGCTAGAGATAGAACTGCACATAAGGTATTGCAATCTGGTTTTTATTGGCCTACTCTCTTCAAGGATGCTCGTAAGTTTGTCTTATCTTGTGATGAATGTCAAAGAATTAGTAATATCAGTAGACGTCAAGAAATGCCTATGAATTATTCACTTGTTATTGAACCATTTGATGTTTGGGGCTTTGATTATATGGGACCATTTCCTTCCTCTAATGGGTATACACATATTTTAGTTGCTGTTGATCACATTACTAAGTGGGTAGAAGCTATTCCAACTTGTAGTGCTGATCACAACACGTCTATTAAGATGCTTAAAGAAGTTATTTTCCCAAGGTTTGTAGTCCCTAGATACTTAATGACTGATGGTGGTTCACACTTTATTCATTGTGCTTTCCATAAAATGCTTGCTAAGTATGATGTTAACCATAGAATTGCATCCACTTATCACCCTCAGACTAGTGGTCAAGTAGAATTAAGTAATAGAGAGCTAAAATTAATTTTGCAAAAAAACAATTAATAGGTCTAGAAAGAATTAGTCCAAGAAACTTGATGATGCATTATGGGCCTATAGAACTGCATACAAAAATCCTATGGGTATGTCTCCATATAAGATGGTTTATGGAAAGGCTTGTCACTTACCTCTTGAGCTAGAACATAAGGCATATTGGGCTATTAAAGAGCTCAATTATGATTTCAAACTTGCCGGTGAGAAGAGGTTTTTTGACATTAGCTCTCTTGATGAATGGAGAACCCATGCCTATGAGAATGCCAAGCTGTTTAAAGAAAGGGTTAAAAGATGGCATGACAAAAGGATACAAAAGCGTGAGTTTAATGTAGGTGATTATGTCTTGCTATACAACTCTCGTTTAAGATTTTTTGTAGGAAAACTTCTCTCTAAATGGGAAGGTCCTTACGTTATCGAGGAGGTCTATCGTTCCGGTGCCATAAAAATCTATAACTTCGAAGGCACAAATCCGAAGGTCGTGAACGGTCAAAGAATCAAACATTATATCTCAGGTAATCCTATAAATGTTGAAACCAATGTTATTGAAACTGTAACCCCGGAGGAATACATAAGGGACACTTTCCAGAACGATCCAGACTCTGAAAAGGAAGAGGTATGTGATACGGTAAGTAAACCGACTCCAAAACAGTTCTAATGGCAATTTTCACCGTTTTGGAATATTTAGAAAATTAGAAAAATAAGAGGCAGTCCAGAAGAGACACGAGCCGTCCACGAGGGTGGAGGGCGCGCCCCTGCCTCATGGGCACCTTGTGTGCCTCCCGGACTCCGATTTCTTGTATGTTACTCCTTTTGGTCTGTAAAAATTCATTATATATTCCCCCGAAGGCTTTGACCACCGTATCACGCAAAAATCCTCTGTTTTTGTTTAAAGCTGTTTCTGTCACAGATAAGAGTAAGATGTCTTCTCAGGAGTCAGTTGGAGAGAGTCGGGTGTCTCATCCAACACCTGGCCTAGGAGAAAACATCAATGCTGACCACTTTGGTCCATCAACGGAGGAAGAGATGGAGGCTGACTTGAAGAGGATAGATGCCATGGAGGAAGATCAAGAAGTTACTTCTCGGTTTCAAGCTGGATTCATGATGGGGGAACTACAGAGCTCAGCTATTCCAAACTCAGTCATCCCTACCAATGTCAGGTTTCTTTCTTATGAAAATATGAAAAAGAGTGTTACTTGTTCTCCCGCAGCTATGCAACATCCTTGGGTGAAAGGAGCTTTAGCCGTCACTGGCAAGCTCCGCAAGGAAATTATGGACCTTAAGCAGCAAGTTAACAAGCTCGAGGAGGAGAATCGTATCTTGAGGGGCATCATTGCCAAGAATATCACATCACCACTTTCTAAGAAGGAGACATAATCATATGGGTATGGGCACTCCCCTTGGCAACTGCCAAGCTTGGGGGAGTTGCCCCGGTATCGTATGACCATCACACTCCTATCTTTACCTTTTTCTTAGTTTGATCCTTTTGGTAGTATCTTGATCTAGTAGAATAAAGTTAGCATGATCTAGTTGTGAGCTTTTTGCTTTATGATCTTTACCTTTGTAATCGAGTCCGTGAGCTATATAATAAAGATTAGTGTTGAGTCAAGGGCTTGATTTCCTCACTTGGGTCATGATAGAATAAAAGAAAAATATAAAAAGTATCAAAGAGATCATATTGATCTTATGGGAAGTAATGACTTCACATATAAAGAGTATGATGAATAAAAGTTGTTGAGAGTTGACAAACATAGTTTTGGTCATCATTGCAATTAATAGGAAGTAATAAAAAAAGAGAGGTTTCACATACAAATATACTATCCTGGACATCTTTTATGATTGTGAGCACTCATTAAAAAATGACATGCTAAAGAGTTGATGTTGGACAAGGAAGACAACATAATGGGTTATGTTTTCTTACATTCGAAATAAAGTATATTGTCATGGATCATCCAACATGTTGAGCTTTCCTTCCCCCCTCATGCTAGCCAAAACTCCTTGCACCAAGTAGAGATACTACTTGTGCTTCCATACATCCTTAAACCCAGTTTTGCCATGAGAGTCCACCATACCTACCTATGGATTGAGTAAGATCCTTCAAGTAAGTTGTCATTGGTGCAAACACGCTAAAATATGTATGATTTATTAGTGTGGAGGAAATAAGCTTTATACGATCTTGTGATATGGAAGTAATAAAAGCGACGGACTGCATAATAAAGGTCCTTATCACAAGTGGCAATATAAAGTGATGTTCTTTTGCACTAAGACTTTGTGCATCCAACCATAAAAGCACATGACAACCTCTGCTTCCCTCTGCAAAGGGCCTATCTATTGTTCTTGCCTTATAAGAGTCAAGGTGAAAATCACCTTTCCTTTTTACATTTTATCCTTTGGCACGCACACTGTGTTGGAAAGATCCTGACATATATACCCACTTGGATGTAAGTTATCATGGTCTATTACTGTTGACATTACCCTTGACGTAAAAGGTTGGGAGGCAATACCATAAGCCCCTATCTTTCTCTGTGTCCGATTAAAACTCCATAACCATAAGTATTGCGTGAGTGTGATTAATTGTGAAAGACTATATGATAGTTGAGTATGTAGGCTGGCTGAAAAGCTCTTATGTTGACTCTTTTCGATGTTACGATAAACTGCAATTGCTTCAATGACTGAGAACATAGTTTGTTGGTTTTCAATGAAGTTTCTGATTCATACTTGACATTGTGAATGAATTGTTACTTTAGCATAATAATCATATGACAATATATATA
>LR738714.1:396664263-396677492 GCA_902687465.1 Secale cereale | reverse complement strand
AAGAATGATCATGATGCCCTCATGTCCGTATTTTATTTTTATCGGCACCTCTATCTCTAAGCATGTGGACATATTTTTTCGATATCGGCTTTCGCTTGAGGACAAGCGAGGTCTAAGCTTGGGGGAGTTGATATGTCCATTTTGCATCATGCTTTTATGTTGATATTTATTGCACTATGGGATGTTATTACACGTTATGTCACAATACTTATGCCTTTTCTCTCTTATTTTACAAGGTTTACTTGAAGAGGGAGAATGCCGGCAGCTGGAATTCTGGGCTGGAAAAGGAGCAAACATTGGAAACCTATTCTGCACAACTCAAAAAGCTCCGAAACTCCATGGGACACCGTTTTCGAAAATATAAAAAATATCTAGCGAAAGAGATTCACCTGGGGGGCCACCACCTGTCCACGAGGATGGGGGTGCGCCCCCCTCTGGGCGCGCCCCCTGCCTCGTGGGCCACACGATGATCCCGCGATGCCCATCTTCTCCTATATGAGGTGTTTTGACCTGGAAAAAAATCAGAAGGAGGCTTTCGGGACCAGACGCCGCCGTCTCGAGGAGGCACCTTGGCGGAAACCAATCTAGGGCTCCGGCAGAGCTATTCTGCCAGGGATGCTTCCCTCCAGGAGGGGGAAATCGTCACCGCCGTCATCACCAACAACTCTCCCATCTTGGGGAGGGTTATCTTCATCAACATCTTCACCAGCACCATCTCCTCTCAAACCCTAGTTCATCTCTTGTATCCAATCTTTTGTATCCAAACCTCAGATTGGTACCTGTGGGTTGCTAGTAGTGTTGATTACTCATTGTAGTTGATGCTAGTTGGTTTACTTGGTGGAAGATCATATATTCAGATCCATTATGCATATTAATACCCCTCTGATCATGAACAATATTATGTCTTGTGAGTAGTTACTTTTGTTCCCGAGGACATGGGAGAAGTCTTGCTATAAGTAGTCATGTAAATTTGGTATTCGTTCGATATTTTGATGAGATGTATGTTGTCTCTCCTCTAGTGTTGTCATGTGAACGTCGACTACATGACACTTCTCCATTATTTGGGCCTAGAGGAAGGCATTGGGAAGTAATAAGTAGATGATGGGTTGCTAGAGTGAGAGAAGCTTAAAACCTAGTTTATGCATTGCTTCGTAAGGGGCTGATTTGGATCCACTTGTTTCATGCTATGGTTAGGTTTACCTTAATACTTCTTTTGTAGTTGCGGATGCTTGCAATAGAGGTTAATCATAAGTGGGAGGCTTGTCCAAGTAAGGACAACACCCAAGCACTGATCCACCCACATACCAAATTATCAAAGTACCGAACGCGAATCAGATGATCGTGATGAAAACTAGCTTGACGATAATTCCCATGTGTCCTCGGGAGCGCTTTCCTTCATATAAGAGTTTGTCCAGGCTTGTCTTTTGCTACAAAAAGGAATGGGCCATCTTGCTGCACCTTATTTACTTTTACTATTTGTCACTTGCTACCAATTACCTTATCACAAAACTATATATTACCGACAATTTCAGTGCTTGCAGAAAATACCTTACTGAAAACTGCCTATCATTTCTTTCTGCTCCTCGTTGGGTTCGACACTCTTACTTATTGAAAGGACTACGATAGATCCCCTACACTTGTGGGTCATATGTGAACATGATGATAAAGTAGCATGTCATCATGTTAAGCGATGCATAATGTAAGCAGACACAAAAGAGTGCGACCTGTCTTGCAGACCCGTGTCGTCCTCAAGGTCCTCTGCTTAGTTGACGATGCTAATGTAGTTGTCGTGGCTGCCGACGGCGGGGAAGAAGATTTGATGCGGTGAAAGATAGTTTGGAGGGCTGATCCCTGCTGTGGTGAACCCTTCCGTCGTTGGAGCAACTGAGCTGGGGTGGACCATAGTGCAGCAGGAGCGGGACAGACCACACACGATTTTCTTTGACACCTATCTATAACAAAAGTAATTCTGTAAGGGCTTGTTTGAATTGGAGGATTCTAACAATGCAGGGATAGGAATACACATGAATAGGATAGGAATGCACGTGCAAAACAGAGAATTAAAAACACAAGATTTCTGTCAATCTAGGTGTTGGTTCACAGGAATGGAAAGATCACATGAATGCAAAGAAGCATGGTGAAATTAAGTCAAACCACAAGAAATTGTACAATTATAATGCTATTATGCTACTATCTCATAGTCTTGTGCTTCATGAATAGGAATTTGAAAAGGAGGCCAAGTCGATATTAAAATTCCTATAGTTTTTCTATCAAGCAGACACTAAAGTAACAAATCCTACAGTTTTCCTTTGCTCCATTCCTTTGAACCAAATGCATGAATAGCAGTACCATAGGAAACTTTGCAATTCCTATGTTTTCCTTCATTTTTCTTTTCAAGCAATGGCGATTCTAGTAGGCATGCTTGAACAGGGAAAAGCCTACAATCTAACAATGTTTTTGCGCTACTTCTACTACTTTGGACCCAGGCCACTGCCCTACTAGCTCAACTCCTAGGCCCATCCAGAAATGCACAACTCAAACGCGCAGAAATAATGATGGCTTTCAAGAGAGTCCATCATGGATAGCTAGGTTGCCTGATACCTCACTGCTTGTTATATAGGAGAAACTAATCGTATTTCACGTTACTACGTGTGCTCAGTGGACAATATATATAACATGTAGAGTAAAAAAGCGATGCAGCAAGTGTACAACCTCTTTGGCGAAGCCATGTCGATCTCAGCATCATTGTATTGGTTGATGAGGATGTTGCAACTGATGTGGCAGTCGGAGGAGGGGAAGAAGATCTTAGGTGCGTGGAGATGGAGCCAAGGGTACTGCTCGGCTATGATGGAGGGTTTCGTCATTGGAGCAGCTCCGTTGATTTGTACGATGGCGAGGCTAAAGCAGGACAAGAGAGACAACGTTAACCTGAGTGGAAATCTAGTAGCATCTCCAATAGATGATGTAAAATACATAACCACAAAGTGCTAGATGTAAAATACATCAGCTGTTCATCTCTGAATTTAACTGTCGGAACTGAATTTAACTGTCGAAACCGAATTTTACTATTGAAACTGAACACACTACTAGTAGAAAAGCAGTAGCAGCAGCAGTAGCGCCCGGAGCAGTAGCGCGTGCGAGAGCCGAGGCAGCTGGTCATGTAGTAGCATCTCGGGTAGTAGCTGCAGGGGCTCGAGCCATCGAGTGAGAGCAGGATCTGCTGCTCGTGCAGCAGCAGCGCGAGGAAGACTAGAGCAGCGCAAGCAAGAGCAAGAGAAGCAGCACGAGCAAGGGCAAGAGCAGACCAGGCAGGGGACCAGAGAGCAAGAGTAGAGCAGCAGCGTGAGTTAGAGCCAAAGCAGCAGCAGTTCCAACTGATGTGGACGTCGCCGCTGAGGGAGCGACGTCGTAAAGGAAGTGGCCGGTGACGTCGCCGTAGATGGAGCTGTGCCATGGCGGCTCGGGACCGAGCGTCGGCAACACCGTGAGATCGAAGCAAGAAGAAAATGCAACGATTACTGTAGAACCTCTTTGGTGGCGCCGATTGATGTATACTACATAACTTGTTCTTGTAGACTCGTGTTGGGCCTCCAAGCGTAGAGTTTTGTAGGACAGTAGAAAATTTCCCTCAAGTGGATGACCTAAGGTTTATCAATCCATTGGAGGTGTAGGATGAAGATGGTCTCTCTCAAACAACCCTGCAACCAAATAATAAAATGTCTCTTATGTCCCTAACACACCAAATACAATGGTAAATTATATAGGTGCACTAATTCGGCGAAGAGATGGTGATACAAGTGTAATATGGATAGTAGATATTGATTTTTCTAATAGTAACAATAAAAACAACAAGGTAGCAAGTGATAAAATGGAGTGAAAACGGTATTGCAATGCTTGAAAATGAGGCCAAGGGCCCGTACTTTCGCTAGTTCAATCTGTCAACAATACTAATATAATTGGATCACATAACCATCCCTCAACGTGTGACGCCCGAGACCGACGTCCCAGAAGATTCCAGAAGCTTCCCGAAGATTCCAGATGTTCCGGGTTGCCCGTGTGTTCCTTTTGTGCTTGTGTTTTTATTTTTGCATTGCATCATGCCATCATGTCATTTTAATTTTTGCATCTCAACTTAAATAAATCGTGTGGACCTTCGGTCCATTTAAATCGAGGGAAGGTGACTTCTCTTTATAACATATAAAAGCCTCTCAATACTAGGGAGCTATATTTTAATTATTCCATTCTTTGGAATTACCCCAACACACTTGCAAATTCCCCATGTTTTTTCCACTTCGAGTTGCTACTTCTAAACCTTGTCTTAATTCTTTCCGTTGTTTCGAGGTTCTTCCAAAAACCCCTCCAACAATTTTATTAAATTCCTGACATTTTGCGAGCCCGGGGGATTTTGACCTCTTGCACAAATTCCTCCCCTACCTTCTCTTTCTTTTCTTTCTCCTTTTCTCTTTTGTTTTAAAGGAGAAATAAGGAGAGAGCCCAGCCTCTAGCCTCCTTGGGCTCAAGGCCATTTCCTCCCGCAGCCCCCTCTCCTTCGGGCCCATCTGGCCAATTCCCTCTCCAGGCCCACTGGCCCACTCGGCCCCGAACCCTAATCCTTCGACCCCACTCTCCCTCACGTTCCCTCTCGTCCCTCAGCCGCCGCCAGGAGCGATTCCCTCTTCCCGTCCCGCTCGTTCTTCCTCTCGCCCGTAGCGCCCGAACCCCCGACCCTGTTTCCCTTCCTCGCTCGTTTCCCCCTTTCCCTCTTCTCCTCGCTCAAGGCCGGCGCCCTCCATCGCGCTCCCTCCTCCGACGCCAGGGCCTCGCCGCCCCGTGGCCCCTCCGGCCTCCTCCGCCCTTTCCCCGTCGCCCAGCGGCCAGAAGCCGGTCAGGATCCAGCGCCGCGGCCAGGCCTTCCTCCCTGGCCCGTGGCCTCCCTCGCCCTCCGCGCCTGCGCGCCCCGAGGCCGGGTCGGCCAGGCCCCCGCCGCTGCTCCCTCGGCCCCGTCCTCCTCAGCAGCGCCGTCCTGCTGCCAGCCACCCCGAGCGACGGCCTCCCTCCACGGCGTCCAGGCCCGAGCGCGCCCGCCGCGCCGAACTCCTCCCGCGAGCTGGCCAGGGGCCCTCCCCCTCGGCGCCACAGGAGCTCGCCCCAGCTCGTCCCTCCTCTCCGTCCTCGCCTCCTCCGCAGCCCGGCGCGGTTCCCTCCTCGGTTCCCTCCTCTGCAGCGCCAAAACAGCTGCTGCTGCTGTGTTCTTTTCGCCGTGCTGCTGCCTGGCATCGTCGTCCCGAGACTGTGCTGCCGCTGTTGTTTTTTTGTTGTTGTGTTTGTTGCCTGTGCTGTAATGTTTGACAGGAGATCCATGTACCCCTTCGAGTCGCCGACGACCTTCTAGTTCGACTACACGGCGACAAAAGAAGTGTACATCTACGTAACGAGTTCGACTACCGTCGCCGAGACCCTCAAGTACCTCTACGGGCGAGAACGACTACATGTACAAGTACCACTACTTCCACTACCCTCGCCGGAAGACCCAAGTACCACGACGGACACCGAGTACCCCTACCGTCGCCCGTGTACCCCTACGAAACATCTTCGACCAAGTACCCCGACGTCGCGAGTACAACGACTACCGATGACGTGAACAACTACCGTCGCTCGACGACCGCGAGTACCACTACCGTCGCCCGAGTACAACTACCCCCGTCGTGGAACCGCCAAGACGAACGGAACATCTACTTCCACGACGACTCGAACGACTACCGATGACGTGAACGTCTACTTCCACTACTACGGCTACTTCCTCGACGCTCTCGAACCGTCCCGAAACGAGGGTTTCGAAGGTATAACGAGACGATGACCCGTGTGAATGCTTGCTTGTGTTGTATGAATGTCCCTTGTGTGTGCTCGTGCCCGTTCCACCTTTTGTCATGTTCCTCGGTTGCCTCGTCACCGATTCGTGGGAACCCGGTAACGGGATCACCCCATCATCTCGTTTGACTCACCCATGCCATCTATCTTTTTCACCGGGCTCTCAACGAGTTACGGGAACCGATATGATGCCGTTGCATCATTTTCGGATCGTTGCCGTGGCACCCTTTCTTTCCACCACGGTGACAAATGCTTCTTATCTTGTTAATTGTCAACCTTTTAATAATAATTGCATAAACTTGATCATGTCATCCGCATCATGTTAACAACCTTTAAATGTTTAATTGTGGTTTGCTTATAATTATTAAACTTGCTCATGGGGATTTTCCGGATATGTTGTTGTTATTTTCCGGCCTCATTTAAATTGCCTAATAGTGTAGTTTCTTTATGTTTCACCTCTTGCCATGCTAGAAACAATTAACCTTGTCTTGTAAATAAACGAGAGTCAACTAAATAATTAAATGTGGTGTTTCGTCAATATGCAACACGTTGCATATTGATCTCCACTTAACTTGTAGTATTTGTTTGTGCACTTGCCATGCCATGCATATTTAAACCGGACATGCATCATGCTTGCTTGTGCATTGTATGCCATGTTTATGTTTATGTGTGTTTACTGTGTTGTTTCTTTCTTTCCGGTTTGCTTCTCTTGATAGCTTCGGTTTCGTTCCGGAGTTGTGAGGTTTCTCTCGACTGTGTTGCTCCGACTTCGTGGATCCGTTCTTCTCCCTTGTGGAATCCCAGGCAAGATGACCGAACCCCGATAACATTACTATCTTTGCCTATTGCTAGTAGTCTCGATCTATAGTTTTGCCTCGATGCCCATGTCTTTCTTGTCAGCCTCCTACTTGTAACCAATTGCCATGTTTAACCACCCTACCTACGCAAACCGTTGCTTGGCTAAGTACGCTTCGCTCAGCCCTTCGTATAGCATTGTTAGTTGCAGGTGAAGATCGAAGATGCTTGCTTCATGTTGAAGTTTGGTTGGGTTATATCACACTATATAAATGCTTAAAAAGGAAATCATCTATATACTGGCAGGGTGGAAGGCTAAGCCTTTTGCTTGGTGTTTTGTTCCACTCATGCCGTTAGGAACCGTATAAACCGGTGTTATGTTCCTTGATTATGCGTTCCTAACACGGTTGGGGTGTATGGGACCCCCTTGATAAACCGCTAAGTGCTAAGTCTTTTCCAGCAAATCCCAACATTGGTACTATTTGCCTCATAATAACAACTTAATTAATTAATTAATTTGCATAAGGGGGACGCTCCTTGGAGATTCTTTTCTACATAGCAGGGGGGCCAGTGCTGATGGCGTTGGTCCCAAACGGGGGTTACGCGGGGCCACCTCGAGGAAACTCAAGGTTTGGTATAAACCTGTGGGATCACCCATCCGGTCGTGGCCTGAGACGAGATACGCGCGGCTACTATCAGGGTGTCGGCACGCCGGGAGGATTTGCTGGATTAGCCTTACCTTAGTTCGGTTTAACTTGAGCACGGGATTCCGAGAATACTCGGGTCTTCCCACCTATGGAGTTGCGACTCCGCGGATCGTGGGCTTGTGATGGGCCAAGTTGGAACACCCCTGCAGGGTTTGAACTTTCGAAAGCCGTGCCCGCGGTTATGTGGCAGATGGGAGCTTGTTAATTCCGGTTGTAGATAACTTGACACAATGATTCAATACACTACCAGCGTGTGTACCGTGACTGTCAATTTCCGAATAGGGATTCGGGAGTTGAACACGGTGGGGTTATGTTTGATCGGCTTTAGTTAGGATCACTTCGTGATCATCTATCGACCGATGCACTTCTCTTCTCGCTCTCTTTTACGTAAGTTAGTGCTAGTTGCTGCTGCAGACTCTTGTTTGATCCTTCACCTCTCGTTCTTTCTTCAGCCTTGTCCTCACCCAAGGCTTAAATAGTCTTGTTACCCGGGAACGGGATTGCTGAGTCCTCTGTGGCTCACAGTTACTTCACCACACCAGATGCAGGTTCAGCCGAGTTTTGATGCAGGAGTTGGATCAGTTCTTCACCCGGGAGTCCGATGAAGACCGTGGCTGTTTGCTTGTGACGTTTCGATGTTCAGTAGTGGTTTTCTACTAGGATTCGATCCTGACCTGTGGCTTTATGTTGTTTTGGTATCTTTTTTTTTTGGATCTTCACCCGTAGCCGGGTTGTGATGTTCTGAATGATGTATTGCTTATGTATTGTATTGTGTGAAGTGGCGAGTGTAAGCCAACTATCTCCTTTTGCAATTTAATCCCTCTTTTACATGAGTCGTGCAAAGATACCAAACTTGAGATCATTCTAGGATGGGCTTATACCTTTAAGTCGTGCCTCGACACGTAGGAGGTATAGTCCCATCCTGGGCATTACACAACGTGCGATGAAGAATCACTCCAAAGTTCTTATCTAGCGGAGAACATAAGAAGAAATTATTTGTAGCTATTCTTTCCGATCGATCTATCCAAGAGTTCATACTAAAATAACACCAAAACAAGTTTAGATTTATAATACTCAATCCAACACAAAGAACCTCAAAGAGTGCCCCAAGATTTTTACCAGAGAAACAAAGACAAGAATGTGCATCACCCCCTATGTATAGATTACCCCAATGTCACCGCGGGAATACGCAAGTTGAGTGCCGAAACACATATCAAGTGAATCAATATGATACCCCATTGTCACCGCGGGAATTCATAGCAAGACATGCATGTAGTGTCCTCAAATCCATAAAGTATTCAATCCAAAGAAATCTCAAAGGGAAAACTCAATTCATCACAACAAGAAAGAGAGGGGAAAACACCACATGATCCAACTATATTAATAAAGCCCGCGATACATCAAAATTGTGCATCTGAAGAACATGAGAGAGAGAGAGAGATTAAACACATAGCTACTGGTACAAACCCTCACCCGAGGGTGGACTACTCCCTCCTCACCATGGTGGCCGCCGAGATGACGAAGATGGCCACCGGTGATGATTTCCCCCTCCGACGGAGTGCCGAAAAGGGCTCTAGATTGGACCTCATGGATACAAAAGCCTGCGGCGACTGGAACAAAATTTCATCGAATCCCCTAGGGTTTTTGGAATATTTGGGTATTTATAGAGCAAAGAGGGGGTCCGGGGGCACCCGAGGTGGGCACAACCCACCAGGGCGCGCCTGGGCCTCCTGGCGCGCCCTGGTGGGTTGTGCTCTACTCGGAGCACCCCCAGGTGCTTCTCTGGCCCACTGTATGTCTTCTGGTCCAAAAAGAATCCACAAAAAAATTTGCTGCGTTTGGACTTCGTTTGGTATTGATTTCCCGCGATGTAAAAAACATGCAGAAAACAACAACTGGCACTTGGCACTACGTCAATATGTTAGTACCAAAAATGATATAAAATGACTATAAAATGATTATAAAACATCCAAGAATGATAATATAACAACATGGAACAATAAAAAATTATAGATACGTTGGAGACGTATCAGCATCGCCAAGCTTAATTCCTACTCGTCCTCGAGTAGGTAAATGATAAAAACAGAATTTTTTATGTGGAATGCTGCCTAACATGTCATATCATATTCTTTTCTTTATACCATGGACATTTGGACTTTTATATGGTTCAAAACAATATTCTAGTTTTGACATGAGATTCAAATACTCAAGCATATCAGCAAGCAACCATGTCTTTCAAAATATCAATGCTAAAGTAAGTTATCCCGAGCCCATCATGCTTAACCATTGATCCATTCATGAAACACACTCGCATATTAACTACACCCAATACTCAAGTACGATCACAGTGCCTCCTAGTTGGTGCTTTATAAGAGAAAATGGATACTCAAATTCAAAATACAAATTGCATGAAATAAAAGAAAGGCCCTTCGTAGAGGGAAGTAGGGATTTGTAGAGATGCCAAAGCTCAAAGCTTAAATTGAGAGATAAAATTATTTTTGGTGGCATACTTTTCCACGAACGAAAATGACTTAGAGTTCCCAAAACTTTCCATGATAGATATATCATAGGCGGTTCCCAAACATAAAATAAAGTTTGTTACTTTTTCCACCAAATATTCACAAGCCATGGCTAATCGTATCCACGGGTGCCCTCCATACCAACACTTTCCAAGGAATTTATTATTTGACAACATAAAGTAAATTCATTTTTTCATTTAGGGACTAGCATCCCTAATACCTATGCCTTACTGTCGTGCAATGACAAGTGAATAAACACTCATCGTGAGAATAACACATCTAGCATGGAAAATATTAGCCACCCCTCACCGCCTCGCGAGCGGTACGAGCACACAAAAGACAAATTTATTTTGAAAATTAGAGATGGCACATACAAATTTGCTTAGAACTGCAAAGAAATACCGCATATAGGTAGGTATGGTGGACTCATGCGGCAAAACTGGTTTAAAGGATTTTGGATGCACAAGTAGTGATCATACTTAGTGCAAAATGAAGGCTAGCAAAAGATTGGGAAGCGAACAACCAAGAAACGAATAATCTCATAAGTGAGCATTAAGCATAATTAACACCGAATAATGCACCACAAGTAGGATGTAATTTCATTGCATGACTGTTGACTTTCGTGCTTGCATAGGGAATCACAAACCTTAACACCAATATTCTTACTAAAGCACAATTACTCATCAACATGACTCACATATCACATCATCATATCTCAAAACTATTACAAGGAATCAAGTTTATTTTGTCCAATGATCTTCATGAAAGTTTTTATTATATCCTTCTTGGATATCTATCACCTTGGACTAATTACATATATTTCGTTTTGATAGGCTCAAACAAATATAAGTGAAGTTCATGAGCATAATTTTTCTTTCTCTCAAAATAATTTAAGTGAAGCAAGAGAGAATTTCTTGAAAAATATTAAAGCACATCGTGCTAAAAAAGATATAAGTGAAGCACTTGAGCAAATCCATAGCTCATAAACATTTAAGTGAAGCAAAGAGAGCTATTCTATCAAGTCATGGTGTAATTATGGCTCTCTCAAATAGGTGTGTCAAGCAAGGATTCAAGACTTAAAAAAGCAAAACAAAACAAGCAAAGACTCATATCATACAAGACGCTCCAAGAAAAACACATAGTATGTGATGAATAATAATATAGCTTTGAGTAAAATACCGATGGTCGTTAGAAGAAAGAGGGGATGCCACTCGGGGGCATCCCCAAGTTGCTTGCTTCTCTTTGGATAGTATCTTGGGATGCCATGGTAATACCCAAGCTTAGGCTCTTCTTACTCCTTATTCCTTCATCCATCGTAAGATAACCCAAAACTTGAAAACTTCAATCACATAAAACTCAACAAAACATTCATGAGATCCGTTAGTATAAGAAAGCAAATCACTACTATAGGTAGTGTGTCCAACCAATTCATATTTTATTCTTGCTTTATATCTATTGTATTCCAACTTTTATATGAAAAAAACTCATCAAAGAAAACCATAGAATCATGAAAACAAGCACACAACGCAAAGAAAACAGAATCTGTCAAAAACACAACAGTTTGTAGTAATCTGGATATTTCAGATACTTCTGTAACTCTAAAAATCTTGAAAAAATAGGATCACGTGATTTTTTATATTAATCTTATTCAAAAAGAATCAACTCAAAAACACTCTCCTGTTAAAATTGATTTTTTTTGCGAGCGCAAAAGTTTCTGTTTTTCAGCAAGATGAAATCTACTATCACCCAACATGATCCTAAGGCTTTGCTTGGCACAAACCTTTGATGAAACCAGAAAAACACATCTAAACAGAGGTATTAATGGGTATTTTATTGAAAATAGCAAGAAAAATAAAAAAAGCAAAAAGATACAAGTTGGGCTGCCTCCCAACGAGCGCTTTTCTTTAATGCATTTTAGCTAGGCATGATGATTTCAATGATGCTCACATAAAAGATAAAGATTGAAACACAAAGAAAGCATCATGAAGAATATGACCAGCACAGTTAAGTCTAACCCACTTCCTATGAATAGGGATTTTGTGAGCAAACAACTTTTGGCAGCAAGAATCAACTAGCATAGGAAGGCAAAACAAGAAAAACTTCAAGATTTTGAACACGTAGAGAGGAAACTTGATATTATTGCAATACCTACAAGCATATGTTCCTCTCTCATAGTAATTTTCAGTAGCATCATGAATGAATTCAACAATATGGCCATCACATAAATCATTCTTTTCATGATGCAAAAGCATAGAAATTTTGTTACTCTCCACATAAGCAAAATTATTCTCATGAATAGTGATGGGAGCAAACTCAACAAAATAACTATCATGAGATTGAAAATTAAAGTCATGATGACAAGTTTCATGGTTATCATTATTCAATATAGCATACATGTCATCACCATAATCATCATAGATAGCAACTTTGTTATCATAGTCAATTGAAACATCCTCCAAAGTAGTGGATTCATCACTAAATAAATTCATGACCTTTCAATCCACTTTTATCAATATAATCATCATAAATAGGAGGCCTCCTACCATTATAAAAAATTTCCACATCAAATCTTGGGGGATAAAAATATCATCTTCATCAAACATAGCATCCCCAAGCTTATGGCTTTGCATATCATTAGCATCATGGATATTCAAAGAATTCATACCAACAACATTGCAATCATGCTCATCATTCATGGATTCTATGCCCAACAATTTATAGCATTCTTATTCTAACAATTGAGCACAATTTTCCTTTCCATCATTTTCAGGAAAGACATTATAAAGATGAACAATATGATGCATCCTCAATTCCATTTTTATGTAGTTTTCTTTTACAAAACCAAACTAGTGATAAAACAAGAAACTAAAAGATTCGATTGCAAGATCTAAAGATATACTGTTGGGGAACGTAGTATTTCAAAAATTCCCTACGATCACGCAAGATCTATCTAGGAGAAGCATAGAAGCGAGCGGGGAGAGTGTGTCCACGTACCATCGTAGACCGAAAGCGGAAGCGTTTAGTAACGCGGTTGATGTAGTCGAATGTCTTCACGATCCAACCGATCCAAGTACCGAACGTACGACACCTCCGTGTTCAGCACACGTTCAGCACGATGACGTCCCATGAGCTCTTGATCCAGCAGAGACTCAAGGGAGAGTTCCAGCAGCACGGCGGTGTGTTGATGGTGTTGATGATGTGATCCATGCAGGGATTTGCCTAAGCACTATGACATTATGACCGAGGTGTTAAACTATGGAGAGGGGCACCGCACACGGCTAAAAGATCAACTTGTGTGTTCTCGGGTGCCCCCTCCCGACGTATATAAGGGGGGGGGGGG
>LR738714.1:396604463-396664091 GCA_902687465.1 Secale cereale | reverse complement strand
TTCCACCAAAAGGGAGAGAGGGGGAACAAAGGAGAGGGAGAGAAGGAGAATGAAAGAGGGGGGCGCCGACCCATCCCTAATCCAATTCATACTTGCTATGGGGGGGTGGGGGGGGGGGCGGCCACCCCTTGTGACCATCCTCTCCTTTCCACTAAGGCCCATGAAGGCCCATTAGCTCCCCCAGAGGTTCTGATAACCCTCCGGCACTCTGATAGTTATCCGGTACCCCTCGGAACTCATCCGGTGTCCGAATAACATTGTCCAATATATCATTATTCATGTCTCGACCATTTCGAGACTCCTCGTCATGTTCGTGATCTCATCCGGGACTCCGAACAAACTTCGATCATCAAAAACACATAACTCATAATACAAATCATCATCAAACGTTAAACGTGTGGACCCTACGGGGTCGAGAACTATGTAGACATGACCGAGACACATCTCCGGTCAATAACCAATGGCGGAACCTGGATGCTCATATTGGCTCCTACATATTCTACAAAGATCTTTATCGGTCAAACATCATAACAACATACATTGTTCCCTTTGTCATCGATATGTTACTTGTTCGAGATTCGATCATCGGTGTCAGCATACCTAGTTCAATCTCGTTACCAACAAGTCTCTTTACTCGTTCCATAATACATCATTTCATGACTAACTCATTAGTCATTTGCTTGCAAGGCTTATTATGATGTGCATTACCGAGAGGGCCCAGAGTTACCTCTCCGACACGCGGAGTGACAAATCCTAATCTTGATCTATGCCAACGCCACAAACACCTTCGGAGACACCTGTAGAGCATATTTATAATGACCTAGTTACGTTGTGATGTTTGATAGCACACAAGGTGTCCGTCAGGTATTCGGGAGTTGCATAATCTCATAGTCAGAGGAACATGTACAAGTCATGAAGAAAGCAATAATAATAAAACTAAATGATCATAATTCTAAGCTAACAGATGGGTCTTGTCCATCACATCATTCTCCTAATGATGTGATCCCATTCATCAAATGACAACACATGTCTATGGTTAGGAAACTTAACCATCTTTGATTAACGAGCTAGTCTAGTAGAGGCATACTAGGGACACTCTGTCTATACTATGTATTCACACATGTATCAAGTTTCCGGTTAATACAATTCTAGCATGAATAAAAGACATTTATCATGATATATAAGGAAACATAAATAACAACTTTATTATTGCCTCTAGGGCATATTTCCTTCTGTCTCGCACTTGCACTAGAGTCAATAATCTAGTTCACATCGCCATGTGAATTAACATAGATAGTTCACATCGTGATGTGATTAACACTCATAGTTGACATCGCCATGTGACTGATGACCCACAAATGTAGGGGATCTATCGTAGTCCTTTCGATACGTAAGAGTGTCGAACCGAACGAGGAGCAGAAGGAAATGATAGGCAGTTTTAAGCAAGGTATTTTCTGCAAGCACTGAAATTCTAGGTAACAGATAGTTTTGTGATAAGGTAATTGGTAGTAAGTGACAAAAGGTAAAAGTAAATAAGGTGCAGCAAGTTGTCCCAATCCTTTTTGTAGCAAAGGACAAGCCTGGACAAACTCTTATATAAGTTAAAGCGCTCCCGAGGACGCATGAGAATTATTGTCAAGCTAGTTTTCATCACGATCATCTCATTCGCGTTCGGTACTTTGATAATTGGTATGTGGGTGGACCGGTGCTTGGGTGCTGCCCTTACTTGGACAAGCCTCCCACTTATGATTAACCTCTAATGCAAGCATCCACAACTACAAAATAAGTATTAAGGTAAACCTAACCATAGCCTGAAACATATGGATCCAAATCAGCCCCTTACGAAGCAACGCACAAACTAGGGTTTAAGCTTCTGTCACTCTAGCAACCCATCATCTACTTATTATTTCCCAATGCCTTCCTCTAGGCCCAAATAATGGTGAAGTGTCATGTAGTCGACGTTCACATGACACCACTAGAGGAGAGACAACATACATCTCATCGAAATATCGAACGAAGACCAAATTCACATGACTACTAATAGAAAGACTTCTCCCATGTCCTCAGGAACCAAAGTAACTACTCACAAGACATAATATTGTTCATGATCAGAGGGGTATTAATATGCATAATGGATCTGAACATATGATCTTCCACCAAATAAACTAACTAGCATCAACTACAAGGAGTAATCAACACTACTAGCAACTCACAGGTACCAGTCTGAGGTTTGGTTACAAAGATTGGATACAAGAGGTGAACTAGGGTTTGAGAGGAGATGGTGCTGGTGAAGATGTTGATGAAGATAGCCCTCCCCAAGATGGGAGAGTTGTTGGTGATGACGGCGGTGACGATTTCCCCCTCCCGGAGGGAAGTATCCCCGACAGAACAGCTCTGCCGGAGCCCTAGATTGGTTTCCGCCTCGGTTCCGCCTCGAGACGGCGACGTCTGGTCCCGAAAGCCTCCTTATGCTTTTTTCTAGGTCAAAACACTTCATATAGGAGAAGATGAGCACCGGAGGCCTGCCAGCTGGCCCACGAGGCAGGGGGCGCGCCCTGGGAAGGGGGGCGCGCCCCCACCCTCGAGGACAGTCGGTGGCCCCTCTCATGGGTTTCTTTTGCCAGATATTTTTTATATTTTCCAAAACGATGTTTTGTGGAGTTTCAGGGCTTTTGGAGTTGTGCAGAATAGGTTTCCAAAGTTTGCTCCTTTTCCAGCCCAGAATTCCAGCTGCCGACATTCTCCCTCTTCATGTAAACCTTGCAAAATAAGAGAGAAAATGCATAACTATTGTGACAAAACATGTATGAACAACCCATAATGCAATAAATATCAACTTATAAGCATGATGCAAAATGGACGTATCAACTCCCCCAAGCTTAGACCTCGCTTGTCGTCAAGCGAAAGCCGATATCGAAAAATATGTCCACATGTTCAGAGATAGAGGTGTCGATAAAAACAAAATACGGACATGAGGGCATCATGATCATTCTCATAACAACAAGTTAAGTAAATATAGTCATATGATTCTTATGATAAAGTAACAATTCATCCACAATATCAACTACACATCATAAACTTCATTGGAAACTAACAAATGTTGATCTCGGTCATTGAAGCAATTGCAATTTATCGTAATATCGGAAAGAGTCAATATAAGAGCTTCTCAGCAAGCCTACATACTCAACTATCATATAGTCTTTCACAATTGCTCACACTCATGCAATACCTATGTTTAAGGAGTTTTAATCGGGCACAGAGAAAGATAGGGGCTTATGGTGTTGCCTCCCAACCTTTTACCTCAAAGGTAATGTAAACAGTAATAGACCATGAAAACTTACATCCAAGTGGGTATATATGTCAGGATCTTTCCAACACAATGTGCTTGCCAAAGGAAAAAATGTAAAAAAGGAAAGGTGGATTTCACCTTGACAATTATAAGACATGAATAATAGATAGGCCCTTCGCAGAGGGAAGCAGAGGTTGTCATGTGTTTTATGGCTGGATGCACAAAGTATTAGCCTAGAAGAACTTCGCTTTATATTGCCACTTGTGATAAGGACCTTTATTATGCAGTCTGTCGCTTTTATTACTTCCATATCACAAGATCGTATAAAGCTAATTTGTCCCACACTAATAAATCATACATATTTTAGTGGGTTTGCAACATGACAACTTACTTGGAAGGATCTTTCTCAATCCATAGGTAGGTATGGTGGACTCTCATGGCAAAACTGGGTTTAAGGATATATGGAAGCACAAGTAGTATCTCTACTTAGTGCGAGGAGTTTTGTCTAGCATGAGGGAGAAAGGCAAGCTCAACATGTTGGATGATCCATGACAATATACTTTATTTCGGATATAAGAAGACATAACCCATTATGTTGTCTTCCTTGTCCAACATCAACTCTTTAGCATGTCATACTTTAATGAGTGCTCACAATCATAAAAGATGTCCAAGATAGTATATTTGTATGTGAAGCCTCTCTTCTTTTATTACTTCCTATTAATTGCAACAATGACCAAAACTATGTTTGTCACCTTCCAACAACTTTTATTTATCATACTTTTGTATGTGAAGTCATTACTTCCCATAAGATGGATATGATCTTATTGATACTCTTTATGTTTTATTTCTTTTTATCATGACCCAAGTGAGGAAATCAAGCCCTTGACTCAACACTAATCTTTATTATATAGCTCACGGACTCGATTACAAAGGATAAAGCTCACAAAGCAAAAGCTCACAACTAGATCATACTAACTTTATTCTAATAGATCAATATACTACCAAAATGATCGAACTAAGTAAAACGACAAAGATAGGAGTGATAGTGATACGATACCGGGGTCACTCCCCCAAGCTTGGCAGTTGCCAAGGGGAGTGCCCATACCCATATGATTATGTCTCCTTCTTCGGGGGTGGTGGTGATGACTTCTTCCTCAGCTTACGCTTAAGGGAAGAATTTTGCTCCTTTAGATCATTGATCTCTTGCTCAAGGTTTAATATCTTCATGCACAGTGCCTGCTTGTTTTCCTGCAAGAGGTTAAAAGGGATAAATTCGATCTTAGGTTTCTTTACTCTGTCGAGGAGGCTTGACTTTTTGACCTCCACATGCATGTCCCCTGGTTGAGGTAGTGGAAATTCTTCTTCATCTGAGCTGGTCCAATCTTTCCCCTTGGGGTCATATTCTTCCTCCGTGGTCCACCCATAATGCTCCAGGTGACCATAGACCTTAGGGTCAGCAAGGGAGTCAGCCACATAGCTTTCTCCCTCCGAATCCTGGGACCACATGTTACTTTTATCTGCGACAGAAACAAGTCGAAACAAGAACAGAGGATTTCTGCGTGATACAGAGGTCAAAACCTTCGGGAGTATATATAATGTATTTTTACCTACCAAAAGGGGTAACCCACAAGAAAACGGACTCCGGGGGACACACGGGGTGTCCTCGAGGCAGGGGGCGCGCCCTCCACCCTCGAGGACGCCTCGTGTCTCTTCCGGACTGCGGTTTATTTTTTTTATTTTTCTAAATATTCCAAAACGGAGAGAAATTGCCTTTAGAACTGTTTTGGAGTCGGTTTACTTACCGTATCACATACCTTTTCCTTTTTGGAGGCTGACTCGTTCTGGAAAGTGTCCCTTATGTATTCCTCAGGGGTTATGGTTTCAATAATATTGGTTTCAACATTTATAGGATTACTTGAGATATAATGTTTGATCCTTTGACCATACACCACCTTCGGATTTGTGCATTCGAAGTTGTTGATTTTTATGGCACCAGAACGATAGACCTCCTCGATAATGTAAGGTCCTTCCCACTTGGAGAGAAGTTTTCCTGCAAAAAATCTTAAACGAGAGTTGAATAGCAAGACATAATCACCTACGTTAAACTCACGCTTTTGTATTATTTCTTCATGCCATCTTTTAACTTTTTCTTTAAACAGTTTGGCATTCTCATAGGCCTGGGTTCTCCACTCATCGAGACAGCTAATGTCAAATAGCCTCTTCTCATCGGCAAGTTTGAAATCATAATTGAGCTCTTTAATAGCCTAATATGCCTTATGTTCTAGCTCAAGAGGTAAGTGACATGCTTTTCCATATACAATCTTATATGGGGACATACCCATAGGATTTTTGTATGCAGTTCTGTAGGCCCATAATGCATCATCAAGTTTCATGGACCAATTCTTTCTAGACCTATTAACTATCTTTTGCAAGATTAATTTCAACCCCTGTCGGGGGAAACTGTCCACCACGAACACCTATGGGACCGGAGCCCCTTGTCGTTGCGGTGAGGGATCGGAGGGAGCACAAAGAGCGGATCGAGGAGAGCACGCGGGCAGTTTACTCAGGTTCGGGCCGCGCGGACGCGTAAAACCCTACTCCTGCCTTGGTTTGTATTGAGTTTGTGAGCTCGGGAGCTTGAAGAACTAGCTACACCGAGCGAGTGAGCTATCTAGGTTTCGAACCCTTTCTACGTTGTGCATGGGCCTCCTTTTATAGCTCAAGGGGTCACCGACAGGTGTCAACGTAGAAGAAGGGCAAAAATGTAACTTTGGTGGTAGTTGTAACAGTGCGGGAACAGTACATGAGTAGTGGATGAACAGTGGTCATCACCTAACTTGACAGTGGGGGACAAGAGCATTAAATGCCCGTCGCCGTCGACCCCAAAAGCGCCCGCCCTAGCGTCTCCGTTCGCCACGGCGGTAGCCTCGTCACCGTGGAGTGCCACCGTGTCCCCCAGGCTGCACAGCCATCCGCCACGCGTCCCTGGAAGGGCCCCAGGGCGACGCGTGGGCCGATGAGCTGGAGCGCGGGCACACAGTGCAAACTTCCCCCGGCAAGCACCTTGCCGGGGTCTTGATCTTGTCGGGCCGGGAAGCTTGTCGCTCCCCGGGTCTTGCCGGGGCGCAGAGTGCGCCGAGGCTTGTCTTCTAGATACAGTCTTCTGGTCTTCCTGGCAAGCTCCTCTTGCCAGGGCCCTGTGTTAATAACATAGTCTTGAGCCTGGTACGGCCTTCCCGGCAAGCTCCACTTGCCGGGGCCTTGATCTTCTGTCTTGTATACTTTGTTTTTGAATGGCTTAATAAGGACCAGAGGGGTTTCCGGCAAGCACGTGGTAGACCCTACCGCGGGAAGCTGCTACGGCCCGTGCACAAGTTGGGGTACTAAGGTACCCCTATCTTAGTACACCGACAGGAGCCCCCGGGCCTGGGCCACACACGGTGCCGAGCGCTGTTGGGCCAGGCCCAAAACAGTGCACGGGCACGCACAGCCCGCGGCACGCCGAATCCCCTCCCCCTAACGGCACGCGTCGATTGCGGCGTCGTGGGGGAGATCGTGGCCACGTTCTTTAATGGGAAATGCGGAGCGTCCCCCACTTCCCCCCTTAAAAGCAGAGGAAGCAGGGGCCGTTACCTTACTTCGTCTTCATTTCTTCTTCCATCTCCAGAAATCCCCCTCTGCGCTCCGCCTCCTCATCTCCTCCGCCCTCTTCCGCATCCACGGCGCCGTTGAGCTTCTCGTCCCTTCCTCCGCCGCCTCCGCCATGGCTCCGAAGGCCGAGAAGGCGAAAGCGGAGAAGACCAAGAGGGAGAAATCCGAGCAGGCGGCAAAGCTTGTCGCCCTGCGGAAGAGGAACGTCGTCTTTGCGCCGAGGCTCAGCGCGAGGGAGCTCTGGAACAAGTACTATCTGTTCTGGGCCAAGGAGACCAAGGCGCATCCCCGCACCAGAGTCTACCCGGCCGCCGCCCGAGATCTGTACCCCAGCGGGTATTTCTTCTTTGCTGTCTTCTTCCACTGCGGCCTGTGTCCTTCATTCTCTGAATTTTTCTGCGATATCATGAACACCTACGGCCTTCATCTCTTAGACTTCACCCCCAACGCCATCCTTACGATGGCGGTTTTCGCACATCTGTGCGAAAACTACATAGGGATCTATCCAAACGTAGCGCTCTTTCGGCATTTCTTCATGCCTAGAGCAGAGGCCGGCGCTCCCCTCTCCGGGGGCATCTCTTGGGTCTTCCGCTTGAACAAGAAGGAGTCATATCTGCAAGGGGAGCTCCGCGGCAAGTGGGAGGAGTGGTGCGCGGATTGGTGCTGGATAGTGGAGGACCACCCGGAGCCTTTCACAGCGCCGCGCACAACAGCCATAGTGCGCGGCAGGGACTGGAGCGATTTGGCCCCGGATGAAATCAAGCTCAACGCTGCCCTTGTTAGGATTCTTCGTCTCCGGGTAGCCAAGTTGACCATCGGAGAGGTAGGAGCAGATTTCCTCCGCCACCGCATTGCTCCTTTACAAGAGAGGAAAAGGCCAGCATGGGAGTTTGGCAATGCGGCGGACATAATGAGGTTGCGCCCGGGGTTGAACTACAACTTCACGGCGCTGGAGCTGAAGGGGATGCTCCGGGAGCTTTTCAAGCACGACCCGGCCCACCCGGAGTGGTTTAGATCTCCCCGGGGAGTAGTACCACTATGCAACAGCACCGCCCGGGACGCATTGCGCGCAATGATGCCTGCGTGTGACTCTCACGGCGTCGACCCCACCTGGATAGTGCCGACGCCGGACGCCATCATGATCTTCTTTGATAACTTGGTGGAGGTGCCGAAGAACTCCGAGGAGATCAAGGGTCTCACTCGGGACACCACGGAGCGGGATTTGGCCTATATTGCCGACCGGGTGGAAGAGGCCGCCGCAGCCGCAGCAGCAGGAGACTTCGGATTCACTGTTGATGAGGCAGAGGCGGAGGACGCATCGTGCCAAGCAGCGGAGGCAGAGATCCGCAGACTGCTCAAGCTCCCGCCCGACGAGCTCGCCGGGGTCCCCTCTCTGAGGCACGCTGGGATCCCCGGGATTGTGAGCGAGGCCGCGGCAAGGGGCGAGGTTGTCGAAGGAAGCAGAGGTGCCGGAGGGAACCGGGCCGCAGGGCAAGGTGCCGGGCCTAGCGAGCCCGCCGAGGAGGAGGAGGAGGACGCCGGAGCCGGCGAGGATACTGGTGGGTCTCTGGGGCTCGACGACGACGTCTCCTCGTCCTCGGAGAGCTCCCCGCCCCGGGCAAGTCCCAAGCGCACACCGCCGAAGCGCCTCCGCAAGGCGGCTACGGCGACGAGGACGCATGCGCCCCGACAGCAGCCCGCCCGCCAGGCGGCGCGCGCCACCAGAGCGAGCCAAACCGCGACGGAGGCGCCCCGCGCACCTGCGCCAAGCGGAGGAGGATCCTCCCAGAGCGGAGCGGCCGCTCCGCCTGCTCCCCGGGCCTCGGCGTCAACAGAGGCCGGGTCTTCGCAGCCCCCAGCCCCGGGGACCGCCAAGCGCCCGAGGGAGCCTTCTCCCCCTGCTCCTCGCGCGGAAGCGCCTCAGGTGGAGTTCGACTTCTCCGCCCTGAGCGACGACGACAAGGAAGAGGAGTAAGTGTTTGCAATTTGTGACTTCTTTAATCCAGTCTTGATTCTTCCTTTGATGATTCTGATTTTGCTTCTTGCTTTGATTTCAGGACCCTGGCCCAGCGAGTGGCGAAGAAGGCCAAGGTTCCTGTGGTAGTGGTCGAGGACGACTCGCCCGTCGCGGCGACAGGGGACACGCCGGTGACGGACTTGCCGGACCCAACCGCTGCTCCGAGGAGCAGCCCCCAACGCAGCCCCCAGCGTAAGTCTGGTTTTGAACTTCCTACTTGTCGGGCGCGCCTGAGGTTCCAGCTTGGTACTGATGTTTTGTTGTCTTGCTTGTCTTGTGCAGAAACGGAGCCGCAGCCGCAGGAGCGCCCGGAGACTACTCCCGAGGAGCCGCAGGTCCCGCCGTCCCCGCCAAGGACGAACTCTCCGGCGAGGGAGAGCGCTCCGCCAAGGGCGGGTACTCCGCCAAGGGCGAGCAGCCCGGCGAGGGTGGCCACCCCGCCAAGGGTGAACTCCCCGGCGAGGGAGTCAGTTGTCGACGAAATCCGCGAAGGTAAGTCTTGCAACCTTGTCTTCTTGGACTTGTCTTTTTTGGATATTTGCTTGAACCTTTTTTTTCTTCTTCTAGATCCTCCCGCGCCGGACCGGATGGAGACCGAGGTCGTCGGCGGGGAAGGCGCGCAGGGTGACGACGGCAACTCTCCTGTCGTCGAAGACATGGCAGGAGCCGACGAGCCTGCGGCTGAGGAGACTGCCCCGACTGCGGACGCAGCGGCCGGGGAGGGGGACGGCAGCCACACTGCCGGCCCGGAGGCGGCAGGAGCGTCTAGCGCTGCGCCGGCCGCCGATCCCTCCGCCGGCAAGGAGCAGTCGGGCTTCTACCTTGAGGCCCCCAATGGCGTCTTTATACAAGTGCCATGGGGGTCTTCGTCGCGAGCCCCCGAGGAGGGAGAGACCTTTGATGGAGAGGTCCTCGCCTCCGCGGGTTTGAAGATCGTTGAAGCGCCCGGCGGGAGTGACGAGCCCGAGGAGGAGAAGCTGCTTCACCGGCTCCTGGCCCTTTACCGGGCTAGGCAGGCGAAGCTGGACTCCCGAGAAGCCCTCGCCGCCAAGGCCGGAGCAGAGCTGGAGAAGCGCGCTGCTGAACTCCGTGCTGCCAACCAGGCGGCCCTCCGCGACTTGGCGGAGGAGCGCGAGAGGCTTGCCGGAGAGCAGCAGGAGTTTCTTCTAGAGAAGGCTGAGGCCGAGGAGCAGCAGCGGCTGGTCGGTGAAGAGCTGTCCCGGCGAGAAGGAGAGCTCAGCCAACGGAAGGTCGACCTCTACGCCCATGAGGAAGACCTTACCGCCCGGGAGCAGGCCCTTGGCGGGGAGTTGAAGGAGGCGAAAGCTGCCGCAGCCGCCGCAGAAACCGCCAAGAAGGACCTTGAGGCTAAGGTGGCGCAGCTGGAGGAGTTCCTGAAGGCGAGCACGGAGAGGGTCACCGCGCTCAACATAGAGCGCGAGAAGGACGCCCACGGAGAAGGTCCTTTAGTTTGTATGCTTTTTACCCTACGCTTTTAGGGGACTTGCCGACAAGGGACCCTTGCCGCGAGCGCTGAGTGCTGGACTCTGAGCAGCCTGCTGGCAAAGGCCTTATCGGCAAGCAACCTTGCCGCAGCTAGTCGCAACGCACTTAGCTTGCTGAGCGAACTCGAAAACGAAATAAGGGCGCGACACTTGTCGCAGCTCACTTAAACCGTTGAGCGTACTCGAAAACAAGACAAGGGTGCGGCTAGCCACGGGTAGGTTCCTCCGCGCACAGGTTTTCCATACAAAGTGTGGTTGTTCAAGGAAGATAACTAATATTTAAAAAAATTGAACTGCTCGAATTCTGGTAACTTAGCTTTCATAGTCTGTTCGTTCTCCGGTAAGCTTCTCTTTCTTGAACAACACTTGGTTCAACCTCCACCTCCTTCCCCCCCGGCAAACTTGTGCGCGAGGAATGCTTCTTCTGCTTAAGGGAGAAAGAAAAAGGAGAAGAGGAAACAAGTATAGGGTTCCTCGGCATGGTAATGCTTACCGGATATGTTTGTTGCATGAAATGCCAAATGATGCATGCAAATAACAAAGAAAAGCATGAGAATGGCAAATAGTGCGAAAACACAAAGCTTTACTGATGCATGGGATCTGCGCCCGGCTTTGTACAAAGGTTTACATGCAACAGCGGCAAGACTCGTACAAAAGGTGGTTGCCGGAGCGGATCACGGCAACCGCGCCTTATGGGTGAAACTTTCGAAGATGCTCTATGTTCCAGGAGTTGCTCACCGGTAAGCCTTCTTCGGTCTCAAGGCGGACATCGCCGGGCCTTGTGACTCGTCTCACCCGATAAGGGCCTTCCCACTTCGGCGTCAACTTGTTGGAATTCTTGGCGGACTGAACACGCCGAAGAACAAGGTCGCCTTCCTCGAGACTCCTGGCCTTGACCTTGCGGCTATGGTAGCGGCGCAAGGCTTGCTGGTATCGAGCAGCTCGTACAGCAGCCTGGAGACGTTCCTCCTCGAGGAGCAATGCATCATCTTGTCGCAGTTGCTCTTGCTCGAGCTCGTCATAAGAGAGCACTCAAGGAGATCCGTATACGAGTTCCGTGGGGAGAACTGCCTCTGCCCCATAGACAAGGGCAAAGGGTGTCTGCCCGGTGGCTCGACTTGGTGTCGTTCTGATTGACCAAAGAGCCGCCGGCAACTCCTCTATCCAGTTTCTTCCGCACTTGCGCAGCCTGTCGAAGGTCCTCGTCTTGAGCCCGCGCAACACTTCAGCATTGGCCCTCTCCGCTTGACCATTGCTCCTTGGGTGAGCAACAGAAGCGAAGCAGACCTTGGCGCCAAGGTCTTGGACATACTGCATGAAGGTGCGACTAGTGAACTGCGTACCATTGTCGGTGATGATCCTGTTAGGGATTCCGAAACGGCAAACAATTGCTCTGAAGAACCTGACCGCTGACTGTGCTGTCACCTTTCTCACCGGTTCCACTTCTGGCCACTTTGTGAACTTGTCGATTGCTACGTACAAGTACTCAAAGCCCCCGACAGCACGGGGGAAAGGGCCGAGAATATCGAGCCCCCAGACCGAGAAGGGCCAGGAGAAAGGGATCGTCTGGAGAGCTTGAGCTGGCTGATGAATTTGTTTGGCATGGAACTGGCACGCTTCACACTTGGTTACTTGTGCAGTTGCATCTTGGAGGGCTTCTTGCCAAAAGAACCCTTGCCGGAATGCCTTTCCGGCAAGTGCCCTTGCGCCAATGTGGTGGCCACATATGCCTCCATGTATTTCTGCCAACAGCTTCTGTCCATCTTCTCTGGAAATGCACTTCAACCTGACACCATTAAGCCTTCTTCTGTACAGTTCATTGTCCACGAACTGGTACATACTTGACTGCCTGGTTATTTTCTCTATCTCTGCTGGGTCGCCGGGAAGTTCTCCAGTTTGCAGAAAACGGATGATCTGCTGTGCCCATGCCGGAGCCCGTGGCTCAACGGCAAGGACTAAAGGCATGAGGGCCGCTGCGGGAACCCCAGCTTCTACGGCAAGAACCTCTGGTTCTGTCGGAGCTGAAGGCTCCCCGGCAAGCCTGCCGGGGCAAGGCTTGTCGGGAACGCTTGCTTCAACTGTACAGACCCTTGGGTCTGCAGGAGCAAACTGTTCCTCAGCGTTCTGGTTGTTGATCTTGGGGACCTTGGCGGCGGCTTCAGGAAGATCCGCCGGCAAGTAGTCGCCGGAGACCAACTTTCTCTTCTTGGGCTGCCCAATTGATGGTGTAACGGATGGCTGAGTCAGCTTGAGCAGGAAGGTCCCTGGTTCCACAGGTAACTTCATCGCAACACACTTTGAAAGGCCATCTGCTATATCATTCTGAGCTCTCGGGACGTGCTCCATTTGTAGACCTTCAAAGTGTTCTTCAAGCTTCCTCACTTCATCTACATAAGCTTCCATCAAAGGGCTCTGGTAACTCTTGTTGACTTGTCGGACTACCAACTGAGAATCTCCCCGCACAATCAGCTTCTTAATCCCAAGTTCAGCTGCAATTTTGAGGCCGGCAAGCAGACCTTCATACTCAGCAGTATTGTTTGTCGCTTGTTCCCTGGGAAAGTGCATCTGGATAACATACTTGAGGTGTTCTCCGGTGGGTGCTATGAGTACCACACCGGCTCCAGCGCCTTGCAGCGAGAAGGCACCATCAAAGTACATCACCCATTCGCTTGTCGCTTCTTGTACGGGTACGCTCGTCTCTGTAACTTCTCCATCGGGCGTTGGGGTCCACTCAGCTATAAATTCTGCCAAAGCTCTGCTCTGTATAGTTGAAGTACTTTCAAACTTGAGACCAAAGCTCGACAGTTCCAGTGCCCACTCGACGATCCTGCCTGTTGCTTCTGGATTCTGCAATATCCTCTTCAACGGAAAGCGAGTGACCACTGTTATCTCGTGTGCTTGGAAGTAATGGCGCAGCTTTCTCGAGGCCATGAGGAGGCCGAAAAGCAACTTCTGCACGCCGGAGTATCTTGATCTAGCCCCCTACAAGAGGGAACTCACAAAATACACCGGGCGCTGCACCATCTTCTTCCGCACTTCTCCTTGCTCCTGCGCAGAGTTGTCCTTGTCGGGGCCAGAGCTTGTCGGAGCAGCCCCCTGCTTGTCGCTGGATTCGCTTGCCGGTGACGTAGACTCCTCGTCGGCCTCCCTCTCCGCTACTAACGCAGCACTAACCACTTGATTGGTTGCTGCTAGGTATAGCAGCAACTTCTCTTGTGGCCTAGGTGCGACAAGTATTGGAGCGGAGGATAGGTATCCTTTCAAGTCTTGCAGCGCCGCCTCCGCTTCCGGAGTCCATTTCATAGGACCTGCCTTCTTCAAAATCTTGAAGAAGGGCAGGGCGCGTTCTGCAGACTTTGAAATGAACCTACTGAGGGCAGCCACACAACCTGCAAGTCTCCTTACGTCCTTGACGCGCTTTGGGGCTTCGATCTGCTCGATGGCTTTAATCTTGTCGGGATTGGCTTCAATCCCCCTCTGAGACACAAAGAACCCGAGAAGCTTGCCGGAGGGGACTCCAAAGACGCACTTCTCGGGGTTCAACTTAAGCTGGATCTTGCGCAGATTTGCAAAAGTTTCTTCCAAATCTTGGATCAGGGTATCCTTGCTCTTGCTCTTCACCACTATGTCATCCATGTAAGCTTCTACATTTCTGTGGATCTGTGGCTCAAAAGCAGTGTGCACCACCCTTGCAAATGTTGAGCCTGCATTCTTCAATCCGAAAGGCATGCGAATGAAGCAATATGTGCCACACGGAGTAATAAATGCAGTCTTCTCTTCGTCTTCTTTGGCTAAAAAAATCTGGTGGTAGCCCGAATATGCATCAAGAAAGGAGAGCAGCTGACATCCAGCAGTGGAGTCAACAATCTGGTCAATGCACGGCAAGGGAAATGGATCCTTGGGACATGCTTTATTCACATCGGTGAAGTCTATACACAGTCTCCACTTCCCGTTAGCCTTACGCACGACAACTGGGTTTGCTAACCACGTCGGATGGATCACGCCTCTGACCAGGCCCACTGCTTCTAACTTCTTGATTTCTTTGGCAATGAATTCTTGGCGCTCCACGGCTTGCTTCCTGACCTTCTGCTTGATGGGCCGCGCATGAGGACAAACAGTAAGCTTGTGCTCAATTACCTTCCTGGGAACGCCGGGGATGTCAGATGGTTGCCACGCAAACACATCGACATTCGCCCGCAGGAAGGCAACGAGCGCGCTTTCCTATTTGCTATCAAGTGTAGCACTGATGGTGAAGGTACCACCAGTGCCGTCCTCCTTGGCGGACACCTTCTTGGTTGCCGGCGGAGCGGCCATTCCCTTCTTGCACTTGCCGGTGGAGCTCGATGGAACGTCCTCGACGGCAGCGCAGCACTCCGAAGAGGTGCGTTTGCCGGAGTGGGCCCCAGAGCACTAGCCGGACTTGGTCTTGGTCTTCTTCCCCCCGAGAGCTTCAGCGGCAAGTGTGTTGCTCTCCGCTGCGGCTGCTACATCCCGGTAGATCTTGTCGGCGCAGATAAGCGCGTCCTTCTTGTCGCCATGGACAGAAATGACGCTTATCGGCCCCGGCATCTTGAGTATATTGTAGGCGTAGTGGGAAGCTGCCATGAACTTGGCGAGGGCAGGACGTCCAAGTATCCCATTGTATGGCAATGGGATATCGGCAACATCAAAGGTTATCCTCTCCGTCCTGAAGTTGAGCTCCCCGCCAAAGGTCACTGGCAGAGTGATCTTCCCCTTGGGCTTGCTCCTTCCCGGGTTTATTCCTTGGAACGAACCGGTCTCTTCGAGCTCGCCATGTGGGATCTGGAGTTTCTTGATCACTACTGAGGAGATCAAGTTCAGCCCGGCCCCGCCGTCAACCAACATTTTGGTGACCTTGAGGTTGCGGATGGTTGGTGAGACCAACATCGGCAAACACCCGACCGCAGTGGTGCGGTCAGGGTGATCCTCAAGATCAAAAATGATGGGCGTGCTGGACCATTTCAGCAGCCTGCGCGACTCAACGGGCGGCTCTGCTGCGTTTACTTCCCGCACCCACTGCTTGAGTTGGCGGTGGGAAGTGTGCAGAGAGGCGCCGCCGTCGACGCACAGGACTTCTGTGGCCTTCTGGAACTCCTGCTCGCTGTTATCGCCTTCCTCCATGTCGTCGTCGTCGTCTTCCTCTTCATCCTTGTCGCGGCCCCGGGAAGGTCGATCACCTTGCCGCTGCTTGGCCTTGCCGCGGCGTCCTCCCCGGCCATTGAAAGGCCGCTTCTTGCTTGGCTCTCCTCCGCCACCTTGAGCCTTCTCCTTGTCGCGCCGCTCGTATTCAGCCTTCTACTGCTCTACGAGGTACTCGACGCGTTTGCAGTTGGAAAGGTCGTGGCCCTTGGTGCGGTGGATCTTGCAATATTGCTTGTCGGAGCCGTCCGGCTTGTCGGCTGCCGCTACAGGGGCAGGCTCCTTGCCGGAGCCGCCAGCCTGTGCTGTCTTGGCGGGAGCCTCCTTGCCGGACTTCTCGACGACAAGTACCTCCTTGTTCTTCTTCTTTCTATTGTTCCGCCGCCGGCTCTTCTTTGCCAGGGCGGCATCCTCGCTGTCGCTTCCCCCTGCGCCAGCATCCTCCCCGGGGAGTCTCCTCCCCTCTTCGGCGCGCGCGCACTTGTCAGCCAGAGCGTTGAGCTCGCTGACATCCCAGATCTTCGTCATGGCCATCTCCTCCCGCATGCGACGGTTACGCACGTTCTGGTGGAACGCGCTGATAACCGCGGCGGGGTGGACGTCGGGAATGTTGTGCTGCACGCGGCTGAAGCGTTGGATGTATTTGCGCAGAGGTTCTCCTTCCTTCTGGGCCAGAATGTGGAGATCACTCTCCTGGCCATGGGGTTTGTGGCCGCCCGTGAAGGCGCCAACAAATTGGTGGCACAAATCTGCCCATGAAGAAATGGAGCCTTCCGGCAAGTGCATAAGCCAAGAACGTACGTTCGGCTTAAGCACCAGCGGGAAGTAGTTCGCCAGTATCTTCTCGTCGCGCCCCCCGGCAGCTTGCACCGCGATGGTGTAGATACTTAGGAACTCCGAGGGGTGCGTCTTGCCGTCGTACTTCTCGGGTACGTCGGGCTTGAAGTTTTTCATACTGGGCCACTGGACACGCCGCAGCTCGCGGGTGAACGCAGGGCAACCTGCCGCGTACGGCAAGTCGCCTGGTTCACCGGGCGCGTGCGCGTCGACAGCGGTCCCAGCACGCTGATCAGATTGTCGCCGGGCTTCTCGCCGGCGCTCGATCGTTGTTCGAACATCTTCTTGCCGCCGATCGTCAAGGACTTGGCGCTGGTCCCGACGAGCCCGCGGATCCGACGACGCCGTGGAGTCGTCGTCGACGTTAATCCGGCGGGGAGGCGTCTTCTGCTTCCGCGGCGGGGAGTGCACCGTAGTTGCACCCCCGGCGGTCTTGTCGCCGTCGGCCTTCGTCTTCTCGACTTGCCGTGGCCGCGAGGTTGCCGGCTGCTGTGGCGTGTCGTTATTGGCGAAGGCGATCAGGCTCTGGATGGTTGCCCTCCAGTCTTCGGCCTTGTCTGCCGCTGGAGGGAAGTCGAGGAGCAGCTGCGCTCTTGCGAGTGCTTCTGCTGGAGAGGAGGGGAGCGGTGGCGAGCGGTGCGAGGAGCGAGATATGCTCGGACTTCTAACAGGGTTAGAAGGAGCAGGATCTCGCCCCGGCGACCGCGCCTTGCTTGTGCCAGGACGATGGCCTGGAGCATCCCGTGATCCTCCGGTTTGCCCTTGCCCCAGCAAGCGGATGGTACCTCCTGTACCACGGCGCTGCTGGGTGGTCGTCTGCTGAGATGGACGTGGCGCGTCTACGGACACCGAGGCTCGGTCGTCCGTCTTGTCCTTGGACTTGGCGGTGCCGCGAGTTTCCTCGCCGGCGACCACCCTTCCGCCGGCGTCTCCTCCGCCCACCGTTGGTTCTGGTGGTGGCGGAACAGACGCGGACGGGCCTGCGACTTCCGAAGCCTTCTTCTTTGGGGCCATGTTGCTGTTGCTGATGAAGCCAACGAAGTTGGAGAGGTTGATGAAGAATGCGCCCGCGTGAACGCCGGATCAGGTTCGCACAACCTCGACGCCCCCTACCTGGCGCGCCAAAGATGTCGGGGGAAACTGCCCACCACGAACACTTATGGGACCGGAGCCCCTTGTCGTTGCGGTGAGGGAGCGGAGGGAGCACAAAGAGCGGATCGAGGAGAGCACGCGGGCAGTTTACCCAGGTTCGGGCCGCGCGGACGCGTAAAACCCTACTCCTGCCTTGGTTTGTATTGAGTTTGTGAGCTCGGGAGCTTGAAGAACTAGCTACACCGAGCGAGTGAGCTATCTAGGTTTCGAACCCTTTCTACGTTGTGCATGGGCCTCCTTTTATAGCTCAAGGGGTCACCGACAGGTGTCAACGTAGAAGAAGGGCAAAAATGTAACTTTGGTGGTAGTTGTAACAGTGTGGGAACAGTACATGAGTGGTGGATGAACAGTGGTCATCACCTAACTTGACAGTGGGGGACAAGAGCATTAAATGCTCATCGCCGTCGACCCCAAAAGCGCCCGCCCTAGCGTCTCCGTTCGCCACGGCGGTAGCCTCGTCACCGTGGAGTGCCACCATGTCCCCCAGGCTGCACAGCCATCCGCCACGCGTCCCTGGAAGGGCCCCAGGGCGACGCGTGGGCCGATGAGCTGGAGCGCGGGCACACAGTGCAAACTTCCCCCGGCAAGCACCTTGCCGGGGTCTTGATCTTGTCGGGCCGGGAAGCTTGTCGCTCCCCGGGTCTTGCCGGGGCGCAGAGTGCGCCGAGGCTTGTCTTCTAGATACAGTCTTCTGGTCTTCCTGGCAAGCTCCTCTTGCCAGGGCCCTGTGTTAATGACATAGTCTTGAGCCTGGGACGGCCTTCCCGGCAAGCTCCACTTGCCGGGGCCTTGATCTTCTGTCTTGTATACTTTGTTTTTGAATGGCTTAATAAGGACCAGAGGGGTTTCCGGCAAGCACGTGGTAGACCCTGCCGCGGGAAGCTGCTACGGCCCGTGCACAAGTTGGGGTACTAAGGTACCCCTATCTAACTACACCGACAACCCCCTATTACATAGTTCAACTTGACCACTAGTCTGTGGGTGATAGGGTGATGCAATTCTATGGTTGACATCATACTTAGCAAGCATCTTACGGAAAGCACCATGAATAAAGTGTGAACCACCATCAGTCATTAGATACCTAGGGACTCCAAACCTCGGAAATATAACTTCTTTAAGCATCTTAATAGAAGTGTTATGATCAGCACTACTAGTTAGAATAGCTTCTACCCACTTAGTAACGTAATCAACAACAACTAAAATAAGTGTGTACCCATTAGAGGCAAGAAAAGGTCCCATATAATCAAAGCCCCAAACATCAAATGGTTCAATAACAAGTGAACAGTTCATAGGCATTTCTTGACGTCTACTAATATTACCAATTCTTTCACATTCATCACATGATAAGACAAACTTACGGGCATCCTTGAAGAGACTAGGCCAATAAAAACCGGATTGCAATACCTTGTGTGCAGTTCTGTCTCCCGCATGGTGTCCTCCATAGGCTTCGGAGTGGCACTTGCGTAGGATCTGTTCTTGTTCATGCTCAGGTAGACAACGTCTAATAATACCATCTACTCATTCTTTAAAAAGATGTGGGTCATCCCAAAAGTAATGCCACAAATCATAGACAAACTTTTTCTTTTGCTGGTATGTGAAGCTAGGTGGTATAAACTTAGCAGCAATGTAATTAGCATAATCAGCATACCATGGAGCAGTACGAAAAGTACTTATGACAGCTAGTTGTTCATCAGGAAAGCTATCATCAATAGGTTGTGGGTCATCAAGTATATTCTCTAACCTAGACAAGTTATCTGCTACAGTGTTCTCAACTCCTTTTCTATCAATGATATGCAAGTCAAATTCTTGCAACAAGAGAACGCATCTAATAAGTCTAGGTTTAGCATCTTTCTTTTCCATAAGGTATTTGATAGCAGCATGATCAGTGTGAATAGTTACTTTAAAATCAACGATATAGGGTCTAAACTTATCACAAGCAAAGACAACTGCTAAAAATTCTTTCTCAGTGGTAGCATACTTTCTTTGGGCACTATCTAGAGTTTTACTAGCATACTAGATAACATTCAATTTCTTATGAACTCTTTGCCCTAAAACATCTCCTATAGCATAATCACTAGCATCTTACATAATCTCAAAGGGTAAATTCCAGTCAGGAGGCTGGACAATAGGTGCAGAGATCAATGCTTTCTTAAGTATTTCAAATGCTTCTAGACAATCATCATCAAAGACAAAAGGAATATCTTTTTGTCAGAGATTAGTCAGAGGCCTGGAGATTTTGGAGAAGTCCTTTATGAACCTCCTATAAAACCCGACATGACCAAGGAAACTTCATATACCTTTGATGTCCTTAGGGAATGGCATCTTTTCAATAGCATCAACTTTAGCTTTGTCAACTTCAATACCTCTTTCAGAAATTTTATGTCCCAAGACAATGCCTTCATTAACCATATAGTGGCACTTCTCCCAATTCAAGACCAAATTAGTGTCTTCACATCTCTGCAAAACTCGATCAAGGTTGCTTAAGCAATCATCAAAAGAAGTTCCGTAAACGGAGAAATCATCCATGAAAACCTCAACAATCTTTTCACAAAAATCAGAGAATATAGCCATCATGCATCATTGAAAGGTAGCAGGTGCATTACATAAACCAAAAGGCATACATCTATAAGCAAAGGTACCAAAAGTACAAGTAAAAGTGGTCTTCTCTTGATCCCCTATTGATACAGGTATTTGAGAGAAACTAGATAACCATCTAGAAAGCAGAAATGAGTATGTTTGGATAACCTTTCTAGCATTTGATCAATAAATGGCAAGGGGTAATGATCTTTCTTACTAGCTTTATTTAACATACGGAAATCAGTTACCATCCTATAACCTGTAACTATTCTTTGCGGGATCAATTCATCTTTATCATTAGGGACGACAGTCATACCTCCTTTCTTAGGAACACAATGGACATGACTTACCCACTGGCTATCAGCAACTGGATAGACAATACCTGCCTCTAGAAGCTTTAGTATTTCCTTCCTTACCACTTCTTTCATCTTAGGATTTAAACGTCGCTGATGATCAATAACTGGTTTAGCATTCTCTTCCAATTTTATCTTGTGTTGGCATATAGTGGGACTAATGCCCTTAAGATCATCTAGAGTATATCCAATAGTAGCATGATGCTTCTTCAGAGTTTTCAATAATTTTTCTTCTTCCTGCTTTGAAAGGTTAGCACTAATAATAACAGGATATATCTTCTTTTCATCAAGATAAACATACTTAAGATTATCAGGCAAAGGTTTAAGTTCAAACACGGGATCACCCTTGGGTGGAGGAGGATCCCCTAGGATTTCAACAGGCAAGTTGTTTTTCAATACGAGTCCCTGTTTAAAGAATATTTCATCTATTTCCCTTCTCTCATTCATATGCATATCATTTTCGTGGTCTAGCAAGTATTGTTCTAAAGGATCATTAGGTGGCACGACAATAGAAGCAAGACCAATAATTACATCCTTACAGGGTGGTGCCTTTTCAAGGGGTTGTCTACGGAATTTAGCAAAGTTAAAATCATGAGACGTATCCCCTAATCCAGCAGTAACAATATCTTTCACGCATCCTATCTTGGCATTAACAGTATTCAAGAAGGGTCTACCAAATATAATGGGGCAGAATGCATCTTGTGGGGAACTAAGAACAAGAAAATCAGCAGGGTATTTAACCTTCCCACACAAGACTTCAATATCTCTAACAATCCCAACTGGTGAAATAATATCTCTATTAGCAAGTTTAATAGTAACATCTATCCCTTCTAACTCAACAGGTGCAATGTCATGTATAATTTCGTTATATAAATCAAGAGGGATAATACTCGCACTAGCACCTACGTTGCATAAACCATGATAGCAATGATCTCCTATCTTGACAGAGATGACAGGCAAGCCTACAACAGGTTTTCATTTGTTCCTAGCATTGGGTTTGGCTATTCTAGCAGACTCTTCTTGGAGATAAATAACATGTCCATTTAAATCTTCTACCAAGAAATCTTTAACCATAACAACACTTGGTTCGACTTTAGTTTGCTCAGAGGGTGTAGGTGTTCTAGTATTACTCTTATGAACTACAGTTGAAGCTTGAGCATGATCCTTTATCCTAATAGGGAAAGGTGGTTTCTTAATATAAGCGGTAGGTATAACATGATCAACATTATAAGTGATAGTCTTTTCTTCAACTTTAATAGGTTCAACTACTTTTACTTCAATAGGGGGATGGTATTTAAACCACTTCTCCTTGGGGAGGTCAACATGAGTAGCAAAGGATTCACAGAAAGAAGCTACTATCTCAGAGTCAAGTCCATATTTAGTGCTAAACTCACGGAAAACATCAGTATCCATAAAAGCTTTAACACAATCAAACTTAGGGGTCATACCTGACTCCTTACCTTCGTTGAGATCCCAATCTTCAGAGTTGCGTTTAATTCTTTCCAATAAATCCCATTTGAAGTCAATAGTCTTCATCATATAAGAGCCAGAACAAGATGTATCGAGCATGGAGCGATTATTATGAGAAAGCCGATCATAATTTTTTTGAATAATCATTTCTCTTGAGAGCTCATGATTAGGGCATGAATATAACATTGACTTAAGCCTCCCCCAAGTTTGAGCGATGCTTTATCCTTCGTGAGGCCAGAAATTATAGCTATAATTACCATCACGATGGACCTGGTGCATAGGGTAGAACTTCTGATGAAATTCCAACTTCAGACGATTATAGTTCCATGATCCCATATCATCGCATAGCCTAAACCATGTCAATGCATCTCCCTTCAAAGATAAAGGGAAGACCTTCTTCTTGATCACATCCTCGGGCATATCTGCAAGCTTAATCAGTCCACAAACTTCATCCACATAGATTAGGTGTAAGTCGGGATGCAGTGTTCCGTCTCTTGTAAAGGGATTTTCAAGCAGTTTCTCTATCATACCCGAAGGAATCTCAAAGCAAACATTTTCAATAGGAGTGGTAGGTTGAGGAGAAACTCTTTGCTCTTCTGCTCGGGGTGAAGATACCCCGAACAAGCCCCTCAAAGGATTTTGAGCCATAGTAACAAGTGACAATAAATTTCAGCACGCTATATAAATTTTTCCTTACCAAATTCCACTTACCAAAGGCGCTTCACTCCCCGGCAACGGCACTTGAAAAGAGTCTTGATGACCCAAAAGTGTAGGGGATCTATCGTAGTCCTTTCGATAAGTAAGAGTGTCGAACCCAACGAGGAGCAGAAGGAAATGATAGGTAGTTTTCAGTAAGGTATTTTCTGCAAGCACTGAAATTATAGTTAACAGATAGTTTTGTGATAAGGTAATTGGTAGAAAGTGACAAAAGGTAAAAGTAAATAAGGTGCAGCAAGGTGGCCCAATCCTTTTTGTAGCAAAGGACAAGCCTGGACAAACTCTTATATAAGGTAAAGCGCTCTCGAGGACGCATGGGAATTATCGTCAAGCTAGTTTTCATCACGATCATCTGATTCGCGTTCGGTACTTTGATAATTTGGTATGTGGGTGGACCGGTGCTTGGGTGCTACCCTTAATTGGACAAGGCTCCCACTTATGATTAACCTCTAATGCAAGCATCCGCAACTACAAAAGAAGTATTAAGGTAAACCTAACCATATCCTGAAACATATGGATCCAAATCAGCCCCTTACGAAGCAACGCATAAACTAGGGTTTAAGCTTCTGTCACTCTAGCAACCCATCATCTACTTATTATTTCCCAATGCCTTCATCTAGGCCCAAATAATGGTGAAGTGTCATGTATTCGACATTCACATGACACCACTAGAGGAGAGACAACATACATCTCATCAAAATGTCGAACGAAGACAAAATTCACATGACTACTAATAGCAAGACTTCTCCCATGTCCTCAAGAACCAAAGTAACTACTCACAAGACATAATATTGTTCATGAACAGAGGGGTATTAATATGCATAATGGATCTGAACATATGATCTTCCACCAAATAAACCAACTAGCATCAACTACAAGGAGTAATCAACACTACTAGCAACCCACATGTACCAGTCTGAGGTTTGGGTAAAAAGATTGGATACAAGAGGTGAACTAGGGTTTGAGAGGAGATGGTGCTGGTGAAGATGTTGATGAAGATAGCCCTCCCCAAGACGGGAGAGTTGTTGGTGATGACGGTGGTGACAATTTCCCCCTCCCAGAGGGAAGTATCCCCGGTAGAACAGCTCTGCCAGAGCCCTAGATTGGTTTCCGCCTCGGTTCCGCCTCGAGACGGCGGCGTCTGGTCCCGAAAGCCTCCTTATGATTTTTCCAGGTGAAAACACTTCATATAGGAAGAGATGTGCACTGGGGGCCTGCCGGCTGGCCCACGAGGTAGGGGGGCGCGCCCTGGGAAGCGGGGCGCGCCCCCCACCATCGAGGACAGCCCGTGGCCCCTCTCGTGGGTTTCTTTCGCTAGATATTTTTTTATATTTTCTGAAACGATGTTTTGTGGAGTTTCAGGGCTTTTGGAGTTGTGCAGAATAGGTTTCCAGAGTTTGCTCCTTTTCCAGCCCAGAATTCCAGCTGCCGGCATTCTCCCTCTTCATGTAAACCTTGCAAAATAAGAGAGAAAAGGCATAAGTATTGTGACAAAACATGTATGAACAGACCATAATGCAATAAATATCAACTTATAAGCATGATGCAAAATGGACGTATCAACTCCCCCAAGCTTAGACCTCGCTTGTCCTCAAGCGAAAGCCGATATCGAAAAATTTGTCCACATGTTCAGAGATAGAGGTGTCGATAAAAACAAAATACGGACATGAGGGCATCATGATCATTCTCATAACAGCAACTTAAGTAAATATAGTCATATGATTCTCATGCTAAAGTAACAATTCATCCACAATATCAAGTACACATCATAATATTCATTGGAAACTAACAAATGTTGATCTGGGTCATTGTAGCAATTGCAATTTATCATAATATCGGAAAGAGTCAATATAAGAGCTTCTCAACAAGCCTACATACTCAACTATCATATAGTCATTCACAATTGCTCACACTCACGCAATACCTATGTTTAAGGAGTTTTAATCAGGCACAGAGAAAGATAGGGGCTTATGTTGTTGCCTTCCAACCTTTTACCACAATGGTAATGTCAACTGTAATAGACCATGAAAACTTACATCCAAGTGGGTATATATGTCAGGATCTTTCCAGCACAATGTGCTTGCCAAAGGATAAAATGTAAACAAGGAAAGGTGGATTTCACCTTGACAATTATAAGACAGGAATAATAGATAGGCCCTTCGCAGAGGGAAGCAGAGGTTGTCATGTGTTTTTATGGTTGGATGCACAAAGTATTAGCATAGAAGAACTTCACTTTATATTGCCACTTGTGATAAGGACCTTTATTATGCAGTCCCTCGCTTTTATTACTTCCATATCACAAGATCGTATAAAGCTAATTTCTCCCACACTAATAAATCATACATATTTTAGCGGGTTTGCAACATGACAACTTACTTGGAAGGATCTTTCTCAATCCATAGGTAGGTATGGTGGACTCTCATGGCAAAACTGGGTTTAAGGATATATGGAAGCACAAGTAGTATCTCTACTTAGTGCGAGGAGTTTTGGCTAGCATGAGGGAGAAAGGCAAGCTCAATGTGATGGCGTGGCTTATTAGGGATGATAGACTACTCATATCAATAAGGAATTCCTTCTTTTCCGGGAGACCATTCGGATAGAACTCCAAAGTTAAGCGTGCTCAGCTTGGAGTAGTTTCAGGATGGGTGACCGACCGTGAAGTTGCTCCCGGGTGCGCACGAGTGAGGACAAAGTGCGCAGAAAAGACTAGTATTGATATGTGAGGCCAGTCTAGATCCCGCCAGGAGTAACGACCACCGGCGGGTGTGTCCGGGGCGTTACAAGTTGGTATCAGAGCCGACCCTCGCGGTTACACGGATGTTTGCGGACAGTTTGCAGTCATGTTGTGCATGACGTTTGTGACCCGTCGTGGCACACGGCATGGCACATGTGCTGTCCTGGAAGCACAGACGGTTGTGCCAAGAGGGAACGTTCCTGTGGCCCGACGAGGACGTCGGTTCCTCTGAGTGAGGGTGTATGGATGGCCTGTCTTATTAGGGATGATAGACTACTCATATCAATAAGGAATTCCTTCTTTTCCGGGAGCCCACTCGGATAGAACTCCAAAGTTAAGCGTGCTCAACTTGGAGTAGTTTAGATGGGTGACCGACCGAGAAGTTGCTCCCGGGTGCGCACGAGTGAGGACAAAGTGCGCAGAAAAGACTAGTATTGATATGTGAGGCCAGTTTAGATCCCGCCAGGAGTAACGACCACCGGCGGGTGTGTCCGGGGCGTTACAAGTTGGTATCAGAGCCGACCCTCGCGGTTACACGGATGTTTGCGGACAGTTTGCAGTCATGTTGTGCATGACGTTTGTGACCCGTCGTGGCACACGGCATGGCACATGTGCTGTCCTGGAAGCACAAACGGTTGTGCCAAGAGGGAACGTTCCTGTGGCCCGACGAGGACGTCGGTTCCTCTGAGTGAGGGTGTATGTGATGGCCTGGCTTATTAGGGATGATAGACTACTCATATCAATAAGGAATTAATTCTTTTCCGGGAGCCCATTCGGATAGAACTCCAAAGTTAAGCGTGCTCAGCTTGGAGTAGTTTCAGGATGGGTGACCGACCGGGAAGTTGCTCCCGGGTGCACACGAGTGAGGACAAAGTGCGCAGAAAAGACTAATATTGATATGTGAGGCCAGTCTAGATCCCGCCAGGAGTAACGACCACCGGTGGGTGTGTCCGGGGCGTTACACTCAACATGTTGGATGATCCATGACAATATACTTTATTTCGGATATAAGAAGACATAACCCATTATGTTGTCTTCCTTGTCCAACATCAACTCTTTAGCATGTCATACTTTAATGAGTGCTCACAATCATAAAATATGTCCAAGATAGTATATTTGTATGTGAAGCCTCTCTTCTTTTATTACTTCCTATTAATTGCAACGATGACCAAGACTATGTTTGTCACCTCCCAACAACTTTTATTTATCATACTCTTGTATGTGAAGTCATTATTTCCCATAAGATCGATATGATCTCTTTGATACTCTTTATGTTTTCTTTCTTTTTATCATGACCCAAGTGAGGAAATCAAGCCCTTGACTCAACACTAATCTTTATTATATAGCTCACGTACTCGATTACATAGGATAAAGCTCACAAAGCAAAAGCTCACAACTAGATCATACTAACTTTATTCTAATAGATCAATATACTACCAAAAGGTTCGAACTAAATAAAACGGTAAAGACAGGAGTGATGGTGATACGATACCGGGGTCACTCCCCCAAGCTTGCAGTTGCCAAGGGGAGTGCCCATACCCATATGATTATGTCTCCTTCTTCGGGGGTGGTGGTGATGACTTCTTCCTCAGCTTACGCTTAAGGGAAGAATTTTGCTCCTTTAGATCATTGATCTCTTGCTCAAGGTTTAATATCTTCTTGCATAGTGCCTGCTTGTTTTCCCGCAAGTGGTTAAAAGGGATACATTTGATCTTAGGTTTCTTTACTCTGTTGGGGAGGCTTGACTTTTTGACCTCCACATGCATGTCCCCTAGTTGAGGTAGTGGAAATTCTTCTTCATCTAAGCTTGTCCAATCCTTCCCCTTGGGGTCATATTCTTCCTCCGTGGTCCACCCATAATGCTCCAGGTCACCATAGACCTTAGGGTCAGCAAGGGAGTCAGCCACATAGCTTTCTCCCTCCGAATCCTGGGACGACATGTTACTTTTATCTGCGACAGAAACAACTCGAAACAAGAACAAAGGATTTCCGCGTGATTCAGAGGTCAAAACCTTCGGGAGTATATGTAATGATTTTTTACCTACCAAAAGGGGTAACCCACAAGAAAACGGACTCCGGGGGACACACGGGGTGTCCTCGAGGCAGGGGGGCGCGCCCTGGGAAGGGGGGCGCGCCCTCCACCCTCGAGGACGCCTCGTGTCTCTTCCGGACTGAGTTTTATTTTTTTATTTTTCTAAATATTCCAAAACGGATAAAAATTGCCTTTAGAACTGTTTTGGAGTCGGTTTACTTACCGTATCACATACCTTTTCCTTTTCGGAGGCTGAATCGTTCTGGAAAGTGTCCCTTATGTATTCCTCCGGGGTTATGGTTTCAATAATATTGGTTTCAACATTTATAGGATTAGCTGAGATATAATGTTTGATCCTTTGACCATTCACCACCTTCAGATTTGTGCATTCGAAGTTGTTGATTTTTATGGCACCGGAACGATAGACCTCCTCGATAATGTATGGTCCTTCCCACTTGGAGAGAAGTTTTCCTGCAAAAAATCTTAAACAAGAGTTGAGTAGCAAGACATAATCACCTACGTTAAACTCACGCTTTTGTATTATTTTGTCATGCCATCTTTTAACTTTTTCTTTAAACAACTTGGCATTCTCATAGGCCTGGGTTCTCCACTCATCGAGACAGCTAATGTCAAATAGCCTCTTCTCACCGGCAAGTTTGAAATCATAATAGAGCTCTTTAATAGCCCAATATGCCTTATGTTCTAGCTCAAGAGGTAAGTGACATGCTTTTCCATATACCATCTTATATGGAGACATACCCGTAGGATTTTTGTATGCAGTTCTGTAGGCCCATAATGCATCATCAAGTTTCTTGGACCAATTCTTTCTAGACCTATTAACTGTCTTTTGCAAGATTAATTTCAACTCCCTATTACTTAGTTCAACTTGACCACTAGTCTGTGGATGATAGGGTGATGCAATTCTATGGTTGACATCATACTTAGCAAGCATCTTATGGAAAGCACCATGAATAAAGTGTGAACCACCATCAGTCATTAGATACCTAGGGACTCCAAACCTCGGAAATATAACTTCTTTAAGCATCTTAATAGAGGTGTTATGATCAGCGCTACTAGTTGGAATAGCTTCTACCCACTTAGTAACGTAATCAACGACAACTAAAATATGTGTGTACCCATTAGAGGCAAGAAAAGGTCCCGTATAATCAAAGCCCCAAACATCAAATGGTTCAATAACAAGTGAACAGTTCATAGGCATTTCTTGACGTCTGTAATATTACCAATTCTTTGACATTCATCACATGATAAGACAAACTTACGGGCATCCTTGAAGAGAGTAGGCCAATAAAAACCGGACTGCAATACCTTGTGTGCAGTTCTGTCTCCCGCATGGTGTCCTCCATAGGCTTCGGAGTGGCACTTGCTTAGGATCTGTTCTTGTTGATGCTCAGGTACACAATGTCTAATAATACCATCTACTCCTTCTTTATAAAGATGTGGGTCATCCCAAAAGTAATGCCTCAAATCATAGAAGAACTTTTTCTTTTGCTGGTATGTGAAGCTAGGTGGTATAAACTTAGCAACAATGTAATTAGCATAATCAGCATACCATGGAGCAGTACGAAAAGTACTTATGACAGCTAGTTGTTCATCAGGAAAGCTATCAACAATAGGTTGTGGGTCATCAAGTATATTCTCTAACCTAGACAAGTTATCTGCTACAGGGTTCTCAGCTCCTTTTCTATCAATGATATGCAAGTCAAATTCTTGCAACAAGAGAACCCATCTAATATGTCTAGGTTTAGCATCTTTCTTTTCCATAAGGTATTTGATAGCAGCATGATCAGAGTGAATAGTTACTTTAGAATTAACGATATAGGGTCTAAACTTATCACAAGCCAACACAACTGCTAAAAATTCTTTCTCAGTGGTAGCATAATTTCTTTGGGCACTATCCAGAGTTTTACTAGCATACTGGATAACATTCAATTTCTTCTCAACTCTTTGCCCTAAAACAGCTTCTACAACATAATCACTAGCATCACACATAATCTCAAAGGGTAAATTCCAGTCAGGAGGCTGGACAATAGGTGGAGATATCAATGCTTTCTTAAATATTTCAAATGCTTCTAGACAATCATCATCAAAGACAAAAGGAATATCTTTTTGTAATAGATTAGTCAGAGTCCTGGAGATTTTGGAGAAGTCCTTTATGAACCTCCTATAAAACCCAGCATGACCAAGGAAACTTCGTATACCTTTGATGTCCTTAGGGCATGGCATCTTTTCAATAGCATCAACTTTAGCTTTGTCAACTTCAATACCTCTTTCAGAAATTTTATGTCCCAAGACAATGCCTTCATTAACCATAAAGTGGCACTTCTCCCAATTCAAGACCAAATTAGTGTCTTCACATCTCTGCAAAACTCGATCAAGGTTGCTTAAGCAATCATCAAAAGAAGTTCCGTAAACGGAGAAATCATCCATGAAAACCTCAACAATCTTTTCACAAAAATCAGAGAATATAGCCATCATGCATCTTTGAAAGGTAGCAGGTGCATTAAATAAACCAAAAAGGCATACGTCTATAAGCAAAGGTACCAAAAGGACAAGTAAAAGTGGTCTTCTCTTGATCCCCTTTTGACACAGGTATTTGAGAGAAACCAGAATAACCATCTAGAAAGCAGAAATGAGTATGTTTGGATAACCTTTCTAGCATTTGATCAATAAATGGCAAGGGGTAATGATCTTTCTTAGTAGCTTTACTTAACTTACGGAAATCAATTACCATCCTATAACCTGTAACTATTCTTTGGGGGATCAATTCATCTTTATCATTAGGGACGACAGTCATACCTCCTTTCTTAGGAACACAATTGACAAGACTTACCCACTGGCTATCAGCAACTGGATAGACAATACCTGCCTCTAGAAGCTTTAGTATTTCCTTCCTTACCACTTCTTTCATCTTAGGATTTAACCGTCGCTGATGATCAATAACTGGTTTAGCATTTTCTTCCAATTTTATCTTGTTTTGGTATATAGTGGGACTAATGCCCTTAAGATCATGTAGAGTATATCCAATAGCAGCACGATGCTTCTTCAGTGTTTTCAATTATTTTTCTTCTTCCTGCTCTGAAAGGTTAGCACTAATAATAATAGGATATATCTTATTTTCATCAAGATAAACATACTTAAGATTATCATGCAAAGGTTTAAGTTCAAACACGGGAACACCCTTGGGTGGAGGAGGATCCCCTAGGATTTCAACGACCAAGTTGTTTTTCAATACGAGTCCCTGTTTAAAGAATATTTCATCTATTTCCCTTCTCTCATTCATATGCATATCATTTTCGTGGTCTAGCAAGTATTGTTCTAAAGGATCATTAGGTGGCACAGCAATAGAAGCAAGACCAATAATTACATCCTTACTGGGTGGTGCCTTTTCAAGGGGTTGTCTACGGAATTTAGCAAAGTTAAAATCATGAGACATATCCCCTAATCCAGCAGTAACAATATCTCTCACGTAGTCTATCTTGGCATTAACAGTATTCAAGAAGGGTCTACCAAATATAATGGGGCAGAATGCATCTTGTGGGGAACTAAGAACAAGAAAATCAGCAGGGTATTTAACCTTCCCACACAAGACTTCAATATCTCTAACAATCCCAACAGGTGAAATAATATCTCTATTAGCAAGCTTAATAGTAACATCTATCCCTTCTAACTCAACAGGTGCAATGTCATGTATAATTTCGTTATATAAATCAAGAGGGATAATACTCGCACTAGCACCTACATCGCATAAACCATGATAGCAATGATCTCCTATCTTGACAGAGATGACCGGGAAGCCTACAACCGGTTTACGTTTGTTCCTAGCATTGGGTTTGGCTATTCTAGCAGACTCTTCTTGGAGATAAATAACACGTCCATCTAAATCTTCTACCAAGAGATCTTTAACCATAACAACACTAGGTTCGACTTTAATTTGCTCAGAGGGTGTAGGTGTTCTAGTATTACTCTTATGAACTACAGTTGAAGCTTGAGCATGATCCTTTATCCTAATAGGGAAAGGTGGTTTCTCAATATAAGCGGTAGGTATAACAGGATCAACATTATAAGTGATAGTCTTTTCTTCAAATTTAATAGGTTCAACTACTTTTACTTCAATAGGGGGATGGTATTTAAGCCACTTCTCCTTGGGGAGATCAACATAAGTAGCAAAGGATTCACAGAAAGAAGCTACTATCTCAGAGTCGAGTCCATATTTAGTGCTAAACTCACGGAAAACATCGGTATCCATAAAAGCTTTAACACAATCAAACTTAGGGGTCATACCTGACTCCTTACCTTTGTTGAGATCCCAATCTTCAGAGTTGCGTTTAATTCTTTCCAATAAATCCCATTTGAAGTCAATAGTCTTCATCATATAAGAGCCAGAACAAGAAGTATCGACCATGGAGTGATTATTATGAGAAAGCCGAGCATAATTTTTTGAATAATCATTTCTCTTAAGAGCTCATAATTGGGGCATGAATATAACATTGACTTAAGCCTCCCCCAATCTTGAGCGATGCTTTCTGCTTCGTTAGGCCAGAAATTATAGATATAATTACGATCACGATGGACCTGGTGCATAGGGTAGAACTTCTGATGAAATTCCAACTTCAGACGATTATAGTTCCATGATCCCATATCATCGCATAGCCTAAACCATGTCAATGCATATCCCTTCAAAGATAAAGGGGAGACCTTCTTCTTGATCACATCCTCGGGCATACCTGCAAGCTTAAACAATCCACAAACTTCATCCACATAGATTAGGTGTAAGTTGGGATGCAGTGTTCCGTCTCCTATAAAGGGATTTTCAAGCAGTTTCTCTATCATACCCGAAGGAATCTCAACGCAAACATTTTCAATAGGCGTGGTAGGTTGAGGAGCAACTCTTTGCTCTTCTGCTCGGGGTGAAGATACCCCGAACAAGCCCCTCAAAGGATTTTGAGCCATAGTAACAAGTGACAATAAATTTCAGCATGCTATATAAATTTTTCCTTACCAAATTCCACTTACCAAAGGCGCTTCACTCCCCGGCAACGGCGCCAGAAAAGAGTCTTGATGACCCACAAGTGTAGGGGATCTATCTAGTCCTTTTGATAAGTAAGAGTGTCGAACCCAATGACGAGCAGAAGGAAATGATAGGTAGTTTTCAGTAAGGTATTTTCTGCAAGCACTGAAATTTTAGGTAACAGATAGTTTTGTGATAAGGTAATTGGTAGCAAGTAACAAAAGGTAAAAGTAAATAAGGTGCAGCAAGGTGGCACAAACCTTTTTTTAGCAAAGGACAAGCCTGGACAAACTCTTATATAAGGTAAAGCGCTCCCGAGGACACATGGGAATTATCGTCAAGCTAGTTTTCATCACGATCAACTGATTCGCGTTCGGTACTTTGATAATTTGGTATGTGGGTGGACCGGTGCTTGGGTGCTGCCCTTTCTTGGACAAGCCTCCCACTTATGATTAACCTCTATTGCAAGCATTCGCAACTACAAAAGAAGTATTAAGGCAAACCTAACCATAGCCTGAAACATATGGATCCAAATCAGCCCCTTACGAAGCAACGCATAAACTAGGGTTTAATCTTCTGTCACTCTAGCAACCCATCATCTACTTATTACTTCCCAATGCCTTCCTCTAGGCCCAAATAATGGTGAAGTGTCATGTATTCTACATTCACATGACACCACTAGAGGAAAGACAACATACATCTCATCAAAATATCGAACGAAGACCAAATTCACATGACTACTAATAGTAAGACTTCTCCCATGTCCTCAGGAACCAAAGTCACTACTCACAAGACATAATATTGTTCATGATCATAGGGGTATTAATATGCATAATGGATCTGAACATATGATATTCCACCAAATAAACCAACTAACATCAACTACAAGGAGTAATCAACACTACTAGCAACCCACATGTACCAGTCTGAGGTTTGGGTACAAAGATTGGATACAGGAGGTGAACTAGGGTTTGAGAGGAGATGGTGCTGGTGAAGATGTTGACGAAGATAGTCCTCACCAAGATGGGAGAGTTGTTGGTGATGACGGCGGTGATGATTTCCCCCTCCCGAAGGGAAGTATCCCCAGCAGAACAGCTCTGCCGGAGCCCTAGATTGGTTTCCGCCTCGGTTCCGCCTCGAGACGGCGGCGTCTGGTCCCGAAAGCCTCCTTACGATTTTTTCCAGGTCAAAACACTTCATATAGGAGAAGATGGGCACCGGAGGCCTGCCGGCTGGCCCACGAGGTAGGGGGGCGTGCCCTGGGAAGGGGGGCGCGCCCCCCACCCTCGAGGAGAGCCGGTGGCCCCTCTTGGGGGTTTCTTTCGCCAGATATTTTTTATATTTTCCGAAATGATGTTTTGTGGAGTTTCAGGGCTTTTGGAGTTGTGCAGAATAGGTTTCCAGAGTTTGCTCCATTTCGAGCCCAGAATTCCAGCTGCCGGCATTCTCCCTCTTCATGTAAACCTTGTAAAACAAGAGAGAAAAGGCATAAGTATTGTGACAAAACATGTATGAATAGCCCATAATGCAATAAATATCAACTTATAAGGATGATGCAAAATGGACGTATCAGTGACCAACACCCAAATGGTTTACTAGAGTCAATAATCTAGTTCACATCATCATGTGATTAACACCCAAAGAGTACTAAGGTGTGATCATGTTTTGTTTTGTGCGAGAAGTTTAGTCAACGGGTCTATCACATTCAGATCCATATGTATTTCGCAAATTTCTATGTCTACAATGCTCTGCATGGAGCTACTCTAGATAATTGCTCCCACTTTCAATACGCATCCAGATTGATACTTAGAGTCATCTGGATTAGTGTCAAAGCTTGCATCGGCGTAACCCTTTACGACAAACTCTTTATCACCTCCATAATCGAGAAACATTTCCTTAGTCCTCCAGTTACTAATTATAATTTTGACCGCTATCCAGTGATCCACTCCTGGATAACTATTATACCTCCTTGCCAAACTCATGGCAAGGTACATAACAGGTTTGGTGCACAACATGACATACTTTATATAACCTATGGCTGAGGCATAAGGAATGACTTTAATTCTCTCTATATGTTTCTTTCGTGGTCGGGCTTTGAGTCTTACTCAACTTCACACCATACTAATCAGGCAAGAACTCCTTCTTTGACTGATCCATTTTGAACTACTTCAAAATCTTATCAAGGTATGTACTAATCGAAAGTCTTATCAAGCGTCATGATCTATCTCTATAGATCTTGGTGCCCAAGATGTAAGCAGCTTCACTGAGGTCTTTTATTGAAAAACTCCTTTTAAACAATCCTTTATGCTTTCCAGAAAATTCTACATCATTTCCGATCAACAATATGTCATTCACATATACTTATCAGAAATGTTGTAGTGCTCCCACTCACTTTCTTGTAAATACAGGCTTCACCGTAAGTCTGTATAAAACCATATGCTTTGATCACCTTATCAAAGCGTATATTCCAACTCCGAGATGCTTGCACTAGTCCATACATGGATCGCTGGACCTTGCACACTTTGTTAGCACCTTTACGATCGACAAAACCTTCTAATTGCATCATATACAACTCTTCTTTTAGATATCCATTAAGGAATGTAGTTTTGACATCCATTTGCCAGATTTCATAAAATGCGACGACTGCTAACATGATTCGAACAGACTTAAGTATCGCTACGGGTGAGAAAGTCTCATCATAGTCAACTCCTTAAACTTATCGAAAACCTTTTGTGACAAGTCGATCTTTGTAGAAAGTGACATTACCATCAGTGTCTGTCTTCCTCTTGAAGATCCATTTATTCTCTATGGCTTGACGATCATCGGGCAAGTCAACCAAAGTCCACACTTTGTTCTCATACATGGATCCCGTCTTAGATTTCATGGCCTCAAGCCATTTTGCGAAATCTGGGCTCATCATCGCTTCCTCATAGTTCGTAGGTTTGTCATGGTCTAGTTACATGACTTCCAGAACAGGATTACCGTACCACTCTGGTGCGGAACATACTCTGGTTGACCTACGAGGTTCGGTAGTAACTTGATCTGAAATTTCATGATCATCATCATTAGCTTCCTCACTAATTAGTGTAGGCATCACGGGAACGATTTTCTGTGATGAGCTACTTTCTAATTTGAGAGAAGGTACAATTACCCCATCAAGTTCTACTTTCCTCCCACTCACTTCTTTCGAGAGAAAATCCTTCTCTAGATAGGATCTATTCTTAGCAACAAAGATCTTGCCTTTGGATCTGTGATAGAAGGTGTACCCAACTGTTTCTTTCTGGGTATCCTATGAAGATGCATTTCTCTGATTTTGGTTCAAGCTTATCAGGCTGAAGCTTTTTCACATAAGAATCGCAACCCCAAACTTTAAGAAACGACATCTTAGGTTTCTTGACAAACCATAGTTCATACAGTGTCGTCACAACGGATTCAGATGGTGCCCTATTTAACTTGAATGCAACTGTCTCTAATGCATAACCCCAAAACGATAGTGGTAAATTCGTAAGAGAAATCATAGATCGCACCATATCTAATAAAGTATGGTTATGACGTTCGAACACACCATTACTCTATGGTGTTCCTGGTGGCATGAGTTGCGAAACTATTTCCACATTATTTTAAATGAAGACCAAAGTCTTAACTCAAATATTCACCTCCGTGATCAGATCGTAGAAACTTTATTTTCTTGTTATGATGATTCTCTACTTCACTCTAAAATTCTTTGAACTTTTCAAATGTTTCAAACTTGTGTTTCATCAAGTAGATATACCCATATCTACTCAAATCATCTGTGAAGGTCAGAAAATAACGATACCCGCTGCGAGCCTCAACACTCATCGGACCGCATACATCTGTATGTATTAGTTCCAATAAGTCATTGGCTCTCTCCATTGTTCCGGAGAATGGATTTTTAGTCATCTTGCCCATGAGGCATGGTTCACAAGCATCAAATGATTCATAATCAAGTGATTTTAAAAGTCCATCAGCATGGAGTTTCTTCATGCGCTTTACACCAATATGACCTGAGCGGCAGTGCCACAAGTATGTTGCACTATCATTATCAACTCTGCATCTTTTAGCTTCAATATTATGCATATGTGTATTACTACGATCAAGATTCAATAAACCATTCACCTTGGGTGTATGACCATAGAAGGTCTTATTCATGTAAAAAGGATAAGAATTATTCTCTAACTTAAATGAAATAATCGTATTGCAATAAACACGATCCAATCTTGTTCATGCTCAATGCAAACACCAAATATCATTTATTTAGGTTTAACACTAATCCTGAAAGTACAGTGAGTGTGCGATGATGATCATATAAATACTAGAACTACTTCCAACACACATCATCACCTCACCCTCAACTAGTCTTTGTTTATTCTGCAACTCCTATTTCGAGTTACTAATCTTAGCAACCGAACAGGTATCAAATACCTAGGGGCTACTACGAGCACTAGTGAGGTACATATCAATAACATGTATATAAAATATACCTTTCTTCACTTCACCATCCTTCTTATCTGCCAAATATTTGGGGTAGTTCCACTTCCAGTGACCATTTCCTTTGCAGTAGAAGCACTCAGTTTCAGGCTTGGGTCTAGCTTTGGGCTTCTTCTTGGGTGTGGCAACTTGCTTGTTGTTCTTCTTGAAGTTCCCTTTCTTTCCCTTGCCATTTTTCTTGAAACTAAAGGTCTTGTTTAACCATCAACACTTGATGTTCTTTCTTGATTTATACCTTCATTGATTTCAACATCATGAAGAGCTTGGGAATCGTTTTCTTCATCCCTTGCATATTATAGTTCATCTCCAAGTTCTAGTAGCTTGGTGATAGTGACTAGAGAACTATGTCAATCACTATCTCATCTGGAAGATTAACTCCCACTTGATTCAAGTGATTGTAGTACCCAGACATTCTGAGCACTTGCTCACTAGCCGAGCTATTCTCCTCCATCTTGTAGGCAAAGTATTTGTCAGAGGTCTCACACCTCTCGACATAGGCGTGAGTCTGAAATACCAATTTTAGCTCTTGGAACATCTCATATGCTCAGTAGCATTCCAAATGTTTTTGAATTCCCAGTTCTAAGCCGTAAAGCATGGTGCACTACACTATGAAGTAGTGTGGGACCCGACTTAAGAGTCGAGATCACCGAATGCACGTGTACAGTGATCCCAGAGATCAATGCTCACTGAACACACAGAAGCTGAATAACAAGAGTCTTACATCCATACATACGGTCTTACACAAATTATGACCATTATGGCTAAGTCTTACATAGATAAAGCCTCGTGGGCTGAATAGCAAATAAACTCGAATAGCGGAAGTGTTCGTAAATAAGTAGAACCCATGCCATCTGCCTTAACCCTACAGGCATTCTGACTGGGAAAGCATCCTAGTTCGCATGTTCGTCTCCATAGAATTCTTCTTCAAGTTCCCGCTCCTCCATGCCTGGCCAATTAAATAACCAGTGGCAAGCCAATGAGTACTTTGAATGTACTCGCAAGCAACCCATGATTTGGTTCAAGGTAACAATGCAAGTTGTTCAACAATAAGCAACCTAGCTACAAGCTAGACAAGATAATCTACCATTTGTGAAACATGCATCAATGTACTTGGGTAACCTCGAGGACAGGTTCCAAATATCAACATAAATAGAGTTCAATTCATTTCTGGTTCTTTCAACGAGTCAAGTCACCACCTTAACTCAACACGCACACACTTTCACCAAGATTGTAAAATTCTGGACATAGTTTAAGTAGCACCTCCCAACTGTCCATGACCGTGGACACGGCTATACGAATAGTTTTACACTCTGTAGAGGTTGCGCACTTTACCCACAAGATCCGGGAAGCTTTCGTGTCACCCATGATCCCGCAGTACCTCAAGTACTCGGGGGAAGCACCCGGTCATTACCTTTCCCTAGATGGCACTAACATAGGGTCCACTCGTTGGTGCACAAACCTCGTGTACAAACGATAAATCATGGGACTCGCCCTTTTTACAATGTCACGCATACACGAAGGGACCAACGGTGTGTCCGGTGCCCTGTGAAAACAGTCATGGTCGCCTATCCAAGCACGACCCCGTCCCGGGAGTGACCTCAAGTCTCCCCCATCACTAGTGATGTGGGCACCATGCTAGTATCAGCCTAAGTAATCAATAATGCCCCGTCCCATAAGGGGTAGAGTGGTTGCACATGTTTGGTTGGGATGGTAATCACACATAAATCTAATCCATTATTTTACCCACACATGAGAACTTTCTTTGGTACCCCACATCTTCCTCAAGTGGTGGCCTTAACTCAACATCACCCTCGGGCATTAGGGGCACCCGATGGGGTTTTCGAAAGAATGCAATCACGAAGGGTTCATGGTACATATGCAACACTATGCATCACAACTAATCTTTTGACATTGCATCTATGCACACGGTAAAGATTATGAGTAGGGATATGCACCATGTGGTGGCTCCCAACAAGTTTACCACCTTCACTTTTTATCATCATGCAATCGGAAAAGAGTACCGATGAACAAGAGGGGTATCATGGTCAAAGGGTTGCTTGCCTTGGTTGGCTTGGTCTTCAAAGCCTTCAAGTCCTTCTCCTTCTTCTTCTGCAGCAACTTCGTAAAACACGGTATCTAATCGTCGCAATAAATAACGGAAAAATAAGATAATAATAAAAATAGAAAAATCAAAGTGCTCAGAAAAATGTCAACTTATTTTTATAAAATACTAGAGGGAAAACTAAGATGGCAAAAATTCTTAGTTGGGGATTTGGAGTGACAGAATGGGGTAGATGGATTTTTGAACAGAGGTTAGGTTCATGAATATGTGTGAAAGTTATATCATTAAATAGGCTGAAATATTACAAGTTTTTAGGAACTGGAATTATTTCATTTGGATAAATATTTTATCGAGTGGAATTTTTATAAAATAGAGAGAAAAAGAAAAAGAAAAGTGGCACTGTGCCACTGGGCCAGATAGGCCACAGTGCAAAGGCCCAGAGGGAAAACAGCCCGCGCGAGGTTGCCACGTCGAAGGCGTAAAGGCGTAGTACGCCTTCGACCGACGGCGAAACGGTGCGCGCACGTGCGTTTTTAAACCTGATGGGGGGTCCCACCCGTCAGGGTGTGAGGTTGACGGACATGCCCACGGCCGTCATCGTCTACCTCCGTCCAGAGGTGACGACGAGCTTGCCAGTGGCGATATAGGGCACGAGAGGATGCGTGGATGGTACCGTCGTGCTCAGGGAGGAGCCGCAATTCGGATGGAGGTGGAGTTGGTCGCCGGGGGTGCCTGGTTCGCCGGTGACGAGGAGGTACGGCGGAGTTGCATCGGGTGGTGGTGGTTCCGGTTGTTTCCGACAGCTAAAGAGAGGGGAAACAGGGGGAAATGGTTAGTTGGCTCCTGCGGTTCTAGATCGAGTGAGAGGAGCGATGGAGAGGGCTTATACCTCCGGATCAACGGCGACCCGAGGCGGCGGAGCTCGAGCTCGATCTCGAGCTCGGGCCCGTCTGGAGAGGAGTGGGTGGTGTAGGGGGAGGACTGGGTGTGTGAGAGAGCGAGTGGTGAGGAGAGGGAGGCGCGAGGTGTCCTTTTATAGGCGAACGGCGGGGTGCGGTGGACCCGTGCGCCGGCGAGCTTCTGCTCGTTGCCACAAGGCTCGGGAGGAGCTGGCGTCGCGTCTGGGGTGTTCCTGGATGCGATCCAGAGCCAGAGGAGAGAAGAGAGAGAGCAGGGGGAGCCAGGGCAGCGCGCGTGTGTGCTCGTTCATTGGAGCTCTCGGGTGGTCGTCGCGCGTGCGAACTGGGGTGAGAGGTGGGAGAAGGAGGAGGGGGCCGACCAGCTGCCGTGTCGTGGACGTCGAGGCGGCCTCGAGAGACACCATCCCGATGCCCTAGGTGGTCGGGCGCCTCGGGCAGGATGCGGCTATAGTGCGGGAGCACACTGTAGCGCACTCTAGAGCGCCCATATGGCCGGCATGGCCGTGTCCCATGCGCTCTAGACGCGGCCACCACATCCATTGGCTCTAGGGGAAAGTAAATAATGCGGGAGAGGCATTGGATGCAAGGGAGAGCTTCTAGAAGGAGAGAGTGCTGAGAGAGAAGGGTGAAAATTGTTGTCCAGAATGTAAAATGGGGTTTTACCCCCCCTCAATTATTGAGCTGAGGCCAGGGAAGAGTTACTGGAGGTGCAAGGGGACTTGGGGGAGCTGTGGGAAAAAGCCTAGCTCAAGGATAACAAGGAAGGAGGTAAAAGTGATAGTTTTGGAAAATCACTAGAAGGTGTTTGATGTGGTTTTGGGCAAGCAAAAGATTTCCAATAGACATGAGACTTAACATGATCAAATGGTATATATAAATAGGGTGTTCCACCAAGTTTGGGCTCATTTGAAGAAACTTGCCAATGTAACTTTGGTAAACCCTATAAATCAATAGAAATGGATTTTCCTAGTTTAAGTCAAGAAAATCATCCCTCCTTGATGCACCACTTGGTGTAGGGTCATCATTTGGGGTTGTGATCGTGCCCACAAAGTTTGAGGTCACAAGTAAAAAGTTGGTAATGTAAAGTTGTTCAAATTTGAATCTGAAAAGAAATGATTTTGGGGTACTCTGATCAAGTTACCCTTCTCCAAAACTTGTGCCATTTGGTCTAGATGCATTATTAGACCATTCTAGCATGTGCACCAAGTTTGAGAGCGTTTGGACAAGTTTGGCAATGTAAAGTTGCTCAAACTTCAAAAATGGGCAGAATGGTTTTGAGGGGTTTTGATGAGGTTTTCTTGCTTCCCAAGGCACGGGGCTTGGAAAGATCATCAAATATGTCATATATGACATGATAGAATTTCCCTGGAATTTTTAGAGAATATTTCCTTTGTAAATATTTCAAAAGCTTGAAATATCCTGAAAGGGTTTTTGAGGGATTTGCCCAATATTTTGAACATGACCAAGTGTTTAAACTCTTATATATGGACAATATATGTCCTAAGAGTCTCCCTGAATTTTGGCAAATATTTTTGAAATAGTTAAATAATTTTTACCTATTAAAGACCATTTCTGGCCTTTATAAAAAGCCTTTAAATAAAATAGGAAAATAACTTTAAAAATATATTTTTGTGGTTTATGGGAGTCCTATATCTAGTAGGTTTCAAATATACTCTTTGAAATATTTTTATCACCCTAGATCAAGTACTTGTAGTGCAAGCCTCAATTCAGGGGTTTATGGAAAACTATTTTTTGCAAATACTATTTGGCCAAAATATTTTTATATGAATATACTATACTGTTATATACACTTGGTATGATCATTGGGCAGAAGTTTGGGGTAAGGAGATGAAGTATATAAGATGGAGTTGTTGACTTTAAAGAGCACTTGAAAATCACAGAGAGAAAAACTTAATTCCAAATAAAAGCCAAATGATGCCAAAAAAATTTGTTGGTCCAAATTTTCATGCTTTATTAATGCAAATGGCATGTTACAAAATGCAGTGTGTGATAGACCTACCCCCCTTACAAGAATCTCATCCCCGAGATTCCTAAACTAGGCCTTAGAAGAGATCGGGATACTCGGATCTAAGATAGTCTTCACGTTCCCAAGTTACTTCTGCTGAGTTGATCAAACAGATCTTCAATCTTGGGAAGTGGATACTTGTTCTTGATTGTAACCTCATTGAGGGAACGGTAGTCAATGCATAAGCGGATGGTACCGTCCCTTTTTGCCACAAACAGAATAGGTGATCCCCAAGGGGAGGCACTTGGGCGGATAAATCCCTTCCTCAGCTGCTCTTCCAGTTGCTTCTTCAACTCGGCTAATTCTTCCGTCCCCATTCTATAAGGTTTCTTATAGATGGGTCCTGCCCCGGGCATGAGCTCGATGATGAACTCAATGTCACGGTCAGGGGGCATTCCCGGTAGCTCATCCGGAAATACATCGGGATACTCGCATACTACCGGCACTTGCTCTAGTCCAACTTCAGACAAACAATTGACTTGAGTGGTTTGAGCAGAAGAGGAGTTGGAAGCAAACTTAACCTTGACTCCTTGGTCATTGGTCACGGTGACAGTCCGGTTGGCACAGTCTAACAAGCCTTGGTGCTTGCTGAGCCAATCCATTCCTAAGATCACATCCAAGCCTTGCGATCTTAAGATGATAAGGTCTGCTAGGAAGTCTACACCGTTAATGCTAATACCGACTCCCTTACAGCCTATCTTGGCTCTCATCTCTGCTCCGGGGGTTTGTACCACCATGGGGTTATACAGGGGTGTAGGGGCCATGCCACTTTTTAATGCAAATCTTTGAGTGACAAATGAATGCGTGGCTCCAGAATCAAACAAGACAGTTGCAGGTGCTGAGTTGACAAGGAATGTACCCAGCACGACGTCCGGGTCTTCCTGGGCTTCTTCAGCAATGACGTGATTCACACGCCCCTTCCCATGGTTGGGCAAGTTGCGAGGAGCTTGGTTCCTTAGTGGCATCCCGCGGCCTTGTCCTGGCTTCTGCGCATTGGGGCGCGGGGCATCGGGCTTCTTGTTGGGGCACACCCTTCAGATGTGTCCTGACTGACCACATCCAAAGCATGTGACTTGGTTTGGGTTATTGATCTTGTTGCCACCACTATTATTGGGGTTGAATGCTGGGCCTTGGGTTGGCATACTGCTGAGGCTGATAGTTGGTGCGAGGTGCTGGAGCTCTTGGCTGCTGATAGGTTGGCTTGAGCGGGGCTGGCTGTCACGGGCGAGGCTTCTGGTTGCTGGAACTTCCTTTGCTGATCATCTTGCGCTTGCGAGTGTCTTCCAGAGCACGCCGCTTGTCTTCAAGCATGAGTGCTTTGTTCACCAGGTCAGGAAAGGTTGGGCAGTCACACACGACAAGCGATTACTGCAGAGTCTGATTGAGGCCTTCCATGAAGCGCTCCCTTTTCGCAGCATCTGTGCTGACATCTTCAGGGGCATACCTTGATAGAACACTGAACTTCTGCATCTACTCCTTGACAGTGCCACTTCCTTGCTTCAGGGCTCGAAACTCATGCTTTTTGATAGCCATGATTCCGGAAGGAATATGGGCCTTGCGGAATTCTTCCTTGAAGTTATTCTAGGTGATGTCTTGCCCATCATGCATGACCTTGAATCCATCCCACCAAGCTCTAGCAGTCCCCCCGAGGCAGTGGGCAGCATAAGCCACCTTCTCGCGATCTTCGATGCAACCGACTAGTTCCAGCAAGTCCTCAATGGTGCGGACCCAGTCGTCTACATCTAGGGGTTCAGCAGTCTCGATGAAGGTTGGCGGGGCATGCTTCTTGAACTCTGCCAACGTGGAACGTCCATTGCCATTCCCCACCGACTGGCGGTTGTTGGTGACAGTTTGAGCAATCATCTGGAGGGCTGCGGTGTTGGCTTGGCGTTCCTCTCGGAAGGCTTGGAGAAGCTGAGCCATGTCCATGATCGGGGGAGGTGGTGGTGGAGCTTGGTCGTGGGTTTGGTCTTGGTCGGCCTCTGCTTGGGCGGATGCTCTGGCTTCGGGCTGCTGGGTAGAGGTACTAGTACGAGTTACAACAGGCATCCTGTTGGAGCGGTAAAGTACTCATGATTTGGAATGAAGAGGGAAAGTAATAAAGATGGGTGCCTAGTAAGGGGGTGGATGTGACACTATTTATTTTCATGCAAGGGCCAAAAGGGCCAAACACATTCATTAAAATCCAAATGGGTGATGTAGTCATTTACACATTCGCGAAGGGAAGATACGACGTACATCCAAACACAACAAAAGCAACACTAGATGGCTTCATATGAAGAATACACGTACTCGACTTCGCATAGGGGTTACACGACCTATCCTACCGTAGAGGTCACGAGTTGGCATATCCGAGTTGCGAATAATGCCTAAGTGGCGGAATGCACGGTCGCGTATTCTGGCTCTTCTGGGTCTTCCTCCTTGTCTTCATTTGTCTGGCCCCCCCTATCACTTGAGGGTGTGGGGGAGTGGAGGAGTTGGATACGACGGTGTTTTGTTGGTGGTGCAGGGAAAAGCTTGCGATATTCCCTTGCCGTCATACGGCGTCGCTGGGGTGGTTCTTCATCCTTGGAAGATACATCTCCTGAGGGTCTTCCGCCTCGATACGCGATAGCGGGTTGCCCGGGAGGCGCACCTTCCTTCTTGATCCTATCCGTCTTCTCTTGTGCTCGTCGAAGAAGTGCCTTGGTCTTGTGGAGTTCTTCTCGGACCTTCATCGATTCCGAGGCAAAATCTTGTGCCAAGCTGTCGGCACAAAGGCTCAAGTAGGTCTGGAATCGTAGTGGAAGTCCTTCCTTCAATGGAGGGGCTTGCGCGCTGCTTTCATCTTCACCTTCCTTCCGGTAAGGCAAGAAGCGGGTTGTCATCTTGGCTGCCATCTCCGGAAGAAGTTCTCGGAGGCGGGTTAGTGCCTTGAGTGCAGCTGCCTCGACAGCGAGGGGTAGTGTTGCCATCTGGGGTCCCTCAAAGAACCAACTTGTGGGAGGATCGTTTGCCTTCACGATTACTTCCACATGGTACTCCACCTCAGTGTCGCTAACCCAATGATCATGGTAGGTGAGGATGGGTGCTCGGTGGAACTGGCACTCCTGGAGGCTATCCTCGAGAAGCATGGGCAACCTAGTGGTCAGGTGCTCTTCAGGTACAACGGCCATCTACAAAGGTTGAATAGGAGAGGTCAATAAGCTGATGATATCTCAGGTTTGGTAAGGTTTAGAAAAGAAGAGAGGTTCAGAAGGTTTATGAAAAGGGTGTCATCCTAACTAACTCCCATGCTAACTAAGGCTTCCTACAGTCAGGATGGCTCTGATACCAGCGCTGTGGGGACCCCGACTTAAGAGTCGAGATCACTGAATGCACGTGTACAGTGATCCCAGAGATCAATGCTCACTGAACATACAGAAGCTGAATAAGAAGAGTCTTACATCCATACATACCGTCTTACACAAATTATGACCATTATGGCCAAGTCTTACATAGATAAAGCCTCGTGGGCTGAATAGCAAATAAACTCAAATAGTGGAAGTCTTCGTAGATAAGTAGAACCCATGCCATCTGCCTTAACCCTACATGCATTCTGACTGGGAAATCGTCCTAGTTCGCATGTTCGTCTCCATAGAATTCTTCTTCAAGTTCCTGCTCCTCCATGCCTGGCCAATTAAATAACCAGTGGCAAGCCAATGAGTACTTTGAATGTACTCGCAAGCAACCCATGATTTGGTTCAAGGTAACAATGCAAGTTGTTCAACAGTAAGTAACCTAGCTACAAGCTAGACAAGACAATCTACCATTTGTGAAACATGCATCAGTGTACTTGGGTAACCTCGAGGACAGGTTACATATATCAACATAAATAGAGTTCAATTTATTTCTGGTTCTTTCAACGAGTCAAGTCACCACCTTGACTCAACACACACACACACTTTCACCAAGATTGTAAAATTCCGGACATAGTTTAAGTAGCACCTCCCAACAGTCCATGACCGTGGACACGACTATTCGAATAGTTTTATACTCTGCAGAGGTTGCACACTTTACCCACAAGATCTGGGAAGCTTTCGTGTCACCCACGATCCCACAGTACCTCAAGTACTCGGGGGAAGCACCCGGTCATTACCTTTCCCTAGACGACACTAACATAGGGTCCACTCGTTGGTGCACAACCCTCGTGTACAAACGATAAATCATGTGAGTCGCCCTTTTTACAATGTCACGCATACATGAAGGGACCAACTGTGTGTCCGGTGCCCTGTGAAAAACAGTCATGGTCACCTATCCAAGCACGACCCCGTCCCGGGAGTGACCTCAAGTCTCCCCCGTCGCTAGTGATGTGGGCACCATGCTAGTATCAACCTAAGTAATCAATAATGCCCCGTCCCACAAGGGGTAGAGTGGATGCACATGTTTGGTTGGGACGGTAATCACACATAAATCTAATCCATTATTTTACCCACTCATGAGAACTTTGTTTGGTACACCACTTCTTCCTCAAGTGGTGGCCTTAACTCAACATCACCCTCGGGCATTAGGGGCACGGTTTTTGAAAGAATGCAATCACGAAGGGTTCATGGTACATATGCATCACTATGCATCACAACTAATCTTTTGACATTGCATCTATGCACACGGTAAAGATTATGAGTAGGGATATGCACCATGTGGTGGCTCCCAACAAGTTTACCACCGTCACTTTTTATCATCATGCAATCGGAAAAGAGTACCGATGAACAAGAGGGGTATCATGGTCAAAGGGTTGCTTGCCTTGGTTGGCTTGGTCTTCAAAGCCTTCAAGTCCTTCTCCTTCTTCTTCTTGAGCAACTTCGTCAAACACGGTATCTAATCGTCGCAATAAATAATGGAAAATAAGACAATAATAAAAACAGAAAAATCAAAGTGCTCAGAAAAATGTCAACTTATTTTTATAAAATACTAGAGGGAAAACTAAGATGGCAAAAATTCTTAGTTGGGGATTTGGAGTGACAGAATGGGGTAGATGGATTTTTGAAAAGAGGTTTTAGTGTTCAAATTTAGATTTAAATTTGAACAATACAGAAAAGGTTCATGAATATGTGTGAAAGTTATATCATTAAATAGGCTGAAATATTACAAGTTTTTAGGAACTGTAATTATTTCATTTGGATAAATATTTTATCCAGTGGAATTTTTATAAAATAGACAGAAAAAGAAAAAGAAGAGTGGCACTATGCCACTGGGCCAGAAAGGCCTCAGTGCAGCAGGCCTAGAGGGAAAACAGCCCGCGCGAGGCTGCAACGTCGAAGGCGTAAAGGCGAAGTACGCCTTCGACCGACGGCGAACCGGTGCACGCGCGCGTGCGTTTTTAAACCTGACGGGGGTCCCACCCGTTAGGGCGTGAGGCTGATGTACAGGGCCCATGGCCGTCGTCGTCTACCTATGTCCAGAGGCGACGGCGAGCTTGCCGGCGGCGATATAGGGCATGTGAGGATGCGTGGGTGGTACCGTCATGCTCAGGGAGGAGCCGCCGTTCGGATGGAGGTGGAGTTGGTCGCCGGGGGGGCCTGGTTCGCCGGCGACGAGGAGGTACAGCGGAGTTGCTTCGGGTGGTGGTGGTTCTGGCTGTTTCCGGCAGCTAAAGAGAGGGGAAATAGGGGGGAAATGGTCAGTGGGCTCCTGCGGTTCTAGATCGAGTGAGAGGAGCGGCGGAGAGGGCTTATACCTCCGGATCAATGGCGACCCGAGGTGGCGGAGCTCAAGCTCGATCTCGAGTTCGGGCCCGTCTAGAGAGGAGTGGGTGGTGTAGGGGGAGGATTGGGTGTGTGAGAGAGCGAGTGGTGAGGAGAGGGAGGCGCGGGGTGTCCTTTTATAGGCGAACGGCTGGGTGCCGTGGACCCGTGTGCCGGCGAGCTTCTGCTCATTGCCACAAGGCTCGGGAGGAGCTGGCGCCGCGTCTAGGGTGTTCCTGGATGCGGTCCAGAGCGAGGGGAGAGAAGAGAGAGAGCAGGAGGAGGCCAGGGCATCGCGCGTGTGTGCTCGTTCATTGGTGCTCTCGGGTGGTCGTCGCGCTTGCGAACTGGGGCGAGAGGAGGGAGAAGGAGGAGGGGGCCGACCAGCTGGCATGTCGTGGACGTCGAGGCGGCCTCGGGATACACCATCCTGACACCCTAGGTGGTCGGGCGCCTCGGGCAGGACGCGGCTACAGTGCGGGAGCGCACTGTAGTGCGCTCCAGAGCGCCCATATGGCTGGCATGGCCGTGTCCCATGCGCTCTGGACGCGGCCACCATGTCCATTGGCTCTAGGGGAAAGTAAATAATGCGGGAGAGGCATTGGATGCCAGGGAGAGCTTCTAGAAGGAGAGAGTGCAGAGAGAGAAGGGTGAAAAGTGCTGTCCAGAATGTAAAATGGGGTTTTACCCCCCCTCAATTATTGAGCTGAGGCCAGGGAAGAGTTACTAGAGGTGCAAGGGGACTTGGGGGAGCTGTGGTAAAAAGCCTAGCTCAAGGAGAACAAGGAAGGAGGTAAAAGTGACAGTTTTGGAAAATCACCAGAAGGTGTTGGATGTGGTTTTGGGCAAGCAAAAGATTTCCAATAGACATGAGACTTAACAGGATCAAATGGTACATATAAATAGGGTGTTCCACCAAGTTTGGGCTCATTTGAAGAAACTTGCCAATGTAACTTTGGTAAACCCTTGAAATCAATAGAAATGGATTTTCCAAGTTTAAGTCAAGAAAATCATCCCTCCTTGATGCACCACTTGGTGTAGGGTCATCATTTGGGGTTGTGATCGTGCCCACAAAGTTTGAGGTCACAAATAAAAAGTTGGTAATGTAAAGTTGTTCAAATTTGAATCTGAATAGAAATGATTTTGGGGTACTCTGATCAAGTTACCCTTCTCCAAAACTTGTGACATTTGGTCTAGATGCATTATTAGACCATTCTAGCATGTGCACCAAGTTTGAGAGCATTTGGACAAGTTTGGCAATGTAAAGTTGCTCAAACTTAAAAAATGGGCAGAATGGTTTTGAGGGGTTTTTATGAGGTTTTCTTGATTCCCAAGGCACGGGGCTTGGCAAGATCATCAAATATGTCATATATGACATGATAGAATTTCACTGGAATTTTTATAGAATATATCCTTTGTAAATATTTCAAAAGCTTGAAATATCCAGAAAGGGTTTCTGAGGGATTTGCCCAATATTTTGAACATGACCAAGTGTTTAAACTCTTATATATGGACAATATATGTCCAAAGAGTCTCCCTGAGTTTTGACAAATATTTTTGAAATAGTTAAATAATTTTTACCTATTAAAGACCATTTTTGGCCTTTATAAAAAGCCTTTAAATAAATTAGGAAAATAACTTTAAAAATATATTTTTGTGGTTTATGGGAGTCCTATATCTAATAGGTTTCAAATATACTCTTTGAAATATTTTTATCACCCTAGATCAAGTACTTGTAGTGCAAGCCTCAATTCAGGGGTTTATGGAAAACTATTTTTTGTAAATACTATTTGGCCAAAATATTTTTATATGAATATACTATATTGTTATATACACTTGGTATGATCATTGGGCAGAAGTTTGGGGTAAGGAGATGAAGTATATAAGATGGAGTTGTTGACTTTAAAGAGCACTTGAAAATCACAGAGAGAAAAACTTAATTCCAAATAAAAAGCCAAATGATGCCAAAAAAAATTGTTGGTCCAAATTTTCATGCTTTATTAATGCAAATGACATGTTACAAAATGCAGTGTGTGACAGACCTACCCCCTTACAAGAATCTCGTCCCCGAGATTCCTAAACTAGGCCTTAGAAGAGATCGGGATACTCGGATCTAAGATAGTCTTCACGTTCCCAAGTTGCTTCTGCTGAGTTGATCAAACAGATCTTCAATCTTGGGAAGTGGATACTTGTTCTTGATTGTAACCTCATTGAGGGAACGGTAGTCAATGCATAAGCGGATGGTACCGTCCCTTTTTGCCACAAACAGAATAGGTGATCCCCAAGGGGAGGCACTTGGGCGGATAAATCCCTTCCTCAGCTGCTCTTCCAGTTGCTTCTTCAACTCGGCTAATTCTTCCGTCCCCATTCTATAAAGCTTCTTATAGATGGGTCCTGCCCCGGGCATGAGCTCGATGATGAACTCAATGTCACGGTCAGGGGGCATTCCCGGTAGCTCATCCGGAAAGACATCGGAATACTTGCATACTACCGGCACTTGCTCTAGTCCAACTTTAGACAAACCGTTGGCTTGTGTGGTTTTAGCAGAAGAGGAGTTGGAAGCAAACTTAACCTTGACTCCTTGGTCATTGGTCACGGTGACAGTCTGGTTGGCACAGTCTAACAAGCCTTGGTGCTTGCTGAGCCAATCCATTCCTAAGATCACATCCAAGCCTTGCGATCTTAAGATGATAAGGTCTGCTAGGAATTCTACACCGTTAATGATAATACCAACTCCCTTACAGCCTATCTTGGCTCTCATCTCTGGTACGGGGGTTCGTACCACCATGGGGTTATACAGGGGTGTAGGGGCCATGCCACTTTTTAATGCAAATCTTTGAGTGACAAATGAATGCGTGGCTCCAGAATCAAACAAGACAGTTACAGGTGCTGAGTTGACAAGGAACGTACCCAACACGACGTCCGGGTCTTCCTGGGCTTCTTTAGCAGTGACGTGATTCACACGCCCCTTCCCATGGTTGGGCGGGTTGCGAGGAGCTTGGTTCCTTGGTGGCATCCCGCAGCCTTGTCCTGGCTTCTGTGCATTGGGGCGCGGGGCATCGGGCTTCTTGTTGGGTCACACCCTTGAGATGTGTCCTGACTGACCACATCCAAAGCATGTGACTTGGTTCAGGTTATTGATCTTGTTGCCACCACAGTTATTGGGGTTGAATGCTGGCCTTGGGTTGGCATACTGCTGAGGCTGATAGTTGGTGCGAGGTGCTGGAGCTCTTGGCTGCTGATAGGTTGGCTTGACCGGGGCTGGCTGCCACGGGCGAGGCTTCTGGTTGCTGGAACTTCCTTTGCTGATCATCTTGCGCTTGCGAGTGTCTTCCAGAGCACACCGCTTGTCTTCAAGCATGAGTGCTTTGTTCACCAGGTCAGGAAAGGTTGGGCAGTCACACACGATAAGCGAGTGCTGCAGAGTCTGATTGAGGCCTTCCATGAAGCGCTCCCTTTTCGCAGCATCTGTGCTGACATATTCAGGGCCATACCTTGACAGAACACTGAACTTCTGCATGTACTCCTTGATAGTGCCACTTCCTTGCTTCAGGGCTCGAAACTCATGCTTTTTGATAGCCGTGATTCCGGAAGGAATATGGGCCTTGCAGAATTCTGCCATGAAGTTATTCCTAGTGATGTCTTGCCCAGCATGCATGCCCTTGAATCCATCCCACCAAGCTCTAGCAGTCCCCCCCGAGGCAGTGGGCAGCATAAGCCACCTTCTCACGATCTTCGGTGCAACCGACTAGTTCCAGCAAGTCCTCAATGGTGCGGACCCAGTCGTTTGCATCCAGGGGTTCAGCAGTCCCGATGAACTTGGCGGGCATGCTTCTTGAACTCTGCCAATGTGGAACGTCCATTGTCATTCCCCGCCGGCTGGCTGTTGTTGGTGACAGCTTGAGCAATCATCTGGAGGGCTGCGGTGTTGGCTTGGCGTTCCTCTCGGAAGGCTTGGAGAAGCTGAGCCATGTCCATGATCGGGGGAGGTGGTGGTGGAGTTTGGTCGTGGGTTTGGTCTTGGCCGGCCTCTGCTTGGGCGGATGCTCCGGCTTCGAGCTACTAGGTAGAGGTACTGATACGAGTTACAACAGGCATCCTGTTGGAGCGGTAAAGTACTCATGATTTGGAATGAAGAGGGTGTCGGGACCCCGATCCTAAGTCACACAGGTCTAGCATGTAACACATCATATCACTTTGCGGCCTCACGCACGGTATCCCCACGGGTACCACCTTACCTGGCCCGGGACCATTTGCGCATTTAGGCACACGTATATGATAGTGTCGCTAGCATCCATATGACAGAGAACCCGGACCGACATGACTAGTTATAAACCAAAAGTGGCGCTAAATTACAGAGACAGGCATACATGACCCAACAACGAACGTGTCGGTCATCAACGTATGAACCCAAGTCGTAGCAAGCTACAAGGACTTAAAGGAACAACGCGTGACATTTCCCCTAAGGGACAGACACAGGAACAAAGAAGGACACATGCCGGCCAGCCTAAGTGTTCCGGAGCAGTAGCAAGCTACCAAGGCTCAGTGGAAGCACTAGGAGACATTTCCCTGTAAGATAGGCTACCAAGGGTAAACAACTAGGTGTCGGATCCCACACATAGCAATACACATTACACGTACGCATAACATGCAAGTATGTGCTGTACAACATGGCATCACAACATAACTCAACAACTCATATAGATAAGGCCCAGAAGAGCCATCATAGCATTTATTATGAACAGGGGTCACATGACCCAACATATAGAGCATACAGGCAACAGAAGCGTAACATGTCTGGGTATAGACAACTACAAAAGAAAAATGCTGAGAAGCCTGACTATCTACAACACCTTCCCAAGGGTACAAGATCGTAGCTGAGGTAACAAGCTAAACGTCGAAGTCCATGCGGAACCACTAGTGAGACTAAAGTCTCTCTGCAAAACATAAATTAAGCAAACGTGAGTACAAGGTACTCAGCAAAACTTACATCAGAACTAGCTACATATGCATCAGTATCAACAAATGGGTGGTGGAGTTTGACTGCAGCAAGCCAGCTTTGACTCGGTGGCTATGCTGAACTACGACGGCAAGTAACTCTTTGAGGTGGCGCACACAAGTCCACATATTCACCAAACAATACACCACTATGGATCCGCTCCCGTCTCCCTACGAGAAGGCCATCCATAGCACTCACACTTGTCTTGAGCATTTTAGGGTATCCACTTTCACTTGTCTATGTACCAAGTAAGCATCCAAGAAGTCCATAACCGTGGACCCGGCTATTCGAATAGATCATGATAACCCTGCAGGGGTGTACTTCTTCACACACGCTCTCGCCACTTACCGCCATGTACACGTCGTGTATCTCGGCAACCTTCAAGCGGAAGCCTGGCAAGGGTGTCGGCCACGACCTGACTAACCACACAAGACTCTAGTCTAGGTTTATCGCCTATTCGGGTTCCATCCGTAAGGAGATCCAGCCGGGGTGTCGCTCACGACCCCAAACGATGTGCGCAGGGTTCCCAAGCCCACCTCGACGGATGGATCTACGCTTGGTACACCGTGCCATGATGCCTAGTCTGTCCCAAGCCCACCTGTACCGGGTGCCACTTGGTAGACTACTAACACTACCTACAAACACCAGAAACTACTTGCAACTCCTGGACAGAGATCGAGTTAATTAATAAGTCGAGAGGGGCACTTAAGCATTCCAATGCGTGGTAGTAGCTAGTCATTGGACAACTTACACAGAACTCAGTTCTTAAGGACGATTCCAGTGAGACAACCCACCATGTACTCCTACATGGCCTCTCACTGCTACCTTTACCAAATCGTGTTCACACACTTTGCTCACACACAGTAGGACATGTTCACCACATTCCAATTCATCCCCGATGAATCGGACCTGACACAACTCTAAGCAATAGCAGGCATAACCAGAAAGCATGAATGAGTAGGCACAACATGGCTCAAACAACTCCTACTCATACTAGTGGGTTTCAACTATTTACTATGGCAATGACAGGTCATGCAGAGGAAAGGGGTTCAGCTACCGCAGCAAAATAGCAGTTCAATCATTGTTGTCCTAATGCAGTAAAGGAGAGCAGGAGCACGAGAGTGGGATTGTATCGGAATGCTCAATGGGGGTTTGCTTGCCTGGCACTTCTGAAGATAGCACTGTGTCTTCATCAGTGTCATCGGTCACATCGTCGGAACAACGTCTACTGAGAGGGAACATACACCGGCAACAGAGAAAGAACACAATCAATGCAATGCAACAATATGATGCATGATCATGACATGGCAACATGCTGTGATTTGAGCTAATGCAACTAGCAGTGATTTAAATGAAGTTGATTTGAACCAAAGGTTCAAATTCAAACTCCATATGTGATTATTCAAATGCTATATATTTAATTTGACCTGATCAGCACACATAAGTTGCTCAAACATGCATGATAATGCCATAAACAGATTCTTCATATTTTTCTGATCATTTTTCATATATAAATTATTTTCATCTGAGCTACGGTTGATTTTATTTGATTATTAGAAGTTTAAAGCATTTTATGAAAATAAATAAATCATTTAGATTTATATAAATTCCAGAAAAGGCTTTACTGCATCAGCATGACGTCTGTGTGACGTCAGCAAGTCAACAGGGCGGCCAGGGTCAAACCAGACGTGTGGGACCCACACTTCAGTGACACAGGGACTAATCCCGGTCTAAACCTATGCTGACTGGGGTTTGACCAGGGACTGGGCCCACTGTCAGTGGCTAACTAAACTAACTAAACTTAGTTAACCCTAACTTAGGTTAAGCTAATTAGGTTTAAGCCTAAACTAGGTTAATTAGCCATGCGGGACCCGCATGTCAGCGACCCAGGGAGGTCAAACTTCCGGTCAAAGGCCAAAACAGGTCGGTGGCTCGTCGTCGGCGTCTTCAAACAAGACAGAGGAGGGCGGGATTTGCCTACAGTCGACCAAATCGACCGCCGTTTGGTCCTATGCGTAGCTGGGGGTCGCGCGCATCTGGTAGGGCAAGCGAGAGGAGCCGGGGTGGAGCGAGCTCGCCGGAACAAAGCTCGCGGCTGCGGCCGGCGTTCGGGTGCACGCGACGATGAGGCTGCGATGGTTTTTGCGGCGAGTGCTTGGCACCTACGGAACCTACGAGAGGCGGTGAGTGTTTTGGACAAGACGGCCGGACCAAAAGATGGCCGAGGGCACATCGGCGGCGAGGCCAGGCGGCGGCGCGTGCGGTTGCCGATGGTGCAGTAGCTACAGCGAGCGAGAGGGAGAACGGGGTGGGGAGGACAGTGAGGGGCTCACGCCGGTTGCAGTGGTCGTCGAAGCGGGCCCGAGGAGGCACCGGAGGCGAAGAATCGATGGCGACCTCCGGCGGCCAGATGCGGCGGTGATGAGCTCGAGGGCGTCAATTCCGGCCATCCGAGGGCGCGTGCTTCAGCTTGGAGCTTCAAGGCATCGTGCCAGAGCTTAAGGACAGGCTGGCTAGGTGAGGGAGACTCGGTGGGCACGGCGGCAGCGAGCGGCGGTGACGAGCTCCGCTCGGGCTGTGCGTTAGAGAGAGCAGAGGAGAGGGGATGGGTCGAGGGAGAGAGAGAGAGAGAGCCAGGGAGTTCGGGGAGGCAGTGTGGCGCCTCCAGCCAACCTCTAGGGTCGGCGGAAGCAGGAGGTGGCTCGGACGCGTGCGTGCACGCCGCGGGCACACGCCCCTGTCCTCCTGGCGGGAGGAGAGGGATGACTGGCGCCGGCCAGCTGGGCTGGGCTGGCATAGTGCGAGGCCGGGTAAGCGGCCCAGGTGTGCTTCCTCTCTCTCTCTCTCTCTTTTCTGTTTCTCTTTTTTTTTGCTGTTGTTTGTTTTCTAGTTTAGTAAAAATACTAAACCATTTAAATAAAAGCTGAAAATATTTATGGGCACCTCAGAGATTAAATCCAACAGCCCAAAAATACTTTCAAGATTATTTGGACATTTAAAAAAAAATATTTATAGCATTTAAACGTCCAAATGCAAATACCTTATGATTTAATTCAAAGATCCAAAATGGCTTCCAAATTTGTGAAACCATTTTTGGCAGAGGTTTTAGCCAAGACCAAAAATGATGAACATTTTGTGAAGGGCATTTTGGGTACATTGAAAAGTATTTTAGTAACCCTAGTTGGATTCAAGGGGGTGCAGGGGTTTTTTGCCATCCCCGTTTCAAGTTTCCTTTGAAAACAAACATGATGACATGATGATCATGCAGAAACAAACAAAGACTAATCTAGGGCTGTGACAACGCACCCCCACTAAACAAGAATCTCGTCCCGAGATTCAAGACGTAAGGTAAGAAATCAGAGGGGACACTAACTAACACAATCTTCATGATCCAAGTGTCCTTCATATGAGTGTTGATTGCTTGCCTGATCTGGGCATCCTTGCTTTCGAGGTCTTTGTCCAACACGGTGACGACGAAAGAAACTCTACAAAATTGATCTTCTGAAAGATCGAGCAATTCAAGATCAACTCATGGAGTGAGACGTTGAAACATCTCTTGAGCTGAGACACGGAACACTCATCCAGAGGGATGGAGTGAAACAAATGATTAAAGGTTCACTTGGTAGGCAATAATTCCACACTTAAAGAAGATGGTGATCGATGTCACCCGACGGGGCACCTTAGAGAAGATGACTCGTAGAATCATTCCCTTAAGTGGCAAAAATAATTACTTTTGATATAGAGATCATTGAAATTTCTCTATACCAGCCTGAGGCAAATCACAATCGATAGTTTGAAAGAGTTCGAAAGAACAACATTCTTGGGCCAGAATGGATGATGTGGACTACCTTGTTGAAGACAACACAAGGGATGATTTTGCTTATCATCGGAAATGGATGGAACCCATGGTAAAATGGTACATGGGCGGTGCAAGATGGGAACAAAATGCAAATGCTGGGAATGATTCTGGTAACTGGGAAGAAACCCAACAGTAGAGAGTGAATCTACTCTTTGAGAGGTTATAGCATAACCAAGAACACTAGGAGCAATCCCGGTTAGTGCCAGTGATAACACCTAGTGCTTGTGCGTGCTCTCAAGAACTTGAGCATTTCCATAATTATCAAGGTTTTAGCATTATCCGTGCCAAGGGTGCTGACAACACAACATACGACCATGATGAATAACAATGGATGGTGCAGATGCAAAGGAAGATAACACTTTCTTAGATTCCACCTTAGCGGAGTCAAGGGACAAAATCTGGATGATCGACCAAGATACATTTAGCACTTCGCTTCTAATGTTCTCCTTGATGTGATAGCGCAACCCATTTATTCAAATGGTTGGTACCTAGAACGTCAAGTAAAAGGTCGGACTTCAGGAGCACAAAAATCCATAAGGAACAACTAGGGAGTAAATCCTACGAAATCCTTATGGGGAAATGGCCAACTTCTTCAATCAAGATTCTACAACAATAGGTCTTCCGGCTGGGTGTGTTGGCCACGACATCCACTTTACCGGTTATCAAGAGACCAATATTATAGTTCTTGGAAAATGCTCCAACCATCATATCTGCCTGAGATTCAGTTCTGGTTGGTGTCAGGATATTCCAGACTCATCGAGTCTAGAAAGAAAAATGAAAGTTTGCAACCCAAATCGACGAGACGACGTTACGAGATTCTCGGGAGATGAACTATGATAGCAAGCTCCAAAACATGAGCTAATTCTGCTACATACATGTGAACACGTTATCCAAGACAAGCATGACCACATGGAAGTCTTACAATAAAATACTACCAAGTTCTGGTTGGAACCAACATCGAGGATATCGAAGTTCTTGTGCACTTATCGATGAACCTTTTATCCTTGAACAAATCAATTAGTGGCTTGGTGCTAGGGAATATGTATGGAGTGGAGGTAATTAATCTACCAAACCATAGTATACATTCGCACATGCGTGACTGACTTGGAATGATTCCATGGGAAACCAAAACAATCTTTCTCGAACTCACGGTGGCAACTCTCATCAATTACACGTGAATTATGGAAAATCACTTCTCTCATCCAAACATAAACCTCATGAACGGAACATGAAGGTAATGGTTACAAAGTTTCCAACACTAGCTTAATGTCCAACAAAATCATGGAGAAGATAAAAATGTTGCTGATGGGATCAACAACGATTCATCCAGGTTCCCATATAAGTGGAATTCCATGACAATGTGGACAAAGTGATAACATTGGCCAGACCAAGAAATGTAACGGTGTATGCTCGAGGGATCAACCACGAGTAAGACAACATTACGAACATCATTGGTTCTGATTTGACTTGTCGATAGTCCATACTCAAATCAAAGTTTGGATAAGACGGTAGGTCCAGCAACTGAACACAAAGATCAATTGATGAAAAATACCATCTTTCTTCAACACACACACACACACACACAAAGGACATCCCTTCAAAATGAACTACATTACATCTAGCTTTTATCTTCCAACTCTCCAAGTTGTTGTTTAGCTTAACCAACTAGCTCAGGATATCCAACACAGATTCTTGGAGAAGGGGTGGTTTATAGGTAAACCAACTTGATCACAAGCTCAACATAACGGTCAGGGGAACAACCTGGTGATGCTTCCGAGAAGATATCCGGAAAATCACGAACCACCGATATGTTATGAAGCTCGAGAACAATCTTGCTTTTCAGGGCAAGACGATATGATCAAAAGAGTGAGGGATTTATGCAATCCTAACTCATTGATCAAAGAGTACACCAGAAAAAATAGACTAGGTAGCACGATCAATCTTAGAATGATGGTTCAGTAACCAACATGCTAAGAATGAGTTTGTTGTCCATTAACTACCAAGCAACGGGGTTGCTAGGAGTATTGACTTGACACATCGCAGTTCACTTGTCGGTATTCTGGTTACAACAACACGGAGACCGAGGAATAAACGATGATGGCGTGAAGTATCACTGTATCAAGGGTTCGTAGGAGGTTGTGCAATTCCCATGACATTCTTGTTATACAGATGGTAATACTCCAAGTTAGAACTGAACAAAAGTTGGAATGTCATTTTGATCTGCGGAGTACAACTACTTTGACCCAATCCTGGATATGGATGAGGTACTGGAAATTGTTTCTCCTAGTCATTCCGGAATAGAATGGCTTGATGGACCACAAGAGTAATAGGCATCGATGAACGAATGCACGCATACTCTTGACTATCAATAGATAGACGAGGGTCAGAAGACAACTAAAGAGGAACAACTCAAGGAGCATATAACTTTCTGAGTTGTGGATGCATAGATTAGCATATCGAACCAAGTTCAACATTTCTTCCGGATAACCCACGCAGAAAGGTAGAATTGGCAGAGTCACAATGTGGAATGGAGAACTCATCAAGAGCACTCTGGTTGTGGTCTTTTGGTTCAAAAGAACTTCTGCCATAACGGTTCATGGTATTGGAAGAACGACATACCACAGACCTCGAGGACTATCACAAGGTTACTAAAATCCTAAAGGAACTAGCAAACACTACCAACATGAAGCAAGTAGGGTGAATCTCGGGTTTAAGAACCCAGGAATAGAATGCCTACTAACTAAATGGCATCACGGGATGCTGATACGTCCAAAACGTATCTATAATTTCTGCTTGCTCCATGCCACTTTTGGGTGATATTGCTATGATATTTATACACTTCCATATACTTTTGATCATATTTGGACTAACCTACTAATCGAGTGCACCCCAGTGCGAGTTTTTGTTTTCGGCTGTTTTTGTATTTCAGGTTTTCACATTACGAGAACTGTCAGGAAAAATCCAGAAAAATTATATAAAAAATCAGCGTTCCAGAACCTACCTTGCGCCCGAAGTACAACCGGGGGGG
>LR738714.1:396362485-396599254 GCA_902687465.1 Secale cereale | reverse complement strand
GGGCACCAGGGCCCTAGGCGCCCTGGCGGCGCGCCCCCCTGGGCCGCGCCGGGGGGGCGCCTGGGCCCCTCGAGCCCCGTCTGGTGCCCCCCTTTGGCATATATTTAGAGCGTCCTTCGAAACCCTCGGGATGGGAACTCTTTTTTGCGATATCATCTCTGTTCCGCCGCCGCCGCCGCTTCCAAGATCGGGAGCACCAGGAGAACTCTTCCCGGCACCCTGCCGGAGGGGTGGATCATCATCGGGAGCCTCTCCACCACCATGGACGCCTCCCGGATGAGTTGTGAGTAGTCTCCCTTGGAACATGATTGCATGACCAGTAGCTATGTGATGTTCTCCTCCCGTTCTTGTGCTTCACTAATTAGTCCTCGTGAGCTGCCCTACATGATCGAGGCACATATGTAATCCTTATGCTGTTGCTATGATGAGTTTGCTGGGATCCGATGGATTATGATATTATGTTCAGATTGTGATTGAGTAATATATTTGATCTACCTCTTTTATATTTATGTTCATAAGTAATTCTTGCATGTTCTCCGTTGTTATTTATTGCTTTGGCCAAGTAAGACGTAGTGACTCCAAGAGGGAACGTTATGCTTGATTGTGGGTTCATGCCCCTCGATGACTAGCTTGAGTGACAGAAACATGAGTCTAGGGGATGTGTTGTTGCCACAAGGGGGAAAACAACGGTGCTTGTGCCCGCGGGTGCAAGGATTGTTTACTTTATGCAAAGTTCTTTTAATGCAGTTGTCTGTTGCTTTGAGTTTACACTATGGGTGTGGCTCGCAACTTAATACCAGCGAGATGTTCTGGATAGATATCTCAAGGTGGATGATTAGTAGTATATATTGATGGATTTCGGTCTACTTACTTTGGCGTACCGCCCATGCTTTGAACCTCAACCTTTCTTGCAATGTAGTCAGCATTGGTTTGCGTTCGTGGTCCTATCAATTGCCCAGCTGTAATTCGTTTACCTCACATAGCTGTTTTATCGTCTTTTGGGAGAAAGACATCACTAGTGAACATCATGAGACTCCGGTCCATATTACCATCATTGATCACATCCGCTATTTACTTTTCGCTATTATTTACTATTGCAAACATTATCTATCACTACTATCATCTGCGTTTAATCCTTTGTGAACTACAAGGCCGGAGGGATTGACAACCTCTTTGTACTCGTTGGAAGCAAAGTTATTTGTATCTGTGTGCAGGTCCACGTTGATTGCTAATATCTGGCGCCGTTAGCAGTTGACACCTACTTGTTGAACCTAGGAGTCTCTGGGGATTCGATCCTTGGCATCTTTGCTAAGGGAAAAACTTCCACAACACTGCATCTCACACCTTCCACTTGGGGTAACCAACGAGGGGTTAGAGGCCCATCAGATGCTTTCGAGAATGATGGCCATAATTCATCACACTGGGTATATAAAACATTGTTAGATTACTGGGTGATCTTCTAAGCCACCTAGGGTCATAATAATAACTCCAACATATGTGTCGAGGTAATGGAGTACCTCCACACACCGACAAGTTTGGTTAATCTGGCCTAAAAGGACATTAAGAACAGGTAGGAATGATTTGCAAATGCATCAGATTGTTTAGAGACCTGGGATGACTCGGACAGCATAATGGCTGTAAATGCTCAAAAGATTTTGAGAGATCCTGCAAAATGGTGGCATAACCACTCAACATCACAAAAACAAGGTTCCGAGACCAGCTGTTAACACAAGGAAGTACTAGACACTAAACTAAGAGTTGAATCCACCATTAACGTGATCCTGATAAACAGAAGAGAAGCCTAGTTCCTTAACCCCGTAGAAGAGAAGTGGGTGACTCAGTCAGAAGGGCATAAGGTAAAGGAGTAAAAAGAGCCTTACGTTCCATTCCACAATAAATTCCCTTAATATAACTAAGGAGTTTCTAGACACAACTTCGACCAGTTTGGCTTGCTAATCCTACAGGCAGTTAAGCTCTGATACCAAAGCTGCCGGGACCCCGATCCTTAGTCACACAGGTCTAGCATGTAACACATCATATAACTTTGCGGCCTCACGCACGGTATCCCCACGGGTGCCACCTTACTTGGCCCGGGACCGTTTGCGCATTTTGGCACACGTATATGATAGTGTCGCTAGCATCCATATGACAGAGAACCCGGGCCGACATGACTAGTTATAAACCAAAAGTGGCGCTAAATTACAGAGACATGCATACATGAACTAGCAATGAACGTGTCGGTCATCAACATATGAAACCAAGTCGTAGCAAGCTACATGGACTTAAAGGAACAACGCATGACATTCCCCTAAGGGACAGACACAGGAACGAAGAAGGACACATGCCGGCCAGCCTAAGTGTTCCGGAGCAGTAGCAAGCTACCAAGGCTCAGTGGAAGCACTAGGAGACATTTCCCTGTAAGATAGGCTACCAAGGGTAAACAACTAGGAGTCGGATCCCACACATAGCAATACACATTACACGTACGCATAACATGCAAGTATGTGCTGTACAACATGGCATCACAACATAACTCAACAACTCATATAGACAAGGCCCAGAAGAGCCATCATAGCATTTATTACAAACAGGGGTCACATGACCCAACATACAGAGCATACAGGCAACGGAAGCGTAACATGTCTGGGTATAGACAACTACAAAAGAAAAAGCCCGAGAAGCCTGACTATCTACAACACCCTCCCAAGGGTACAAGATCGTAGCTGAGGTAACAAGCTAAACGTCGAAGTCCACGCGGAACCACTAGTGAGACTGAAGTCTCTCTGCAAAACATAAATTAAGCAAACGTGAGTACAAGGTACTCAGCAAGACTTACATCACAAATAGCTACATATGCATCAGTATCAACAAAGGGGTCGTGGAGTTTGACTGCAGCAAGCCAGCTTTGATTCGATGGCTATCCTGAACTACGACCGCAAGTAACTCTTTGAGGTGGCGCACACGAGTCCACATATTCACCAAACAATACACCACTATGGATCCGCTCCCGTCTCCCTACGAGAAGGCCATCCATAGCACTCACACTTGTCTTGAGCATTTTAGGGTATCCACTTTCACTTGTCTATGTACCAAGTAAGCATCCAAGAAGTCCATAACCACGGACCCGGCTATTCGAATAGACCATGATAACCATGCAGGGGTGTACTTCTTCACACACGCTCTCGCCACTTACCGCCATGTACACATCGTGTATCTCGGCAACCTTCAAGCAGAAGCCTGGCGAGGGTTTCGGCCACGACCTGACTAACCACACAAGACTCTAGTCTAGGTTTATCGCCTATCCGGGTTCCATCCGTAAGGAGATCTGGCCGGGGTGTCGCTCACGGCCCCAAACGATGTGCGCAGGGTTCCCAAGCCCACCTCGACGGATGGATCTACGCTTGGTACACCGTGCCACGGTGCCTAGTCTGTCCCAAGCCCACCTATACCGGGTGCCACTTGGTAGACTACTAACACTACCTACAAACACCAGAAACTACTTGCAACTCCTGGACAGAGATCGAGTTGATTAATAAGTCGAGAGGGCCACTTAAGCATTCCAATGCGTGGTAGTAGCTAGTCATTGGACAAATTACACATAACTCAGTTCTTAAGGACGGTTCCAGTGAGACAACCCACCATGTAGTCCTACATGGCCTCTCACCGCTACCTTTACCAAATCGTGTTCACACACTTAGCTCACACACAGTAGGACATGTTCACCACATTCCAATTCATCCCCGATGAATCAGACCTGACACAACTCTAAGCAATAGCAGGCATAACCCGAAAGCATGAATGAGTAGGCACAACATGGCTCAAACAACTCCTACTCATACTAGTGCGTTTCAACTATTTACTGTGGCAATGACAGGTCATGCAAGGGAAAGGGGTTCAGCTACCGCAGCAAAATAGCAGTTCAATCGTTGTTGTCCTAATGCAGTAAAGGAGAGCAGGAGCGAGAGAGTGGGATTGTATCGGAATGCTCAATGGGGGTTTGCTTGCCTAGCACTTCTGAAGATAGCACTGTGTCTTCATCAGTGTCATCGGTCACATCATCGGCATAGCGTCTACTGAGAGGGAACATACACAGGCAATAGAGAAAGAACACAATCAATGCAATGCAACAATATGATGCATGATCGTGACATGGAAACATGTTGTGATTTGAGCTAATGCAACTAGCAGTGATTTAAATGAAGTTGATTTGAACCAAAGGTTCAAATTCAAACTCCATATGTGATTATTCAAATACCATAAATTTGATTTGATCTGATCAGCAGGCATAAGTTGCTCAAACATGCATGATAATGCCATAAACAGATTCTTCATATTTTTTTGATCATTTTTCATGTATAAATTATTTTGATCTGAGCTACGGTTGATTTTATATGATTTTTAGAAGTTTAAAGCATTTTCTGAAAATAAATAAACCATTTAGATTTATATAAATTCCAGAAAAGGCTTTACCGCATCAACATGACGTCTGTGTGACGTCAGCAAGACAACAGGGCGGCCAGGGTCAAACCTGACGTGTGGGACCCACACGTTAGTGACACAGGGACTAATCCCGGTCTAACCGTGTGCTGACTAGGGTTTGACCAGGGACTGGGCCCACTGTCAGTGGCTAACTAAACTAACTAAACTTAGTTAACACTAACTTAGGTTAAGCTAATTAGGTTTAAGCCTAAACTAGGTTAATTAGCCATGCGGGACCCGCATGTCAGCGACCCAGGGAGGTCAAACTTCCGGTCAAAGGCCAAAACAGGTCGGCGGCTCATTGTTGGCGTCTTCAAACACGACGAAGGAGGGAGGGATTTGCCTACGGTCGACCGAATCGACCGCTGTTTGGTCCTATGCGTAGCTGGGGGTCGCGCGCATCTGGTAGGGCAAGCGAGAGGAGCCGGGGTGGAGCGAGCTCACCGGAACAAAGCTCGCGGCGGCGGCCGGCGTTCGGGTGCGCGCGACGATGAGGCTGCGATGGCCTTCGCGGCGCGTGCTTGGCACCTACGGAACCTACGAGAGGCTGTGAGTGTTTTGGACAAGACGGCCGGACCAAAAGATGGCCGAGGGCACGTCGGCGGCGAGGCCAGGCGGCGGCGCGTGCGGTTGCCGATGGTGCAATAGCTACGGCGAGCGAGAGGGAGAACAGGGTGGGGAAGATAGTCAGGGGCTCACGGCGGTTGTAGTGGTCGTGGAAGCGGGCCCGAGGAGGCACCAGAGGCGAAGAATCAACGGCGACCTCCGGCGGCCAAATGCGGCAGTGATGAGCTCGAGGGCATCAATTCCGGCCATCCGAGGGCGCGTGCTTCAGCTTGGAGCTTCAAGGCATCGTGACGAAGCTTAAGGATAGGCTGGCTAGGCGAGGGAGACTCGATGGGCGCGGCGGCAGCGAGCGGCGGCGACGAGCTCTGCTCGGGCTGTGCGTTAGAGAGAGCAGAGGAGAGGGGATGGGTCGAGGGAGAGTGAGAGAGAGCCAGGGAGTTCGGGGAGGTAGCGTGGTGCCTCCAGCCAGCCTCCAGCGTCGGCGGAAGCAGGAGGTGGCTCGGACGCATGCGTGCACGCCGCGGGCACACGCCCCTGTCCTCCTGGTGGGAGGAGAGGGATGACTGGCGCCGGCTAGCTGGGCTGGGCCGGCACAGTGCCAGGCCGGGTAAGCGGCCCAGGTGTGCTTCCTCTCTCTCTCTTTTCCGTTTCTCTTTTTTTGCTATTGTTTGTTTTCTAGTTTAGTAAAAATACTAAACCATTTAAATAAAAGCTGAAAATATTTATGGGCACCTGAGAGATTAAATCCAACAGCCCAAAAATACTTTCAAGATTATTTGGACATTTAAAAAAATATTTATAGCATTTAAACGTCCAAATGCAAATACCTTATGATTTAATTCAAAGATCCAAAATGGCTTCCAAATTTATGAAACCATTTTTGGCAGAGGTTTTAGCCAAGACCAAAAATGATGAACATTTTGTGAAGGGCATTTTGGGTACATTTAAAAGTATTTTAGTAACCCTAGTTGGATTCAAGGGGGTGAGGGGGCTTCTGCCATCCCCATTTCAAGTTTCCTTTGAAAACAAACATGATGAGATGATGATCATGCAGAAACAAACAAAGACTAATCTAGGGATGTGTCAGAGGGAAAGCAATAAAGATGGGTGCCTAGTAAGGGGGTGGATGTGACACTATTTATTTTCAAGCAAGGGCCAAAAGGGCCAAACACATTCATTAAAATCCAAATGGGTGATGCAGTCGTTTACACATTCCCGAAGGGAAGATACGACGTACATCCAAACACAACAAAAGCAACACTAGATGGCTTCATATGAACCATACAAGGACTCGACTTCGCATAGGGGTTACACGACCTATCCTACCGTAGAGGTCACGAGCTGGCATATCTGAGTTGCGAATAATGCCTAAGCGGCGGAATGCTCGGTCGCGTATTCTGGCTCTTCTGGGTCTTCCTCCTTGTCTTCATCTGTCTGGCCCCCCTATCACTTGAGTGTGTGGGGGAGTGGAGGAGTTGGATACGGCGGTGTTTTGTTGGTGGTGCAGGGAAAAGCTTGCGATATTCCATTGCCGTCATACGACGTCGCTGGGGTGGTTCTTCATCCTTGGAAGATACATCTCCTGAGGGTCTTCCGCCTCGATACGCGATAGCGGGTTGCCCGTGAGGCCCACCTTCCTTCTTGATCCTATACGTCTTCTCTTGTGCTCGTCAAAGAAGTGCCTTGGTCTTGTGGAGTTATTCTCGGAGCTTCATCGATTCTGAGGCCAAATCTTGTGCCAAGCTGTCGGCACAAAGGTTGAAGTAGGTCTGGAATCGAAGTGGAAGTCCTTCCTTCAGTGGAGGGGCTTGCGCGCTGCTTTCATCTTCACCTTCCTTCCGGTAAGGCAAGAAGCGGGTTGTCATCTTGGCTGCCATCTCCGGAAGAAGTTCTCGGAGGCGGGTTAGTGCCTTGAGTGCAGCTGCCTCGACAGCGAGGGGTAGTGTTGCCATCTGGGGTCCCTCAAAGAACCAACTTGTGGGAGGATCGTTTGCCTTCACGATTACTTCCACATGGTACTCCACCTCAGTGTCGCTAACCTAATGCTCATGGTAGGTGAGGATGGGTGCTCGGTTGAACTGCCACTCCTGGAGGCTATCCTCAAGAAGCATGGGGAACCCAGTGGTCAGGTGCTCTTCAGGTACAGCGGCCATCTACAAAGGTTGAATAGGAGAGGTTAATAAGCTGATGATATCTCAGGTTTGGAAAGGATTAGAAAAGAAGAGAGGTTCAGAAGGTTTATGAAAATGATCTCATCCTATCTAACGCCCATGCTAACTAAGGCTTCCTACAGCCAGGATGGCTCTGGTACCAGCTCTGTGGGGACCCCGACTTAAGAGTTGAGATCACCGAATGCACGTGTACAGTGATCCCAGAGATCAATGCTCACTGAACACAGAGAAGGTGAATAACAAGAGTCTTACATCCATATATACCGTCTTACACAAATTATGACCATTATGGCGAAGTCTTACATAGATAAAGACTCGTGGGCTGAATAGCAAATAAACTCGAATAGCGGAAGTCTTCGTAGATAAGTATAACCCATGCCATCTTCCTTAACCCTACAGGCATTCTGCGTGGGAAAGCGTCCTAGTTCGCATGTTCGTCTCAATAGAATTCTTCTTCAAGTTCCTGCTCCTCCATGCCTGGCCAATTAAATAACCAGTGGCAAGCCAATGAGTACTTTGAATGTACTCGCAAGCAACCCATGATTTGGTTCAAGGTAACAATTCAAGTTGTTCAACAATAAGCAACCTAGCTACAAGTTAGACAAGATAATCTACCATTTGTGAAACATGCATCAGTGTACTTGGCTAACCTCAAGGACAGGTTACATATATCAACATAAATAGAGTTCAATTCATTTGTGGTTCTTTCAACGAGTCAAGTCACCACCTTGACTCAACACACACACACACACTTTCACCAAGATAGTAAAATTCTGGACATAGTTTAAGTAGCACCTCCCAACTGTCCATGACCGTGGACATGACTATTCGAATAGTTTTACACTCTGCAGAGGTTGCGCACTTTACCCACAAGATTCGGGAAGCTTTCATGTCACCCACGATCCCGCAGTACCTTAAGTACTCGGGGAAGCACCCGGTCATTACCTTTCCCTAGATGACACTAACATATGGTCCACTCCTTGGTGTACAACCCTCGTGTACAAACGATAAATCATGGGACTCGCCCTTTTTACAATGTCACTCATACACGAAGGGACCAACGGTGTGTCCGGTGCCCTGTGAAAACAGTCATGGTCGCCTATCCAAGCACGACCCCGTCCCGGGAGTGACCTCAAGTCTCCCCCGTCACTAGTGATGTGGGCACCATGCTAGTATCAGCCTAAGTAATCAATAATGCCCCGTCCCATAAGGGGTAGAGTGGTTGCACATGTTTGGTTGGGACGGTAATCACACATAAATCTAATCCATTATTTTACCCACAGATGAGAACTTTCTTTGGTACACCACTTCTTCCTCAAGTGGTGGCCTTAACTCAACATCACCCACGGGCATTAGGGGCACCCGATGGGGTTTTCGAAAGAATGCAATCACGAAGGGTTCATGGTACATATGCAACACTATGCATCACAACTAATCTTTTGACATTGCATCTACGCACACGGTAAAGATTATGAGTAGGGATATGCACCATGTGGTGGCTCCCAACAAGTTTACCATCGTCACTTTTTATCATCATGCAATCAGAAAAGAGTACCGATGAACAAGAGGGGTATCATGGTCAAAGGCTGCTTGCCTTGGTTGGCTTGGTTTTCAAAGCCTTCAAGTCCTTCTCCTTCTTCTTCTTCATCAACTTTGTTAAACATGGTATATATAAATAGCCTAGCTCAAGGAGAACAATTAAGGAGCTATGGTAAAAAGCCTAGCTCAAGGAGAACAAGGAAGGAGGTAAAAGTGATAGTTTTGGAAAATTACCAGAAGGTGTTTGATGTGGTTTTGGGCAAGCAAAAGATTTCCAATAGACATGAGACTTAACAGGATCAAATGGTATATATAAATAGGGTGTTCCACCAAGTTTGGGCTCATTTGAAGAAACTTGCCAATGTAACTTTGGTAAACCCTAGAAATCAACAGAAATGGATTTTCCAAGTTTAAGTCAAGACAATCATCCCTCCTTGATGCACCACTTGGTGTAGGGTCATCATTTGGGGTTGTGATCATGCCCACAAAGTTTGAGGTCACAAGTAAAAAGTTGGTAATGTAAAGTTGTTCAAATTTGAATCTGAACATAAATGGTTTTGGGGTACTCTGATCAAGTTACCCTTCTCCAAAACTTGTGCCATTTGGTCTATATGCATTAATAGACCATTCTAGCATGTGCACCAAGTTTGAGAGCATTTGGACAAGTTTGGCAATGTAAAGTTGCTCAATCTTCAAAAATGGGCAGAATGGTTTTGAGGGGTTTTGATGAGGTTTTCTTGCTTCCCAAGGCATGTGGCTTGGCAAGATCATCAAATATGTCATATATGACATGATAGAATTTCCCTGGAATTTTTAGAGAATATTTCCTTTGTAAATATTTCAAAAGCTTGAAATATCCAAAAAGGGTTTCTGAGGGATTTGCCCAATATTTTGAACATGACCAAGTGTTTAAACTCTTATATATGGACTATATATGTCCTAAGAGTCTCCCTGAATTTTGGCAAATAATTTTGAAATAGTTAAATAATTTTTACCTGTTCAAGACCATTTCTAGCCTTTATAAAAAGCCTTTAAATAATATAGGAAAATAACTTTTAAAAATATATTTTTGTGGTTTATGGGATTCCTATATCTAACATGTTTCAAATATACTCTTTGAAATATTTTTATCACCCTAGATCAAGTACTTGTAGTGCAAGCCTCAATTCAGGGGTTTATGGAAAACTAATTTTTGTAAATACTATTTGGCAAAATATTTTTATATGAATATACTATACTGTTATATACACTTGGTATGATCATTGGGCAGAAGTTTGGGGTAAGGAGATGAAGTATATAAGATGGACTTGTTGACTTTAAAGAGCACTTGAAAATCACAGAGAGAAAAACTTAATTCCGAATAAAAGCCAAATGATGCCAATTTTTTTTGTTGGTCCAAATTTTCATGCTTTATTAATGCAAATGACATGTTACAAAATGCAGGGTGTGACAAGTAGACATCATATTGAGCTTTGCCAAACGTTCATAATGTTTGCATCTTTTCTTGCAATAGGTCTCTCACCTAGTGGTGCATCAAGGACATAATACTTCTGTGCAGCAATGAGGATAATCCTCAGATCACGGACTTATTCCGCATCATTGCTACTAACATCTTTCTACTTAGTTTTCTCTAGGAACATATAAAAAACATAGGGGTGCTACAACGTGAGCTATTGATCTACAACACAATTTGCAAATACTATCAGGACTAAGTTCATGATAAATTAAAGTTCAATTAATCATATTACTAAAGAACTCCCACTTAGACAGACATCCCTCAAGTCATCTAAATGGTCACGTGATCCAAATCAACTAAACCATGTCCGATCATCATGTGTGATGGAGTAGTTTTCAAGGGTGAACATCTTATGTTGATCATATCTACTATATGATTCAAGCTCGACCTTTCGGTCTCTAGTGTTCCGAGGCCATGTCTGTACATGCTAGGCTCGTCAAGTTTAACCCGAGTATTATGCATGTGCAAAACTGTCTTACACCTGTTGTATGTGAACGTAGAGCTTATCACACCCGATCATCACGTGGTGTCTCGGCACGATGAACTGTCGCAACGGTGCATACTCAGGGAGAACACTTGTACCTTGAAATTTTGTAAGGGATCATCTTATAATGCTACCGCCGTACTAAGCAAAATAATATGCATAATAAGACAAACATCACATGCAATCAAAATATGTGACATGATATGGCCATCATTATCTTATGCTTTTGATCTCCATATCCAAAGCATCATCAGGATCTCCATCATCACCGGCTTGACACCATGGTCGTCTCGCCAACTATTGCTTCTACTACTATCGCTAACTCATAGTGATAAAGTAAAACAATTACATGGCGTTTGCAATTCATACAATAAAGGGACAACCATAAGGCTCCTGCCGGTTGCCGATAATTTACAAAACATGATCATCTCATACAATAACGTATAACTCATCATGTCTTGACCATATCACATCACAACATGCCGTACAAAAACAAGTTAGACGTCCTCTACTTTTTTGTTCCAAGTTTTACGTGGCTACTACGAGCTTCTAGTAAGAACCGTTCTTACCTACGCATCAAAACCACAACATTTTTTTTGTCAAGTGTGCTGTTTTAACCTTCAACAAGGACCGACCGTAGTTACACTCGATTCAACAAAGCACGTCGGTAGAACCAGTCTCATGAACGCGGTCATGTAATGTCGGTCCAGGCCACTTCATCCAACAATACCACTGAATCAAATTATGATGTTGGTGGTAAGCAATATGACTATTATCGCCCATGACTCTTTGTGTTCTACTCGTGTATATCATCTACACATAGACCTGGCTTTGATACCACTGTTGGGGAACGTAGTAATTAAAAAAATCCTACGATCACGCAAGATCTATCTAGGAGAAGCATAGCAACGAGCGGGGAGAGTGTGTCCACGTACCCTCATAGACGGAAAGCAAAAGCGTTTAGTAACGCGGTTGATGTAGTCGAACGTCTTAACGATCCAACCAATCCAAGTACCGAACGTACGACACCTCTATGTTCAGCACACGTTCAACACAATGACGTCCCACGTGCTCTTGATCCAGCAGAGGATCGAGGGAGAGTTCCGGCAGCACAACGGCGTGTTGATGGTGTTGATGATGTGATCCGCGTAGGGCTTCGCCTAAGCACTACAATAATATGATAGAGGTGTTAAACTGTAGAGCGGGGCACCGCACACGGCTAAAAGATCAACTTGTGTGTTCTAGGGTGCCCCCCTCCCCACGTATATAAAGGAGGGGGAGGAGGACGCCGGCAGACCCTATGGCGCGCCCCAAGAGGGGAGTCCTACTAGGACTCCTTGTCCTAGTAGGATTCCACCAAAAGGGAGAGAGGGGGAAGGAAGGAGAGGGAGAGAAGGAGAAGGAAAGAGGGGGCGCCGCCCCCTCCCTAGTCCAATTCGGACTTGCCATAAGGGGGGGCACCCCTTGTGGCCCTCCTCTCTTTTCCACTAAGGCCCATGAAGGCCCATTAGTTCCCCCAGAGGTTCCGATAACCCTCCCGCACTCCAATAGTCATCCGGTACCCCTCGGACCTCATCCGGTGTCCGAATAACATTGGACAATATATCATTCTTTATGTCTTGACCATTTCGAGACTCCTTGTCATGTCCGAGATCTCATCCGGGGCTCCGAACAAACTTCGGTTGTCAGGACCCCGATCCTAAGTCACACCGATCTAGCTGTAACACGTCATATCACTTTGGGGCCTCACGCACGGTAACCCCACGGGTGCCACCTTACCTGGCCCGGGACCGTTTGCGCATTTTGGCACACGTATATGAAAGTGTCGCTAGCATCCATATGACAGAGAACCCGGGCCGACATGGCTAGTTATAAACCAAAAGTGGCACTAAATTACAGAGACAGGCATCCATGACCCAGCAACGAACGTGTCGGTCATCAACGTATGAACCCAAGTCGTAGCAAGCTACATGGACTTAAAGGAACAACGCGTGACATTTCCCCTAAGGGACAGACACAGGAACGAAGAAGGACACATGCCGGCCAGCCTACATGTTCCGAGCAGTAGCAAGGTACCAAGGTTCATTGGAGACACTAGGAGGCATTTCCCTGTAAGATAGGCTACCAAAGGAAAACAACTAGGTGTCGGATCCCACACATACCAAGCATTTCAATCATACACGCAATATGCTCAATATATGCAAATACAACATTGCATCACAACAGAACTCTATGACTCAAAGTACTTTATTTAAAAGGCTCCAAGAGCCATACATAACATATCCATACAGGTAGGGGTCACATGACCCAACACTCAAGTCATACAGTCATACAAACACAAGCGGAAGCTACATGTCTGAGTACAGACAACTTAGAAAATAAAACAGGCTTGGTGTAGCCTGACTATCTACAAGGCCCTTCACAAGCTCCAGATCTCCGTCTGGGTGTCAAGCTACTCGTCGACGTCAATGTCTATGTAGAACCCATCAGCAGGGGCAGGGTTCTCCTCTGCAACAGTTATTAAGCAAACATGAGTACAAAGGTACTCAGCAAGTCTTACCACAGAACCTATCATACATGCAACATTATCAAAGGGGGTAGTGGAGTTTATAGCAGAATGCCAGCTTTGACCTTGGCTAACCTATACTACAACTCTCAACAGATTGCAAGATGTTATTACGGACACAAGTCCTCTATTCACCACATCAATACACTACCGAGGATCCTCTTCCGTCATCCTTCGGAAGGGCCATCCACGGCACTCACACTTATCTTGAGGCTTTTAGTAGTATCCATCAACTTGTCTATGAACTGTAAGAGTAACCAAGTAGTTCGTACCGCGAACAATGGCTATTCGAATGGATTGATAACCCTGCAGGGGTGTACTTCTTCACACACGCTTCCACCACTTATCGCCGTTTACTCGGCGTGTACTCGGCAACCTTCAAGCGGAAGCCCAGCGAGGGTGTCGGCCACGACCTGACTAACTACTCAAGTCTCTCGTCCAGGTTTATCGCCTATTTGGGTTCCATCCGTGGGGAGATCCGGCCGGGGTGTCGCTCACGGCCCCAAACGATGTGTGCAGGGTTCCCGAGTCACCAAACGGGCAACCGGTACACCGGGCCATGTACCTGTCGCATCACAACCCACCCCGAGGGTCAGTGTTGTGCACGACCTCCAGTAAGCTATAAACACCAGAAACTAGTTGCAACTCCTGGACAGAGATCAAGGGTAATTAATAAGCCGAGAGGGTCAATTAAGGATCCCAATGTGTGGTAGTAGCTGTAACTTGAACCACACATACAGATCTCGGGTCCTATGGACGATTCCAATGAAACAACCCACCATGTACTCCTACATGGCCTTTCATCGATACCTTTACCAAGCGTATTCCACACTTCCTTCTCTTTATCGGTATGATCATTTCACTCTGATCCATCACCCAGATGAACCAGACCAGACACAACTTTAAGCATAGCAGGCAACATAAACAAATAGCATGGTGGATCACACATCACATGGCTCAATCAACTCCTACACATGCTAGTGGGTTTCAACTGTTTACTGTGGCAATGACAGGTCATGCAAGGGATAGGGTTCAACTACCGCAGCAAGTAGCAGTTCACGCGCTGTTGCCTTAATGCAGTAAAAGAGAGCAGGAGCGAGAAGATTGGGTTTGTATCGGAATGATCAATGATTGCTTGCCTGACAAGGTAGTTGTCGGGTACTCCTCTTCAACTGGATACGCAGCAGTATCCTCGGGAGCAGGACCTAACACAGAGAATACCGGCGATACAATCATTAACAAACAAATGCAACAATATGATGCATGCTCATGACATGGCAAGATGCATGTGTGTTGGCTAATGCAACTAAAACCAGAAGAGTTTGAACCTATTTGAATCAAAGATTCAAATTGGAGTTCAAACTATTATTTAAATAAGTGCATTATCATGTTTTTGATGTATACAGCAAGTTAACTTGTTCAAACATGTATGAAACCAGTGCCATTGGAAAGATTGGATTTTTCTGATCATTTTTCATATATAAATCTTTTCCATCTGAGCTATGGTTGATTTTATATGATTTTTAGAAGTTTTGGGTATTTTCTGGAATTTCCTGAATTATTTTAAATCTAAAAATCCTAGAAAAACCTTTACTGCGTCAGCATGACATCATGCTGACGTCAGGCAGTCAACAGGGCCAGTCCAAGTCAAACCTGACCAGTGGGACCCACTGGTCAGTGTCACAGTTAACTAATTAACTAATTAGAATTAAATTAACACCTAAACTAGGTTTGACTTGCGGGCAGGGCCCACATGTCAGTGACCCAGGGGGTCAAACCCGTGGTCAAAACAGGTCCAACTCTCCGGCGTTTAGCTGCCGACGAGGCCAAACACGGCGGCGTGCTTCGGAAATCGCCTACGGTGCACGGCTCGAGCTGTGGCTAGGCGCGTTGGAAAGCCCTTGCTGTTGCGCGTCGGATGGTGGTGGTCGCCGGACCTGGGGTAGCCGGAGACGACGGCAACAAGCTCGACGGCGGCGACCGGCGTCGGGCGTGTGTGGAGATGCGGCTGCAGGGGCCTAGGCGATGCGTGCGTAGCACCTTTCGCATCTACGTGCTGCGGTGAGTGTGATGGACGGGTGCCAGTGACCAAATGGTCACCGGAGCATCACCGGCGGTGAGCACGGCGGCGGTGCGTGCGGTTGAGCTTTGTGCAGTGCGTTCCAGGGCAAAAGAGAGCCAACGGAGAGGGGGAGGATGAAGCTAGGCTCACAGGGGTTGCAGCAGGCGCCGGAGCGAGCTCGGAGGTGGTCGGAGCTGAGCGGGACGGCGAGAGGGATCTCCGCGGCCGGAGTTGGGGAAGAAGAGGTCGGGGGCGTCTCCAGGGCGGGCGAGCGCTCGGGGCTCGGCCTGTTCGAAGCAGTCGAGGACGGCAGAGACGATGGACACCAAGGCGGGGCTCAGGGACGACGGTGGGCGCGGCTTCTACGACGGTGCGAGCACGACGGCGTCGGCCATGGCGCGGGGAGAGCGAAGGAGAGGAACTAGGGAGAGGTGGAGGTGTCTGCAGGGTCGGGGACGACGTGAATGACCGGTCCAGCCCTCCAGGACGGCGAGGGAGGAAGCAGGGCGGCGGGCAGCTGCGTGGCGCGCCGTGCGGTCGCCGTCGAGCACCTGCCTGCCTGCCTGGCCGAGCCAAGCAGCTCGCTGGAGCGGCAGCTGGGCTGGGCCGGCAGGTGGGCCGGGTGGGGCGCCAGGTAAGCTTTTCTCTCTCCCTTTTTTCTTTTTTCTTTTCTGTTTCATTTCTTTTGCAGCTTTGTTCATTTAAATAAAATGCCAGAGCATTTTTGTAACTCATAACACTTGTCATACCTACTGTATATATTATGAACAGTAGGAAACATTATAGTTTATGATTATTTGAGCATTTAAAATATTTTATAGCATTTAAATGCCGAAATTCAAATACCATAAGATTTAATCCAAAGCCCTAGATTGTCCTAGAAAATTGTGCACCATTTTTGGCAGAGGTTTAAGACCAAGGCAGAAATGCTGAACATTTTTGAAGGGCATTTTGGGTACATTGGAAAATATTTTAGCAAACCCAAGTTGTTAGGAGAGGGGTGCTGGGGTTTCTGTTAATCCCATTTCAAGTTTCTTTGAATGTAGACATGATGCACACTCTAGCTAGGTACTAAAGCAAGTGCTAACTAGGGATGTGACAACTCACCCCCACTTAAAAGAATCGCGTCCCGAGATTCGGGTTCCTCCGGAAAGAGGGTGGGGTACTCAAGTTGAAGACGATCCTCCCTTTCCCAAGTAGCTTCACTCTCGGAATGATGTGACCATTGAACCTTGAGAAACTTGATATTGTGGCGTCGAGTGGTGCGCTCAGTTTGATCAAGAATACGAACGGGGTATTCTCGATATGTGAGATTGTCTTGGAGATCAAGCGTTTCGTGGTCCACTCCGCGGATAGGATCCGAGAAGCAACGCCTGAGTTGAGAAACGTGGAAAACATCATGAACTCTAGAGAGGTGCGGAGGTAGTTCCAATTGGTAGGCAACTTCTCCTCGTTTGGCAAGAATGCGAAAAGGACCGATGTAACGAGGGGCCAATTTGCCTTTGATACCGAAGCGATGGGTTCCCTTAAGAGGAGTAACCCGAAGGTAAGCCTTATCGCCGACTTCAAAAGTCACAGCCTTATGATGACTATCATATTGGCTCTTTTGGCGAGACTGGGCTGTTTTCAATCTCTCACGAACGATGCGAACTTGCTCTTCTGCTTCCTGAATCATATCCGGGCCAAAGAATTGTCTTTCCCCGGTCTCCGACCAGTTAAGAGGTGTTCGACACCTTCGTCCTTATAGAACTTCGAAGGGAGCTTTACCCAAGCTGGCTTGATAACTATTGTTATAAGCGAATTCGGCAAATGGAAGACATTTTTCCCATTCCATGCCGAAAGAAATGACAGAGGCTCGAAGCATGTCTTCCAGAATTTGATTGACTCGTTCCACTTGACCACTTGATTGCGGACGGAAGGCAGTACTGAAGGAGAGATGAGTTCCCATAGCATTATGGAAACTTTCCCAAAATCGTGAAGTGAAAAGACTTCCACGGTCCGAGTTAATCTCCAATGGCACACCATGAAGTGATACTATTCGAGAGATATATAAGTCTGCTAGCTGGCTAGCGGTAATACTCTCTCGAACAGGCAGGAAATGAGCTACTTTAGAGAGACGGTCGATAACGACGAAGATAGCATTATTCCCTTTCCTGGACCTGGGAAACCCGGTAATGAAGTCCATACCGACTTTGTCCCATTTCCATTCAGGAATAGCTAAAGGTTGAAGGGTGCCAGCAGGCCGTTGATGCTCTGCTTTGACTCAACGGCAAACGTCGCAGTTAGCAATGAATTGAGCAATTTCTCTCTTCATCCTAGTCCACCAGAATCTCTGACATAAGTCCTGATACATTTTGGTACTACCGGGATGAATCGTGAGAGGAGATTCATGAGCCTCCTTAAGAATCATTTGTCGTAGTTGTGGTTTCTTGGGTACCACCAAGCGGTTCTCAAAGTACACTACACCTCGATCATCCATAGAGAAACTTCTAGCAACTCCGCTAGCAATGTTCTCCTTGATCCGAGATATGCCTTTATCATACCGCTGGGCAACTATTATTTGATCCATAAGGGTAGGTTTCGCCACCAAGGTGGAAAGGAATCCTCGAGGAACAATGTGAAGGTTAATCTTACAAAATACCTCGTGGAGAAGTGGTTGACTTGTTGTAACATTAAATTGTTACAATATGACTTACGACTTAGTGCATCAGCCATGACATTGGCCTTTCCAGGGGTGTAAGTGATTCCTAAGTCGTAGTCCGTAAGCAACTCAACCCAACGTCTTTGCCTGAGATTCAAATCCGGTTGGGTGAAGATATACTTCAAACTTTGATGATCAGTGAAGATTTCACAGCGATTACCAAGGAGGTAATGTCGCCATGTTTTGAGTGCATGGACTACAACTACAAGCTCTAGATCATGAGTAGGATAGTTATCCTCATGTGGACGCAACTGTGGAGATGCGTATGCAATCACTTGACGATCTTGCATGAGAATGCAACCTAGTCCTTGTCGCGAGGCGTCGCAATAGATTATAAAATCCTTGGAAAAGTCTGGTGGTACCAGTACATGTGCAGATGTCAGGCGTCTTTTCAGTTCCTGAAAACTAGACTCGCACTGTGGGGTCCACTCAAACTTTTTATCTTTCTTGAGGAGTTCGGTTAGAGGTTTAGCAACCTTGGAGAAATTCTCGACGAAACGTCGGCAATAGCTCGCTAAGCCAAGAAAACTCCTAACTTGCTTGACCGATTCAGGGGGAGTCCAATCAAGTACGGCTTGAACTCGCTCAGGATTGACGGCAATACCCTTGCCAGAGATCACATGACCTAGATAGGTTACTTCTGGCAACCAAAATTCACATTTAGAGAATTTGGCATAAAGGCAGTGCTCTCGAAGTTTCGTCAATACCAGCCTTAAATGCTCGGCATGATCTTCCTTGTTCTTGGAATAGATGAGTATATCATCGAGGTATACCACGACGAATTTATCCAAATACTCCATGAATATAGAATTCATTAACCGAGAAAAGGTAGCTGGGGCATTGGTTAATCCGAAGGACATGATGGTGTACTCATATTGGCCATAACGAGTACGAAAGCCGGTTTAGGAATGTCCCCGTTCTTGATTTTGATTTGATGGTAGCCCAACCTCAAATCCATCTTAGAGAAGACTGAGGATCCAGCGAGCTGATCATACAAGTCGTTGATCCTGGGGAGTGGATACTTATTCTTTATGGTGACCAGATTGACAGGTCGGTAATCTACAACCATCCGCTTCGTTCCATCCTTCTTCTTGACGAAGAGGACGGGGCAAGCCCAAGGGGAAGAACTAGGACGGATGAAACCTTTTTGCAAGGACTCATCGAGTTGTTTCTTTAGCTCAGCTAATTCTAGTGGTGCCATCTTATAAGGTCTCCTAGAGATTGGGACAGTTCCTGGGATAAGATCTATCACGAACTCGACATCTCTGTCAGGTGGAACTCCTCGCAGTTCTTCTGGAAAAACATCCGGGAAGTCACAGACTACCGGGATATCTTCGAGTTCTGGTAGAGGGCTGTCATTAAGAGAGTAGAGCTGACGCTCAGCCATTCGGGTCAAGACATTAGCTATCTTGCCGGATGGATGTGTAAGTTGAACGGTCCTAGTAAAGCAATCAATCTTGGCGTAATGAGTTGTCATCCAATCCATACCCAAGATGATGTTTATGTCCGAGGACTTGAGAGCGATTAAAGATGCTAGGAAAACAAGTCTATCGACAAGGATTTCATTTCCATGGCTTACCCTAGAGGTTTGCCACTTTGAACCAGGAGTTTGAATAACCATGGAAGTAGGCATGTCGCAAAAAGTCATGTTGTGCAATCGAGCATAGCTCTCAGATATGAACGAATGGGATGCTCCAGTATCGAAAAGAACAGATGCCGGATGGCAGTTTACGAGAAGCGTACCAAGGACGACGTTAGGATCCTCATAAGCTTCTTCGGCAGAAACATAGTTGACATGACCACGTGCAGTGGGGATTGGCTTGACATAGTTCACCTTGCCGGTTGGCTTACCACGGCCAACGGGTTTTCCTGGCTGGTTCTGGGGACAATCACGCATGTAGTGTCCCGGTTCTCCACACTTGAAACATGTCACAGTGGTGGTGCGTGGAGCAAAGTTGGAGGGTGGTCCTCCATAGGTCTTAGCAGGTGCAAACTGTTGAGTTGGGCAAGGCGCCTCATAGGATGGACTCGGTGTGTACTTGGGTGGCAGAGCAGTGTTAGGAACCCACACACGACGCTTGTGAGAGCCAGAGCCGGATGAGGAACCAAAGTCTCGAGTATGCTTGCGTGTGGCCTCGATGTCGGTCTGGCCTGTTTCAGCACTGATAGCCTTGTTTACCAACTTCTGGAAGGAAGTGCACTCGTGCAGACGTAGATCTCGGCGGAGTTCAGGGCTGAGTCCCTTGCGGAACCTCGCCTGTTTCTTGGCATCGGTGGATACTTCTTCAGGTGCATAGCGCGCCAAGTTACCAAACTCGCGGCTATAGCCATCCAAAGTTAAACGGCCCTGGGTGAAATTGCAGAATTCCTCCCGCTTGCGATCCATGAGACCTTCCGGAATGTGATGTTCACGGAATGCCTCACTGAACTCAACCCAGGTAGTGACTTGGCCAGCAGGACGCATAGCTTCAAAGTTTTCCCACCAAAGACTGGCAGGGCCCTCAAGATGGTAGGCGGCGTAGATAACCTTGTCAGCCTCGGCCACACGGGCAGAGTGTAGCTTGTGGGTGATACTACGTAGCTAGTCATCAGCATCCAGAGGTTCAGTGGAGTGATGGAACTTTGGTGGACACATCTTGATAAAATTGTGGATTGACACCACGGCATTCCTCTGACGGAACCCAGTGTTCTGCTCTATGCGTTCCAGCAGACGGTTGGTCTCTCTCTTGTTCCGTTCTGCTTCAAGCATAACTTCCACCAAAGAGGGTGGCTGGGGCAGATTCCCATCTCTAGCCCCACTAGCCTCACCCTGCTCCTGAGCAGCAGGAGTGTTGCGAGTGTTGACCATCCTAGGAAAACAGAACAACGGTTTAGACAAGGATGGCAAAAATTTGACATAGAAGTGCAGAATGTAATGGATGACACAGAATGCAGAGATGTTCATCCGTACGACATGGTAATATAGGAACTGCTATATATACACCAGTGGTCATACACACCATACAAAGTTTAGTACAAGCCAAGGCTAAAGTACAACTGCGGTGAAAGACGATACATCCCATCAGAGGCATTCCAAGCTCCTATACATTATTTAACTACACCTCCGGAACTCAGTACACACTAAGTCATATTCCACAAGACGCGCATGACTGTGGAAATACAACTACTACAATACTACTACTACCACGGACTAGCTCAGACGTTCGTGTAGTAATCCTCGTAAAGATTACCACCGTAGCCTGGAAGTGGTACAGACGGATCTTGGAACTCGCGAGCACTCGAAGGCTGTGGACCATAGGGGCATGGGTGTGGTCTCGATCCCGATGCTGGTGGTAACCGACGCCCATGTGGAGGTGTAATACCCCCAATGTCACGCCAATCCATGCGATCAGGCAGACGAGTCCGCACAGGGTACAAATCTTGCATGTCCAGATATCCGGCGTGCACAGCAGGTGCAAGCCGTGTCAAAGTAGTCCAATGAGCGGCTCGAGTGTTATACAGCTCCATTCGGAGGGCACGGACCTCACGGTCCCTATCCTCCAACATCTGAACAGTAGTCTGAAGCAGTGGCTCTTCATGAGCAGCATCAGTATACAGACTAGTGTAGTAGCCTTCCTCTCCCGGAAGTGAGGCTGGCATGTAACAGAACTCAGTGTTCAGCAACAGGGCATGCCTAGCACGATGAATGGTCATCATCGAATAAGCGGCATCCTGCACTGCCATCTCGATGGTAATCCCGAGTCCATAAGACCAATGGATGGGATCATTAGCTCCGGGATATGAGGGGTATATCCGGACTGTGCAGAAATACTGACTTTGATTGAAATCCCGGTAGTGTTCCTCCACAGTGTATTCAGGATACCAGCGATAACCGGTCTCAGTCAGCACACGGACTAGCATGGCCATGTGATCGGCACATTAATGCACCGATTCAAACGAACCACTTGGTGAGGGATGCGGCCAGACATCTGAAACACGAAATAATGCAAAGGCATTAGTGTTTCTGGAAGAAATCGGGCAGCATAACAACTGTAAATGCTCAAACAAAGATTTGAGACATCATACAAATGATAGCATAGCCACTCAACAATTCCATATCAAGGTTCCGGGTCCAACAATCATCATACTAAAAGGATAGAAACTAAACTGAGGCTTGAAACCAACAATCCTAAGAGTCTACGGATTAGTAACACGTGAACCTAGTAAGGATAAGAGGCCTAGTCCTAAACCCCCGTAGAAAGAATAGACTGACTCAGATCAGAAGGGCATAAGGTAAAGGAGTAAAAAGAGCCTTACGTTCCCTTCCACAATCAATTCCCCTACATATAACTAAAATTTTTTCTAGACTCAACATCGAGCAGTTTGGCTTGAGAAACCTACAGGCAGTCCAGCTCTGATGCCAACGCTGTCAGGACCCCGATCCTAAGTCACACCAATCTAGCTGTAACACGTCATATCACTTTGCGGCCTCACGCACGGTAACCCCACGGGTGCCACCTTACCTGGCCCGGGACCGTTTGCGCATTTTGGCACACGTATATGACAGTGTCGCTAGCATCCATATGATAGAGAACCCGGGCGGACATGGCTAGTTATAAACCAAAAGTGGCACTAAATTACAAAGACAGGCATCCATGACCCAGCAACGAACGTGTCGGTCATCAACGTATGAACCCATGTCGTAGCAAGCTACATGGACTTAAAGGAACAACGCGTGACATTTCCCCTAAGGGACAGACACAGGAACGAAGAAGGACACATGCCGGTCAGCCTACGTGTTCCGAGCAGTAGCAAGCTACCAAGGCTCATTGGAGACACTAGGAGGCATTTCCCTATAAGATAGGCTACCAAAGGAAAACAACTAGGTGTCGGATCCCACACATACCAAGCATTTCAATCATACACGCAATATGCTCATTATGTGCAAATACAACATTGCATCACAACAGAACTCTATGACTCAAAGTACTTTATTTAAAAGGCTCCAAGAGCCATACATAACATATCCATACAGGTAGGGGTCACATGACCCAACACTCAAGTCATACAGTCATACAAACACAAGCGGAAGCTACATGTCTGAGTACAGACAACTTAGAAAATAAAACTGGCTTGGTGTAGCCTGACTATCTACAAGGCCCTTCACAAGCTCCAGATCTCCGTCTGGGTGTCAAGCTACTCGTCGACGTCAACGTCTATGTAGAACCCATCAGTAGGGGCAGGGTTCTCCTCTGCAACAGTTATTAAGAAAACATGAGTACAAAGGTACTCAGCAAGTCTTACCACAGAACCTATCATACATGCAACATTATCAAAGGGGGTAGTGGAGTTTATAGCAGAATGCCAGCTTTGACCTTGGCTAACCTATACTACAACTCTCAACAGATTGCAAGATGTTATTACGGACACGAGTCCTCTATTCACCACATCAATACACTACCGAGGATCCTCTTCCGTCATCCTTCGGAAGGGCCATCCACGGCACTCACACTTATCTTGAGGCTTTTAGTAGTATCCATCAACTTGTCTATGAACTATAAGAGTAACCAAGTAGTTCGTACCGCGAACAACGGCTATTCGAATAGATTGATAACCCTACAGGGGTGTACTTCTTCACACATGCTTCCACCACTTATCGCCGTTTACTCGGCGTGTACTCGGCAACCTTCAAGCGGAAGCCCAGCGAGGGTGTCGGCCACGACCTGACTAACTACTCAAGTCTCTCGTCCAGGTTTATCGCCTATTTGGGTTCCATCCGTGGGGAGATCCGGCCGGGGTGTCGCTCACGGCCCCAAATGATGTGTACAGGGTTCTCGAGTCACCAAACGGGCAACCGGTACACCGTGCCACGTACCTGTCGCATCACAACCCAACCCGAGGGTCAGCGTTGTGCACGACCTCCAGTAAGCTATAAACACCAGAAACTAGTTGCAACTCCTGGACAGAGATCAAGGGTAATTAATAAGTCGAGAGGGTTAATTAAGGATCCCAATGTGTGGTAGTAGCTGTAACTTGAACCACACATACAGATCGCGGGTCCTATGGACGATTCCAATGAAACAACCCACCATGTACTCCTACATGGCCTTTCATCGATACCTTTACCAAGCGTATTCCACACTTCCTTCTCTTTATCGGTATGATCATTTCACTCTGATCCATCACCCAGATGAACCAGACCAGACACAACTTTAAGCATAGCAGGCAACATAAAAAAATAGCATGGTGGATCACACATCACATGGCTCAATCAACTCCTACACATGCTAGTGGGTTTCAACTATTTACTGTGGCAATGACAGGTCATGCAAGGGATAGGGTTCAACTACCGCAGGAAGTAGCAGTTCACGCGCTGTTGCCTTAATGCAGTAAAAGAGAGCAGGAGCGAGAAGATTGGGTTTGTATCGGAATGATCAATGATTGCTTGCCTGACAAGGTAGTTGTCGGGTACTGCTTTTCAACTGGATACGCAGCAGTATCCTCGGGAGCAAGACCTAACACAGAGAATACCGGCGATACAATCATTAACCTACAAATGCAACAATATGATGCATGCTCATGACATGGCAAGATGCATGTGTGTTGGCTAATGCAACTAAAACCAGAAGAGTTTGAAGCTATTTGAATCAAAGATTCAAATTGGAGTTCAAACTATTATTTAAATAAGTGCATTATCATGTTTTTGATGTATACAGCAAGTTAACTTGTTCAAACATGCATGAAACAAGTGCCATTGGAAAGCTTGGATTTTTCTGATCATTTTTCATATATAAATCTTTTCCATCTGAGCTATGGTTGATTTTATATGATTTTTAGAAGTTTTTGGTATTTTCTGGAATTTCCTGAATTATTTTAAATCTAAAAATCCCAGAAAAACCTTTACTGCGTCAGCATGACATCATGCTGATGTCAGGCAGTCAACAGGGCCAGCCCAAGTCAAACCTGACCAGTGGGACCCACTGGTCAGTGTCACAGTTAACTAATTAACTAATTAGAATTAAATTAACACCTAAACTAGGTTTGACTTGCGGGCAGGGCCCACATGTCAGTGACCCAGGGGGTCAAACCCGTGGTCAAAACAGGTCCAACTCGCCGGCGTTTAGCCGCCGACGAGGCCAAACACGGCGGCGTGCTTCGGAAATCGCCTACGGTGCACGGCTCGAGCTGTGGCTAGGCGCGTTGGAAAGCCCTTGCTGTTGCGCGTCGGATGGTGGTGGTCGCCGGACCTGGGGTGGCCGGAGATGACGGCAACAAGCTCGACAGCGGCGACCGGCGTCGGGCGTGTGTGGAGATGCGGCTGCAGGGGCCTAGGCGATGCGTGCGTAGCACCTTTCGCATCTACGTGCTGCGGTGAGTGTGATGGACGGGTGCCATTGACCAAATGGTCATCGGAGCATCACCGGCGGCGAGCACGGCGGTGGTGCGTGCGGTTGAGCTTTGTGCAGTGCGTTCCAGGGCAAAAGAGAGCCAACGGAGAGGGGGAGGATGAAGCTAGGCTCACAGGGGTTGCAGCAGGCGCCGGAGAGAGCTCGGAGGTGGTCGGAGCTGAGCGGGACGGCGAGAGGGATCTCCGCGGCCGGAGTTGGGGAAGAAGAGGTCGGGGGCGTCTCCAGGGCGGGCGACCGCTCGGGGCTCGGCCTGTTCGAAGCAGTCGAGGACGGCGGAGACGATGGACACCAAGGCGGGGCTCAGGGACGACGGTGGGCGCGACTTCTACGACGGTGCGAGCACGACGGCGTCGGCCATGGCGCGGGGAGAGCGAAGGAGAGGAACTGGGGAGAGGTGGAGGTGTCTGCGGGGTCGGGGATGACGTGAACGACCGGTCCAGCCCTCCAGGACGGCGAGGGGAGGAAGCAGGGCGGCGGGCAGCTGCGTGGCGCGCCGTGCGGTCGCCGTCGAGCACCTGCCTGCCTGCCTGGCCGAGCCAAGCAGCTCGCTGGAGCGGCAGCTGGGCTGGGCCGGCAGGTGGGCCGGGTGGGGCGCCAGGTAAGCTTTTCTCTCTCCCTTTTTTCTATTTTCTTTTCTGTTTCATTTCTTTTGCAGCTTTGTTCATTTAAATAAAATGCCAGAGCATTTTTGTAACTCATAACACTTGTCATACCTACTGTATATATTATGAACAGTAGGAGACATTATAGTTTATGATTATTTGAGCATTTAAAATATTGTATAGCATTTAAATGCCCAAATTCAAATACCATAAGATTTAATCCAAAGCCCTAGATTGTCCTAGAAAATTGTGCACCATTTTTGGCAGAGGTTTAAGACCAAGGCAGAAATGATGAACATTTTTGAAGGGCATTTTGGGTACATTGGAAAATATTTTAGCAAACCCTAGTTGTTAGGAGAGGGGTGCTGGGGTTTCTTTTAATCCCATTTCAAGTTTCTTTGAATGTAGACATGATGCACACTCTAGCTAGGTACTAAAGCAAGTGCTAACTAGGGATGTGACATCGGTCATCAAAAACACATAACTCATAATACAAATCATCATCGAACGTTAAGCATGCGGACCCTACGGGTTCGAGAACTATGTATACATGACCAATACACATCTCCGGTCAATAACCAATAGCGGAACCTGGATGATCATATTGGCTCCTACATATTCTACGAAGATCTTTATCTATCAAACCGCATAACAACATACGTTGTTCCCTTTGTCATCGGTATGTTACTTGTGCGAGATTCGATTGTCGGTATCATCATACCAAGTTCAATCTCGTTACCGGCAAGTCTCTTTGCTTGTTTCGTAATACATCATCTCGTGACTAACTCATTAGTCATTTGCTTGCAAGGCTTATTATGATGTGCATTATCGAGAGGGCCCAGAGATACCTCTCCGACACTCGGAGTGACAAATCCTAATCTTGATCTATGCCAACACCACAAACACCTTCGGAGACACCCGTAGAGCATCTTTATAATCACCCAGTTACGTTGTGACCTTTGATAACACACAAGGAGTTCCTCCGGTATTCGGGAGTTGCATGATCTCATAGTCACAGGAACATGTATAAGTCATGAAGAAAGCAATAACAATAAAACTAAACGATCATAATGCTAAGCTAACAGATGGGTCTTGTCCATCACATCATTCTCCTAATGATGTGATCCCATTCATCAAATGACAACACATGTCTATGGTTAGGAAACTTAACCATCTTTGATTAACAAGCTAGTCTAATAGATGCATACTAGGGACACTCTGTTTTGTCTATGTATTCACACATGTATCAAGTTTCGGGTTAATACAATTCTAGCATGAATAAAAGACATTTATCATGATATATAAGGAAATATAAATAACAACTTTATTATTGTCTCTAGGGCATATTTCCTTCATATACCTTCAAGCACTCACCTCCCCGGCAACGGCACCAGAAAAGAGCTTAATGTCTACTACACAACTTGTTCTTGTAGACTCATGTTGGGCCTCCAAGCGCAGAGTTTTGTAGGACAGTAGCAAATTTCCCTCAAGTGGATGACCTAAGGTTTATCAATCCGTGGGAGGTGTAGGATGAAGATGGTTCCTCTCAAACAACCCTGTAATCAAATATTAAAAAGTCTCTTGTGTCCCCAACACGCCAAATACAATGGGAAATTGTATAGGTGCACTAGTTCGGCGAAGAGATGGTGATACAAGTGTAATATGGATAGTAGATATTGATTTTTCTAATAGTAAAAATAAAAAACAGCAAGGTAGTAAGTGATAAAACAGAGCACAAACGGTATTGCAATGCTTGAAAATGAGGCCTAGGCTCCATACTTTCGCTAGTGCAATCTCTCAACAATACTAATATAATTGGATCACACAACCATCCCACATCGCGCGACGAAGAATCACTCCAAAGTTCTTATCTAGCGGATAACATACGAAGAAATTTTTGTAGCTATTCTTTCCAATCGATCTATCCAAGAGTTTGTACTAAAATATCAACAAAACAAGTTCAGATTTTTAATACTCAATCCAACACAAAGAACTTCAAAGAGTGCCCCAAGATTTCTACCGAAGAAACAAAGACAATAACATGCATCAACCCCTATGCATAGATTACCCCAATGTCACCGTGGGAATCCGCAAGTTGAGTGCCGAAACACATATCAAGTGAATCAATATGATACCCCATTGTCACGGCGGGAATTCATAGCAAGACATGCATCAAGTGTCCTAAAATCCATAAAAGTATTCAATCCAAAGAAATCTCAAAGGGAAAACTCAATTCATCACAACAAGATAGAGAGGGGAAAACACCATATGATCCAACTATATTAACAAAGCCCGCGATACATCAAGATTGTGCATCTCAAGAACACGAGAGAGAGAGAGAGAGAGAGAGAGAGAGAGATTAAACACATAGCTACTGGTACAAACCCTCAGCCCCGAGGGTGGATTACTCCCTCCTCATCATGGTGGCCCCCGAGATGATGAAGATGGCCACCGGTGATGTTTTCCCCCTCCGGCGGAGTGCCGGAAAGGGATCTAGATTGGATCTCCTGGATACAGAAGCCTGCAGCGGCTGGAACAAAATTTCTTCGACTCCCCTAGGGTTTTTGTAATATTTGGGTATTTATAGAGCAAAGATGCGGTCCGGGGGCACCCGAGGTGGGCACAACCCACCAGGGCGCGCCCGGGCCTCCTGGCGCGCCCTGGTGGGTTGTGCTCCACTCGGAGCATCCCCAGGTGCTTCTGCGGCCCACTGGATGTCTTCTGGTCCAAAAAAAAATCCACAAAAATTTCGCTGCGTTTGGACTCCGTTTGGTATTGATTTCCTGTGATGTAAAAAACATGGAGAAAACAATAACTCGCACTTGGGACTATGTCAATAGGTTTGTACCAAAAATGATACAAAATGACTATAAAATGATTATAAAACATCCAAGAATGATAATATAACAGCATGGAACAATAAAAAATTATAGATACATTGGAGAAGTATCACCGATTAGGCCTTAGCTTCATCTGAGGAATCGGTGATGATGCTGCTCTTTTGGTGGTGCAGGTGAAGACGGCAGTGTGGGAATGGAGGTGGCGCGAAATACGAGGGGAACATTGGGGCAGCTCCCTGGAGGTGGAGGACGGGGTGACTGAACCGGTGGGACGACGAGATCGACGATGGAACGTCATCCGGTGCGGTGGATGAGGGAGGCCGAGGTGTTGCGGTGGACGGCGTCATCGGGGAAGAGGCTCTGGCTGGGTGGCAGACGAAGGAGGGTGTGGGGCTTCGCGGCTTTTCGCAGCCTCGGTGTTCGACTAGGGGCGATGGCGGGGATGGGAGGGGGGAACCATGGCTTAGGGACGCACTTGTTCAAAATGTGGGGTAAGTTACGAAAATACCCCCACCGGTTTGAACTAGGTGGTACTTTCAGTTCTGGGGGTATCACGAAAATTTTGCGTGTGAGGATTTCTTAGGAGGTGGGAGTTTTCGCGCGCGTCGTAATTTTGGGATGGCAACACGCGGGTTGAGATGGAGGGAGTTCTCTGAGCACAACGAGACAAAGAGTTAGCTTCAAATTTTGGGATAACAAGCCGTGAGTGGAAGAGGTAGGAGTTTCTCAGCATGATAGACAGAGATGCTGGCTTGAAATTTTGGCATAACAAGGCCAGGCCTTGAAATTTTGGAAGAACAAGCGTAATGTGTATGAAAAAAACAATTCACACCTCACTAGAGAGAGCCATGTCCCATTTTACTATATTACTACAAATGCATTCAAATACAACAACAAAAAACTAAAATAATCGGGACAACAAGCTTAACATGTTTAACACTCGCAACACACACCCACACACACACACACACACACACACACACACACACACACACACACACACACCATTTAGACTATCAAGGTATGCGTGCATAGCACGCATGAGATTTGGCAAGAAAATTATGAATAAATACCACATTATGGCATGTAAGCTTTGAGTCATATATATGCATGATGTAGATGTTCATTAATTCTTATAGTTCATCTCATTCAAAATCAATTAGTTTTTATCAAAAAGCTAATCTATTTTAAGATTCATGCAATTGTCCGTTGAAAAGCACAAAGTAAAAATAAATAATGGTGATTCATCTAGAAAAAAAGGCAATTATGATATGGAAGATTTTACAACAGAGGAGAAATGCTTGTGTTTTGAGGTTTGTGCATTCTGCTTAAGTTCAACCATGGAGTCTTCTAGATTGTACATGTGGCGGAATCTGGTGGAATATAGAAGATATCCAACGGCCAATAGTGCTTAGATTTGCCATCTTTGCCCCATCGGATTGGTTTCATCCGACGACCATCTTTCAAAGTTTATTCGCACATTATATAGGGGTATAGATATGTGATGCGAAAGTCACCCATCATCTCCAATCTGAGTAGTGTGTCCATGCGTGGATGCAATGTGGCCAAATGATGCTTGCCATTGGTATCTCAAATTCAAATCAGTCTGACCTTGTTCAATGTGTATACAGTATAACATGCTTGTTTCCAAACCACACCACACATATCTGAGTTATATTCATGCATGCATGGGATTCAAACATCATGATCTCTTATTCAAATATTTAAATTCAACTTTACATTGATTATGACCTGATGTCTACACACGCTTCTACTCTTGTAGACTATGTTGGGCCTCTAAGCGCAGAGGTTTGTAGGACAGCAGCAATTTCCCTCAAGTGGATGACCTAAGGTTTATCGAACTCAGGGAAGTAGAGGTTGAAGATGGTCTCTCTCAAGCAACCCTGCAACTAAGATACAAGAAGTCTCTTGTGTCCCCAACACACCTAATACACTTGTTAGATGTATAGGTGAACTAGTTCGGCGAAGAGATGTTAAATGGCAAGTGATATGGATGGCAAAACAAAGTAATATAAATCTGTAATAAAAAGTGCAGCAAGCAAACAAGTGGTAAACGTGAGCACAAATGGTATTGCAATGGTGGAAACAAGGCCTAGGCTTCATACTTTCACTAGTGGCAACTCCCAACAACATTAACATAATTGAATCACATGATATTTCCCATAAAACATGCAAAGGGGACACAATCGGAGGTCATTCCTTCGTGGTCAAGAGAGGACGAGAATTATGTAGGGCTACAAAAGCACACCTCAAAGTTCGTAGTTCTCAATCTAAGGATTTCCCAATGTCACCGCGGCCATCCAAAGAGAGTCCCACAATCACCACAACATATCTAAAGGATAGTCAAAGACAAGCACCAAGAGACTCTCAATCTTCAATCAACACACAAGAGAGGAAATCACTCATGAAAATATTTTTCTAATCCATGTCCAATAGACCGCTGTCACCTTGGTCTCGAGGATTATACTAGATAAAGACAAGTGAGTACATCAATCCAATACATAGAGGAAGGGGAAATATCATGGGATCACCCTAGATTAACATAGCCTATGATCACAACGAAGATCACATCATGGGAGAGAGAATTGACCACATAGCTACTGGTAGAAACCTCAGCCCCGAGGAGGAACTACTCCCGCATCATGGAGGGAGGAAGCAACGTCGATGGAGATGAATCCGGGGGCACTTCCCCGTCCCGGCAGGGTGCCGGCACAGGAATTCTGGTCCCCCGAAGCTTGATGGCGATGGCGGCGGAGATCGGAATTGCGTCTGGAGAAAAGGGGTCCGGAATCAGGGTTTCTGCGACGGGTGTTAAATATATGCCAAAGGGGGGCATCAGCGGAGGTCTGGGGGGGCCCAGGCGCCCCCCGGCGCGGCCAGGAGGGGGGCCGCCAGGGCAGGTGATACGTCCAAAACGTATCTATAATTTCTGCTTGCTCCATGCCTTTTTTGGGTGATATTGCTATGTTATTTATACACTTCCATACTTTTGATCATATTTGGACTAACCTATTAACTCAGTGCAACCCAGTGCCAGTTTCTGTTTTCGGCTGTTTTTGTATTTAAGGTTTTCACATTACGAGAACTGCTAGAAAAAATCCAGAAAAATTATATAAAAAATCATCGTTGCGAAAGCTTCCACGCGGCCAAAGTAGGGCCGGAGGGGACCCACAGGGGCTCCCGGCGGCCTGCCCACACGGCCCCCCTGGCCGCGCCGGGGGGCGCCTGGGCACCCCTGACCCCCTCTGATGCCCCCCTTTGGCATATATTTACATGGTGTCGTGGAAACCCTGATTCCGGACCCCTTTTCTCCAGACGCGATTCCGATCTCCGCCGCCATCGCCATCAAGCTTCGGGGGACCAGAATTCCTGCGTCGGCACCCTGCCGGGACGGGAAAGTGCCCCCGGATTCATCTCCATCGACGTTGCTTCCTCCCTCCATGATGCGGGAGTAGTTCCTCCTCGGGGCTGAGGTTCTTACCAGTAGCTATGTGGTCAATTCTCTCTCCCATGATGTGATCTTCGTTGTGATCATAGGCTATGTTAATCTAGGGTGATCCCATGATATTTCCCCTTCCTCTATGTATTGGATTGATGTACCCACTTGTCTTTATCTAGTATAATCCCCGAGACCAAGGTGACAGCGGTCTATTGGACATGGATTAGAAGAATAATTTCATGAGTGATTTCCTTTTTGTGTGTTGATTGAAGATTGAGAGTCTCTTGGTGCTTGTCTTTGACTATCCTTTAGATATGTTGTGGTGATTGTGGGACTCTCTTTGGATGGCCGCGGTGACATTGGGAAATCCTTAGATTGAGAACTACGAACTTTGAGGTGTGCTTTTGTAGCCCTACATAATTCTCATCCTCTCTTGACCACGAAGGAATGACCTCCGAGTGCATCCCCTTTGCATGTTTTATGGGAAATATCATGTGATTCGATTATGTTAAGGTTGTTGGGAGTTGCCACTAGTGAAAGTATGAAGCCTAGGCCTTGTTTCCACCATTGCAATACTATTTGTGCTCATGTTTACCACTTGTTTGCTTGCTGCACTTTTATTACAGATTTATATTACTTTGTTTTGCCATCCATATCACTTGCCATTTAACATCTCTTCGCCGAACTAGTGCACCTATACATCTAACAAGTGTATTAGGTGTGTTGGGGACACAAGAGACTTCTTGTATCTTAGTTGCAGGGTTGCTTGAGAGAGACCATCTTCAACCTCTACTTCCCTGAGTTCGATAAACCTTAGGTCATCCACTTGAGGGAAATTGCTGCTATCCTACAAACCTCTGCGCTTGGAGGCCCAACATAGTCTACAAGAGTAGAAGCGTGTGTAGACATCAAGCTATTTCTGGCGCCGTTGCCGGGGAGGTGAGCGCTTGAAGGTATATCTTTAGATCTTGGAATTAAATCTTTTTGTTTCTTGTTTTTATTTCACTAGTTATGCTTATGGACAACCTTGCTATTGGATCGTTGCTTACGGGAAGACGCCCCACACCTGTGGTGGTTGCTCCTCCCCCTACTGAAATTGTGCCCTATAAAATACCAGCTAGTATTATCGATTATGTTTTGGCTGATCGTTATGCAGGAGACAGACATCCCGGTGAACACTTGCTATATCTGTCACAACTATGTTCATTATTTAAGCTTGCAGGTGTATCAAGGGAGTTTGTCATGAGGAAATTATTTGCCTTGTCACTGAAAGGAAAAGCATTGGAATGGTATAGGCTACTAAATGACTCTCACCTGCTGGAGTGGGAAGAGATCCAGTCTCTCTTTTACTCCAAGTTTTATCCTCTTCATGAAGTCCATGAGAATAGGAATTATGTTTATAATTTTTATCCTCATGACGGAGAGAGCATAGCTCAAGCTTGGGGGAGACTGAAAACGTTAATGCTAAAATGTCCTAACCATGGGCTCCCCAAAGATATGATTATTACTAATTTCTATGCGAGGCTTTCTCGACAGGATAAAGATTTGCTCGACGCTTCCTCTATGAATTCTTTCACAAACAAAAAGATTGATGCTAAATGGGAACTCCTTGAAAGAATTCAACGCAACACTGAAGATTGGGAGATCGACAAAGGTAAAGAGTCAGGTATAATTTATGAGTATGACTGCATTAAGTCCTTTGTTGAAACTACAAGTTTTAATAAGTTTAGTGCTAAGTTTGGGCTTGATTCTCAACTCCTTGTTGATTTCCTCAAATCTTTTGCTTCACATCTTAATATGCCTAAGGAGGATTATATCAAGTATCATAAACCTTTTAAAGAGACTTGCAAAGAAAATGAAATTGTTCATGATGATTGTAACATGCATGATCCAATTCCTAAAAATGAAGTTTTATATAAGCATGTTAATTTTTGTGGAGTGGATAGACCTTGTGAAAGGCCTATGATTGAAGAAGAGAAGTATTGTAAGCAACATAAGCATGAAAGAACAATCACTTGGGTCAGAGATTTAAATGAAATTGCTAGAGAATTGTGTGACCTTTATCCTTTTACTTGTGAACTTTGCCGTATAGAGGGTCACTTTAATTTTCAATGCATGAACTTTCAAAACATAACTGTTAACCGGTTGTGTGATAACATGATCACCTCTGATCTTTATGATGAGCTTATGTTATTTTTGATGTGTGAAGAGTTATCACTTAGCAGAAAAGACTTCATGGCTAGATGTTAATGCCATAGGAATAAAAAACACTTTGCAAAATTGCCATCTCTATTGTGTTGTTAATTGCCATGAAAATGATTACATAGGTAAGATTATAAAGGAGGGAACTTTACCAAAGTATAAAAATGTCTCTTATATTTCTGCTAATAAAAAGGAGAGTTTCTCCCAAGTTTCCCCTATTGTTTCTAATGATAAACCAGGATATGTGGAGAAGCTTCATCTCCAACCACTCCCTCCTAAGGTTAAGAGGAAGAAAAAGAAGAGGAGGAGGAAGAGGAGCAAGAAAGAAGAAGAATGGGTATCAACCTGGCCTGAGCATATTCCTCCCATCAACTTTTATCCTAACGATTGTAAGTTTAAAGAAGAAGGTGAAGTTTATTGCCTTAATTATCATCTTGATGATACGTCCGTAGGTACTATTGAAGATGATTTTGATTATGATATGCATGTTACTTATTGTGATTGGGAAAATGATGATGATGATACTTATGATCTTGAAAATCTTTTTGGTACCAACTCTGAAAGTGATGATATGGGAAGCTCTAAGCTTGGGGATGATAGGATTGCAAATCCTTTACCCACTAGTGATGTGATAATTGATAATTCTTTTGCTAGTAAGAATAAAGACAACATGATTACAAATATAGTTGCTAGCAATGATAATGCTCTTCTCTACTATGATGATGTCATAACTCCAACCTATAGTGATTATAAAGGTACCTATGACATAAGGAGAAATTATCCTTATGAAACTTGTCATAATCATGGAGGGAATTACTCCCTTGTTGAACACCACCCTCCTAATACATAATTAATCTATAGTGTTCAAGTTGTTTATGATAGTCCTACTCCCACTATTACCAATGAGAAAGATTATGCTTATGTGGAGAGTAAGAGTACCTTTTTGCATGTGGATCATGGTAACAATGCTTTATGTGATGCTTATATTGTTGAGTTCATCCATGATGCCACTGAAATTTATAATGAGAGAGGGAGACTTGGTTCTAAATATCTTAATAATAAGAAGTTTCCTCTTTTTATGGTGAATATTTTGAAGTTATGCTTGTTTTGCCTTCCTATGCTAGTTGCTTTGTGCTTCAATGAATTATTCTATTGCAATATTCCTATGCATAGGAAGCATGTTAGGCTTAAATGTGTTTGGTATTTGCTTCTTGATGCTCTCTTTTGTTCTTCAACTCTTATTCCTACGAGAGCATCATTAAAGTCTTAAGCCTATCTTTATGGCTATAAAGAAAGAGCTCTAGGGAGACAACCCTTGTTATGTTTACTTTCAGTTTTAGTGGTCTTGATGTTTGTTACTACTGTAGCAACATCATTGTATCTTTATTTTTCAGCTTTGTGCCAAGTTTAGCCTCTGATTGCAAGAAAGTTCAAAAGTTGTGACATGCTGTCCAGGAAACAGATTCTGTCCTTGGATAGAAAAATTCGTATAAAATCACCAGATCATCTTTTTGGTCTGAATTTTTTTGACAGCGTGCTCTATATAATTGTCTTTCATGAGTCTGTTTTGAGTTTTTTGATTGAAGTTGCAGAAGTGCCGCGGAAAAATCATTTACTACCTGCTGTTCTGTTTTTCACAGTTTCTGTCCTGTTTTGCCTTTCCTTCATTTTACAAACATAGAGCTTCCTTTTTCTTTGCAAAAACCTTTTGGCAATCTTGAGAAATAGTAGAACTTCAAAAATATCTTTATTTCCAGCAAGGAACAATTATTTTATTATGGGTACTAACCTCGCTAATCAGATTATGATGAGTTATGTATGAAGGGAGTTTTCAAGTGTGCGAGGGAAGATGATAAAAAGATTCAGGAGTGTCAAACGCTCAAGCTTGGGGATGCCCCCATGCACCCCCAAGAAATATTCAAGGAGACTCAAGCGTCTAAGCTTGGGGATGCCCCCGTGCATCCCCTTCTCCATCAACATTATCAGTTCGTCCTTCGTTCCACTATATTTTAATCACTTCATGTGTTATGTGCTATGCTTGGAGCGTCTTGTTTTAGTTTTCCTTTTAGTTTTCTTTAGCTTTTCATAACGAGTTGGAACTCATCTTTCTTTATGTGGGAGAGAAACACGCTCCACTTCTACCTAGAACATAATATAGAATTTGCATGTCTATCTTTGCTGTGTGTGTTCTTTGTCTTTTAATAGCTACTATCATGCTTAGCTCTTAACTTTCATGCTTATCTTTTTAAAGAGCTTTTGTTTAGTTGGTTGCTTGAAATCTCTTTAGTTATCATGTTTATCTTATTAAGAGAGTTTGCTTCCGTTGTATTGGTTGATATGTCTATGATAAAGATGCTACGTGCATAAAGGCGCTTAGTAGTTCATGTTTTCTTATGGTTAGTCTCAAATAGCTGGGGGGTTCCCAATGTGTTATTGGAGTACCAACATGATTTGTTTGCCTATGATGTGGTATGGTTTAGTAATATCTTCCTTCAAGGAATTTATTTTGATTGACTTGGCGTATGCTCACGCATATTTAAGACTGTAAAGAAAGTCTGTCAAGCCTTGATGATCTTTTGTTTCTGAGTAGCGATATAACTTCCATGCCTGATTCAATGTTGCTTTGTCGCTCTGCATGATTATGACCGTCATTGCTCTCTTAGTTGGTCGCTCCCCGTCTTTTGCTAACCTTCGCCTGTACTAAGCGGACTGACTGCTTGTGCATCCACATCCTTTTAATCCAGTTATGCCATATGAGTCCACCATATCTTCCTACATGGTATTTACCTGCCATTCCTAACGGAGACTTGCATGTACCATCTCGAAATTATTCAAAGAAAAAGCATTCCTATTTTGTGCCTCTGTTTTAAGTTCATGAGGAAGTAGTAGTTAATTCATGATCTTTTTAAGTTGGACAAGCTTCACCCCGAGATTGCATGTATAATGTGCAAACCCATAATACGAGAAGGAACTGGCATTGAGTGCGCCCGGCTCGAAAAGATAATATAACAAACAAACCCTCCTTCACGCTTTGTTCATGAGAAATCAGAAAACTTTGGCAGTGATAAAAAAAGGAGATTAAGAGGATGTGATCGTCCTCATTCGGGAGCCGTTCCTCGAAACTTGTCCATCTCAAGAAGTGATTGAGTTGTCTGCTAGCATTCATTGACGAAACATGCATGATCTAAAAAAAATTATTACCTCTGTTTTAAAACCAAGAGCTCTGGTACATGTTTTGTCTTTGTTTCTGACTACGGGTTTTCAACCTTGCCAACAAAAGCCACGGTTCGAGAGTCTCCACCTTCTTTTAAAAGCACCAACTACTGAGAGCATGATTGTCATTCTGAGTGTAATGTGCATTGTCCCAAAGTAGCATTGTCTTTTGCATGATTGTGATATTGTTTATTTTGAAATCATTGTATCTAATCATCACTTAAACCTTGGAGGTGCCCCTGCATTTATGTTTTGCTTCACTAAAGGGGGCAAGCTAGATATCACTTTATCATATTTGCACATCATGTTCATTACAAATCTATTTGATGTTTCAATATCATATTGTAAAACTTTCAGTTCTTTGTGATTTTCTCATGAGGCAACTTAATTACTATAGATTCATTGTCTCAGTAAGCTTTTGTTATATGACTATGAAAAAGTCCTATATGGTTAATAGCATGTCACCATAGAAATTATTCTTGTTATCATTTACCTACTCGAGGACGAGCAGGAATTAAGCTTGGGGATGTTGATACGTCCGAAACATATCTATAATTTCTGCTTGCTCCATGCCTCTTTTGGGTGATATTGCTATGTTATTTATACACTTCCATACACTTTTGATCATATTTGGACTAACCTATTAACTCAGTGCACCCCAGTGCCAGTTTCTGTTTTCGGCTGTTTTTGTATTTCAGGTTTTCACATTACGAGAACTGCCAGAAAAAATCCAGAAAAATTATATAAAAAATCAGCGTTCTGGAAGCTTCCACGCGGCCAAAGTAGGGCCGGAGGGGACCCACAGGGGCTCCAGTCGGCCTGCCCACGCGGCCCCCCTGGCCGCGCCGGGGGGGGGGGGGCGCCTGGGCACCCCTGACCCCCTCTGATGCCCCCCTTTGGCATATATTTACACCGGGTCGCGGAAACCCTGATTCTGGACCCCTTTTCTCCGGACGCGATTCCGATCTCCGCCGCCATCGCCATCAAGCTTCTGGGGACCAGAATTCCTGCGCCGCCACCCTGCCGGGACGGGGAAGTGCCCCCGGATTCATCTCCATCGATGTTGCTTCCTTCCTCCATGATGCGGGAGTAGTTCCTCCTCGGGGCTGAGGTTCTTACCAGTAGCTATGTGGTCAATTCTCTCTCCCATGATGTGATCTTCGTTGTGATCATAGGCTATGTTAATCTAGGGTGATCCCATGATATTTCCCCTTCCTCTATGTATTGGATTGATGTACCCACTTGTCTTTATCTAGTATAATCCCCGAGACCAAGGTGACAACGGTCTATTGGACATGGATTAGAAGAATAATTTCATGAGTGATTTCCTTTTTGTGTGTTGATTAAAGATTGAGAGTCTCTTGGTGCTTGTCTTTGACTATCCTTTAGATATGTTGTGGTGATTGTGGGACTCTCTTTGGATGGCCGCGGTGACATTGGGAAATCCTTAGATTGAGAACTACGAACTTTGAGGTGTGCTTTTGTAGCCCTACATAATTCTCGTCCTCTCTTGACCACGAAGGAATGACCTCCGAGTGCGTCCCCTTTGCATGTTTTATGGGAAATATCATGTGATTCGATTATGTTAATGTTGTTGGGAGTTGCCACTAGTGAAAGTATGAAGCCTAGGCCTTGTTTCCACCATTGCAATACCATTTGTGCTCACGTTTACCACTTGTTTGCTTGCTGCACTTTTTATTACAGATTTATATTACTTTGTTTTTGCCATCCATATCACTTGCCATTTAACATCTCTTCGCCGAACTAGTGCACCTATACATCTAACAAGTGTATTAGGTGTGTTGGGGACACAAGAGACTTCTTGTATCTTAGTTGCAGGGTTGCTTGAGAAAGACCATCTTCAACCTCTACTTCCCTGAGTTCGATAAACCTTAGGTCATCCACTTGAGGGAAATTGCTGCTGTCCTACAAACCTCTGCGCTTGGAGGCCCAACATAGTCTACAAGAGTAGAAGCGTGTGTAGACATCAGCAGGCCGCCTGGAGCCCCCGTGGCCCCCCTCTGGCCCTACTTTGGCCGCATGGAAGCTTCCGGAACGCTGATTTTTTATATAATTTTTCCGGGATTTTTCTGGCAGTTTACGTGATGGGAAAACCTAAAATACAAAAACAGCAGAAAATAGAAACTGGCACTGGGGTGCACTGAGTTAATAGGTTAGTCCAAATATGATCAAAAGTGTATGGAAGTGTATAAATATCATAGCAATATCACCCAAAAGAGGCATGGAGCAAGCAGAAATTATAGATACGTTTTGGACGTATCAACATCCCCAAGCTTAATTCCTGCTCGTCCTCGAGTAGGTAAATGATAACAAGTATAATTTCTGTGGTGACATGCTATTAACCATATAAGGACTTTTCAGAGTCGCATGACAAAAGCTTACTGAGATAATGAGTCTGTAGTAATTAAGTTGCCTCATGAGAAAACCACAAAGAACTGAAAGTTTTACAATATGATACTGAAACACTCAATAAGATTTGTAGTGAGCATGGTGTGCAAATATGACAAAGTGATATCTCGCTTGCCCCCTTTAGTGAAGCAAAACATAAATGCAGGGGCACCTCCAAGGTTTAAGTGACGACTAGATACAATGATTTCAGAATAAACGATATCATAATCATGCAAAAGACAATGGTACTTTGGGACAATGCACATTACACTCAGAATGACAATCATGCTCTCAATAGTTGGTGCTTTAAAGAAGGTGGAGACTCTCGAACCGTGGCTTTTGTTGGCAAGGTTGAAAACCCGTGGTCGGAAACAAAGACAAAACATGTACCAGAGCTCTTGGTTTTAAAAACAGAGGTAATAATATTTTTTTTAGATTATGCATGTTTCGTCAACGAATGCTAGCAGACAACTCAATCACTTCTTGAGATGGACAAGTTTCGAGGAATGGCTCCCGAATGAGGACGATCACATCCTCTTAATCTCCTTTGTTTATCACTGCCAAAGTTTTCTGATTTCTCATGAACAAAGCGTGAAGGAGGGTTTGTTTGTTATATTATTTTTGAGCCGGGCGCACTCTTTGCCAGTTCCTTCTCGTATTATGGGTTTGCACATTAGACATGCAATCCGGGGTGAAGCTTGTCCAACTTAAAAAGATCATGAATTAACTACTACTTCCTCATGAGCTAAAACAGAGGCACAAAATAGAAATGCTTTTTTGAATAATTTCGAGATGGTACATGAAAGTCTTCGTTAGGAATGGCAGGTAAATACCATGTATAGGAAGGTATGGTGGACTCATATGGCATAACTGGTTTAAAGGATTTGGGATGCACAAGCAGTCAGTCCGCTTAGTACAGGCGAAGGTTAGCAAAAGACTGGGAGCGACCAACTAAGAGAGCAATGACGGTCATAATCATGCAGAGCGACAAAGCAACATTGAATCAGGCATGGTAGTTATATCGCTACTTAGAAACAAAAGATCATCAAGGCTTGACAGACTTTCTTTACAGTCTTAAATATGCGTGAGCATACGCCAAGTCAATCAAAATAAATTCTGGAAGGAAGATATTACTAAACCATACCACATCATAGGCAAACAAATCATGTTGGTATTCCAATAACACATTGGGAACCCCCCAGCTATTTGAGACTAACCATAAGAAAACATGAACTACTAAGCACCATTATTCACGTAGCATTTTTATCATAGACATATCAACCAATGCAACAGAAGCAAACTCTCTTAATAAGATAAGCATGATAACTAAAGAGAGTTCAAGCAACCAACTAAACAAAAGCTCTTTAGAAAGATAAGCATGAAAACTAAGAGCTGAACATGATAGTAGCTATTGAAAGACCAAGAACATACAAAGCAAAGATAGACATGAAAATTCTATGTTATGTTCTAGGTAGAAGTGGAGCGTGTTTCTCTCCCACACAAAGAAAGCTGAGTTCCGACTCGTTATGAAAAGCTAAAGCAAACTAAAAAGCAAGACGCTCCAAGCATAGCACATAACACATGAAGTGATAAAAATATAGTGGAACGAAAGACGAACTGATAATGTTGATGGAGAAGGGGATGCACGGGGGCATCCCCAAGCTTAGACGTTTGAGTCTCCTTGAATATTTCTTGGGGGTGCACGGGGGCATCCCCAAGCTTGAGCGCTTGACACTCCTGAATCTTTTTATCATCTTCCCTCGCACACTTGAAAACTCCCTTCATACATAACTCATCATAATCTTATTAGCGAGGTTAGTACCCATAATAAAATAAATGTTCCTTGCTAGAAATAAATATATTCTTGAAGGTCTACTGTTTCTCAGGATTGCCAAAAGGTTTTTGCAAAGAAAAAGCAAGCTCAAGGTTTGCAAAATGAAGGAAAGGCAAAACAAGACAGAATCTGTGAAAAACAGAACAGCAGGTAGTAAATGATTTTTTCGGGGCACTTCTGCAACTCTAATAAAAAAACTCAGAACAGACGCACGAAAGACAATTGTATAGAGCACGCTGTCGAAACAATTCAGACCAAAAAGATGATCTGGTGATTTTATACGAATTTTTCTATCCAAGGACAGAATTTGTTTCCTGGACAGCACGTCACATCTTTTGAACTTTCTTGCAATCAGAGGCTACACTTGGCACAAAGTTGAAAATTAAAGATACAATGATGATGTGTAATGCCCCGGATGTAATACTTTCCCTTTTGGGCATATAATATATCTCTGGCTTCATCTATTCCATTCCGAGTTCTTTGTCTTTCGGGGTTTCATCATTTTGTTGTGTGCGTGTGTGGCATTCATTCATATCATGTAGTCATATGCATCGCATTGCATTTGTGTTGTCGGTTGCATCCGGTTCCACGCGTTCCTTCCCGTTGTCCGTTTCACGTTCCGGAGCTCCCTCACGTGTCCGTGGCGTCCCGTAGGCCTACTTTGGTGTTTGGCCGTGTAACGTTACCGGTTTGGCGCGAGTCTTGTCGTGTGTTGTTGTTTTGTTGTGTGTAACCCGCCTGTCGAATCTCGTCGCGTTTCGAGTCCGTTTGCTACCCCAATAGTTATTCTCGTGGGCTCAAAGTGCCTCCACTTTGAGGCCCAAGACACCCCTCCAACAGCCCACCAACCACTCCTAGTCACTTCTATCATCTAGGCCATCCAATCCTGATCGTGTGGCTGAAAACCGCACTCCATTTGGACAACCCTAGCTACTTGTGCCTATATATTTGTCCACTCCCCCAAATTTTGCCCCAAATCAAGGAAACCCTAGCCCCCACTTCATCTCCTTCCTCCAGCCACCACCACCTCGCCGGAGCTTCGCCGGAGTTCCGCCGGAATCTCGCCGGAGTTCGCCAGAATACCACCACCTCGTCGGAATCCACCAACCTCACCTCACCGGGCCCTCTCCCGCCAGTCTTCTCTCCCTCCCCACCGACCGGACCACCTCCGGGAACGAGATCCAGCAGCACAGAGCCCCTTCGGAGCTCTTCCCGTCAAATCCCGCCGGCCGGCCTTCAAGTCAACGCCGCCACCGCGCCAGGGTTCCAGATCGAAGGATTCGCCAGATCCGTCCCGCACCGTTCGCCCGATCTGGGCCTCTCCTCAGGCCGCGTCGCCAGATCGGGGCCTGCCAGCGCCGGGCGCCCAGCTCGCCTCCTTCGTGGCCTCTCCAGCGAGGCCTTCGCCGCCAGCCGCCGCGCGGCCCGCCTCCCGCCTCGACCAGCCGACGCCAGGTGGGCAGAGGCCTCCCAGCGAGCCGAGCCAGCCTTCGCGGCCCGCTTCGGTCGCCAGCCACCGGGCGCTTCACCAGGCCGGCTCCCGCATCGCCCCGGGCGACCCTCCAGGCCGCCGCATCGCCAGGCCGTCTCCGCCTGGGCCGCCGCCGCCAGGTGGGCCGAGGGCTCGCCTCCGCGCCGCCGGGCCCAGCTGGGCGCCCTAGCCGCTCCACCGCCAGTCCGCCGAGGGCCGCCTTCGCTTCACCGATCCGAGCCCGTTGGCCCGTTTTCCTCCAGATCTAGGTTGATTTCATATCCCTAAGCCCAGATTTGTTTGTGTCTGATGCAGTTTTAGAACTGTGATAACTTCTTGTGTGTTGCTCCGTTTTGCGCAAATGACATGTCCAGACGTTCGTGGTGACTAGCACTACGTTTCATTTCATTGTGCCATGCATGTTTGAGATCATCTAGATGCTTATTTTTCTGTTGCGAGAGTGCATCCCGATATAAACTGCTGCTATGTGTTGTTTTTATGCCATCTTTGCATAGTGATATCTTTTAGCTCGTTTATCCGAATGATGCAAATGACATGTCCACGTGTTCGTCTTGCCATGCTCTACATGTTGATTGTGTTAGGTTGCATGATAGATTTAATCTTGCCATGTTTATCCTCGTTGCAAAGTGCTATGTGGCTGTTTAGTTATTTAACTTGTTATGAGATGCCACCTTGTTGAGCTCATTGCTATCGTTGTGTTTATCTCCATGATGCATGCTTGTATGTTTCGGAATCACCATCATGTGTACTTTGATGTGGTGCTTACCACTTGCCATGTTTAGTTTCGAGGTGACTTAAACTTGCTCTTATAGATGCCATGATGAAACTGCTGTTTCAACACAGTGAAATTTCACTAAGTCTGGAATCTGTAATGTTCCGTTGCCATGTTTGCGTGCTGTTCTAGGACAAACCATGATAGTTTTGGAGTGTCTCTTGTTGGTTCCTTGTAGTATATATTGTTGGCTATCCATTCATGTTCTCACATGCTTATTTAAGTGGCTGTAGCATATTTAACTTTTGCTCCAAAGTTTCAATAAAATTCTGCTGTCAGGATTTTGTTGTCAAGTTCAATATGTCCAAGCTTGTTGCTATTGATCCGTGGCTCCTTTGGGGGTGCACCTTTGGACTTATTTGCTGTAGGATATGTGTAGTTTATGTTAATTCTCTTTGCCATGGTGTTTGAGTGCTGTAGCTTATTTATCTAGTGCTCCGAAGTTGCTATGTTGCTGTAATTTTTCAGCTTGTGCATATTTCTTGTTTCGGGCATAACTTTTAGCCCGTAGCTCCGTTTTCCGCAAGTCTTATATGAAACTTGATTGATTTTCCGTATAGATTCATAATATTCTATTGTTATCATGTTTTGAAGCTTTTGCTTGAATGCTTATTTTCCGTGCGCTGTGTGCTCTCATAGTGCATCCATCATGCATCCATCATTTTTGTGTGCGCATTGCATCTTGCTGATTCGTGCCTTGTGTGATTGTAATGTTTAGAGCCGGAAGCTGAGACCGGGTACGAGTACGAGAACGAGGATACCACTAAGCTTGTGTACGAGGACCCTTCTTTCGATCCGAACGACAACTCTTCAGGCAAGATGACCGAACCCCGATAACATTACTATCTTTGCCTATTGCTAGTAGTCTCGATCTATAGTTTTGCCTCGATGCCCATGTCTTTCCTGTCAGCCTCCTACTTGTAACCATGATCATGTCTAACCACCCTACCTATGCAAACCGTTGAATGGCTAAGTACACTTCGCTCATCCCCTCTTATAGCATTGCTAGTTGCAGGTGAAGATTGAAGATGCTTGCTTCATGTTGAAGTTTGTTGGGTTATATCACACTATATAAATGCTTAAAATGAAATCATCTATATATTGGCAAGGGTGGAAGGCTAAGCCTTTTGCTTGGTGATTTGTTCCACTCATGCCGCTAGGAACCGTATAAACCGGTGTTATGTTCCTTGATTATGCGTTCCTCACACGGTTGGGGTTTATGGGGCCCCCTCGATAAACCGCTAAGTGCTAAGTCTTTTCCAGCAAGTCCCAACATTGGTACTATTCGCCTAATCAGCTAAAACTTTCCGAAGGAGTAATTAACCCGAGGCTTAATTAATTCAACCCCCCTGGGCCAGTGCTTGATGTGAGTGTTGGTCCAAACTAGAGTCGTGTGCGGGGCCCCCCTTGGCAACTTGGGTATTTCGGCCACTGTACGCTGTGCTCATCCGGTCGTGGCCTGAGACTAGATACGCGCGGCTACTATAAGGGTGTCGGCATGCCGGGAGGATTTGCTGGATTAGCCTTACCTTAGTTCGGAGTATCTTGAGCACGGGATTCCAAGAATACTCGGGTCTTCCCACCTTGGAGTTGCGACTCCGCGAATCGTGGGCTTGTCATGGGCCAAGTTGGAACACCCCTGCAGGGTTATGAACTTTCGAAAGCCGTGCCCGCGGTTATGTGGCAGATGGGAGCTTGTTAATATCCGGTTGTAGATAACTTGACACCATGTTTCTAATACACTACCAGCGTGTGTACCTTGACTGTCAATTTCCGAATAGGGATTCGGGAGTTGAACACGGTGGGGTTATGTTTGTCGAGCTTTAGCTAGGATCACTTCGTGATCACCTCTCGACCGAGGCACTTCTCTTCTCGCACTCTTTCACGTAAGCTAGTGCTAGTTGCTGCTGCAGACACTTATTCTTTTTTTCAGCCTTATCCTCACCCAAGGCTTAAATAGTCTTGTTACCCGGGAACGGGATTGCTGAGTCCTCTATGGCTCACAGTTACTTCACCGCACCAGATGCAGGTCCGATGGTGAGCTATCTAGGTGATGGCACCGAGCTAGACTGGGAGTATGATGAGGAGCGTAGTCGATACTATGTTCGTTATCCTGATGATCAGTAGTGGAGACTTCTACTAGGATTCGATCCGACCTGTGGATTTAAATTATGTTTGGTATCTTGTCATTTGGATTTTACCCTTAGAGGGCTGTGATGTTTTATTGAATGATGATTTGAACATGTAATGTATTTGTGTGACGTGGCGAGTGTAAGCCAACTATTTTATGTTTTCCATCCCCATCTTTTACATGAGTTGTGCAAAGATACCAGACTTGCGATCATTCCAGCATGGGGTTATGTCTCTAAGTCGTGCCTCAACACGTAGGAGATATAGTCCCATCCTGGGCATTACAAGTTGGTATTCAGAGCCTTCTCCGACCTAGGATCCCCCACTGATTGATCGAATCGTTGACGGTCGAGTCTAGGCACACACTGAAAATATTTTGAGTCCTATATATTATATAGGAGAGTAGGATTTCTTTGCTTCTCATCCCCTTTCTCTCTGGTGAGGACTCCTGACGACTACTCTTGCCTCTTCTACTTTCAAAAAATTGCACCACATTTTTTTTAGGAATCTCGCGAGTATTCTGGGATTGTTTCGATGTTCTTGTGACGAGAATATTGTTCTCGATGCCTCCTGACATTAGGGGTTGTGGAAGTGTCCCAGGGAGTTGAGCTTCGGGGTATTGTCGTCACAAGCATATCGCGGCAGTACTAAATACTTAAGACGGCCGACATCGAAAATCTCTCCTATACGGTTAGTGGCAAGATAACCCCGACATCACCCAGTACTGGGGAGGTAGTTCGGGAGTATTGCCATAGTTTTTTATAGTGGATGCTTTTCGAAGGTCCGAGGTAGACAGTTTCCGAGAAAGACTGGTTATGTGTTGAAGGATGGATACAGCTGGATGTAGGTTTAGAGTTGATTGCGCGGTGCTTTCCCTGTATCCCAACACCTGATTGCATAACTGGAATCTTTTGGAAATTAATAGGTGGGTTTATCCAGTAGATCGTAGGCATTCTTCCAACGAATGCAGGTTAGCGAGTTCGGGGTTCTACATTGAGTGAAGTGGTATTATGACCGATGTTCCGATCGGGAGTTGCATCTTAAAGGGTCATTGGCTATGCTGATCCGGGGATTGCAAAACCCTTTCGTAACGCGTTCATATGCTTTCAGCACAAAGATGTTAGAACGAAGCTCCTATCTTGTGTTTGTTTCCATCCGTACCTTGTTGTTTTTCTTATTTTACCTTTTGTCCCCTATGTGGCTTCTCGTGAAGATTGTTGTTATCATTAAACTGAGAATTTCATTCGTTCCTCTTGTTCGAATGATTATTGAGAAGACTTGTTGCAATTCATTCCATTGATTCAGCTTATACCTTTTGTCAATCAATTGCTGATTCGTGGTCATCTCTTTCAGGATGGCTCCGAAAAGGGTTCCCAACGCTAACCCAGAGGGTGAAGAGGTCCCAGATCGTCCTCCTTCCCCTCCTCCTCCGTCTGAGGCTTGGAGAGCGATTATGCAGACTACAACTCAGAACACCCAGATGTTGATGCAGATGATGCAGCAGATGCAAGCTAATCAAGCTAATCAGGGTGTTCCAGGGAATCAAGGCAACTTCTTCAACCAACAGCACCATGCTACCCTCAACCAGTTCTTGGCCAATAATCCAAAAGCTTTCAGTTACTGTGTCGACCATCTTGATGCTGAAGATTGGTTAACCGATATAAAGAAGCATTTTGAGTGCAGTAACGTAAGAGAAGAGGATTATGTGAAGTTTGCAGCCTTCCAACTCAAAGACCAAGCAGCTGACTGGTGGCAGCAGTACAAAGACTCCAGGCCAGGTCGTGTGATCTCTTGGGAGGATTTCTGCAAGGACTTTCACTCTCACCATATTCCTACAAGTGTCATCGAGGGTATGCGTGAGCAATTCCGCAACCTGAAGCAGGGCTCTATGACAGTCTACCAGTATAATGTCAAGTTCCAAAACCTCGCCCGCTATGCTAAGCAAGACATTCCTGATGCCAAGAGCAAAATCTACCAGTTTCGTGGTGGTCTCAAAGATGAACTTCAACTTGCTCTCACCTTGTTCGAGCCCGATGAGTTCGACAAATTCTATAATATGGCTTTGAAACAAGAGACAGCTCAGCTAAAGATGGAGGCTTCTAAAAAGAGGATTCGAGATGTCGTTCACTCCTCCTCATCGTCTCAGATGGTCTCGAAACAACAGAAATTTTGGCTTCCTCCTCCTCCAGTGATTCGAGCTCCTTACAACAACTCCAACAGCAACAAGAACTCCGGTGGACGTGGTTTCTCCCACCCACCCAACCCGAGCAACCAGTCGAAGAATCAGTTTCAGTCTCAAGGATCCAAGTCAAGTGGTTCTCATTTCCGTCCTCTCTCAGAAGTGGTGTGCAACAAGTGTGGCCAGAAGGGTCATTATGCCAACAGATGTCCGAACCCAAAGCGCCTTCCACCTCCTCCTGCTGTCAGTTCAGCTATTGTCAAGCATGACCCCAAGCAAGCAAGGGTCAATATGACGAGTGCAGCTGAAGCGGAGAATTCTTCTGATGTGATTTTGGGTAATCTCTCAGTTAACTCTTTTCCTGCAAAAGTCTTGTTCGATTCAGGTGCTTCACATTCTTTCATGTCAAGACCTTTTGCATTGTCACATGATATGCCATTGCAAGCTTTGCCGAGATCGATGTCTGTGCTTTCTCCGGGTTTGCTTATGAGCTCCAACAACTTTGTTTCGAATGTGTCTATTCGCATGGGTGATTATCGCTTTCTGGCTAATCCGATGGTTCTTGGTAATTCTGATATTGACCTCATCCTCGGAATGGATTGGCTTTCTTAGCATGATGCTCACATTGATTATGCACAGAAGGAAGTCAAGATGACTCATCCTGATGAAGATGTGATTATCTTCGCCTCCAGGGATAACACTATCAGGATTTTCTCTCTCAATGATAATGGCGAAATTAATGCCATATCTCAAATTCTGGTGGTTAATGAATACCAAGATGTCTTTCCTGAAGAACTTCCAGGCATGCCTCCACACCGTTAGGTGGAATTCGTCATTGAACTCGAGCCGGGTACTGAGCCAGCATGCCGGCGTCCGTACAAGCTCTCTCCTAAAGAATTGAAGGAGTTGAAGAAGCAGCTTGATGAACAGGAGCGTATGGGTCTCATCAGGCCTAGTACGTCTCCTTGGGGCTGTGGTGTCTTATTTGTCAAGAAGAAAGATGGCACGGAGCGCCTCTGCGTCGATTACCGGCCATTGAACAAGAAGACAATAAAGAACAAGTGTCCGCTCCCCAACATCAACAAACTGTTCGAGCAGCTCAAAGGAGCTAAAGTGTTCTCTAAGCTCGATCTCCGAATGGGCTATCACCAAATTCGCATTCACGAGCAAGACATTCCCAAGACTGCCTTCAGAACGAGCTACGGCTCATACGAGTATATAGTCATGTCCTTTGGTCTCGCCAATGCTCCTCCTACCTTTTCGAGAATGATGCACTACATCTTCAACCCCTACACCGGCGAGTTTGTGTTTGTGTATCTGGATGATATTCTGGTGTTTTCCAAGAATGAAGAAGATCACGAAAAGCACTTACGTATGGTTCTTGATCGACTCCGTGAGCATAAGTTCTATGCCAAGTTCTCCAAGTGCGAATTTTGGCTCGATAAGGTTTTGTACCTGGGCCATATCATCTCAGCTGACGGTATTGCGGTTAATCCCGAGAAAGTTGAAGCAATTGTCATCTGGGAAGCTCCTCAGAACGCCAAGCAACTCCGCAGTTTTCTGGGTCTTGCCAGCTATTGCAGAAGGTTCGTTGAGAACTTCTCCAAGATTGCCAAGCCTCTTTCCAACTTGCTTCAGAAGAATGTCAAATACTTTTGGTCTCCAGAGTGTGAAGTGGCATTCAAAACTCTCAAAGAAAAGCTCATCTCTGCTCCATTTCTTACTCCTCCAGATGAGTCCAAGCCCTATGAAGTATTCTGTGATGCTTCTCTTCAAGGACTTGGTGGTGTGCTTATGCAAGATAAGAGAATTGTGGCATACACTTCTCGTCAGCTAAAGCCAAGTGAGAAGAACTATCCCACACATGATCTCGTGCTAGCAGCTGTGGTACATGCTTTGATTACGTGGAGACATCTGTTGTTGGGCAGAAAAGTCGACATCTTCACTGATCACAAGAGCTTGAAGTACATCTTCACACAGCCTAATCTGAACCTCCGCCAGACTCGTTGGGTTGAAATGATCCAAGAGTATGATCCCAGCATTGAATACACTCCTGGCAAGGCGAATGTGATTGCAGATGCTTTGAGCAGAAAGGCATATTGCAACAGCCTTCTTATCAAGACGTTCCAGCCTGAGCTTTGTGAAGCATTCATGAAACTCAACCTCCAAGTTGTTCTGCAGGGTTTTCTTGCAAATCTTCAAGTTGCTCCTACCTTGGAAGATCAGGTCCGTGAGGCCCAACTCAGTGATGCCATGGTGCAGACGGTGAAACATGGTATTGCAAAGGGCACTCCTAAATACAAGTGCTTTCGTGTTGATGAGAGAGATACCTTGTTCTTCGAGGACAGACTCGTTGTTCCCAAAGGTGATCTCAGGAAGCTCATAATGGAAGAAGCACATGATTCTCTCCTTTCCATTCATCCTGGCAGTTCCAAGATGTACCAAGACCTCAAGCAATCTTACTGGTGGACACGCATGAAAAGGGAGATTGCCCAATTCGTGAATGAATGTGATGTTTGCAGGAGAGTGAAAGCAGAACATCAACGTCCAGCCGGTCTTCTCCAACCTCTTCCTATTCCCGAGTGGAAGTTCGACCACATTGAAATGGATTTCGTCACTGGTTTTCCTAAGTCTAAGCGAGGGAATGATTCTATCTTTGTGGTGATTGACAAGCTTACCAAAGTCGCTCACTTCCTTCCAGTCAAAGAATCCATCAATGCAGCTCAATTGGCAGAGTTGTACACTTCCAGAATTGTGTCTTTACATGGCATTCCTCAAGTTATCTCCACAGACCGTGGAAGTTTGTTCACATCCAAGTTCTGGGACTCCTTTCAGTCCGCCATGGGCACTAAGATCAGGTTCAACACTGCTTTTCACCCTCAGACTAGTGGTCAAGTCGAGCGAGTGAATCAGATTCTAGAAGACATGCTCAGAGCCTGTGTCATATCTTTTGGAATGAAATGGGAAGATTGCCTTCCATTTGCCGAGTTCTCTTACAATAACAGCTTTCAAGCAAGTGCAGGCAAAGCTCCGTTTGAAATCCTCTATGGCAGAAAGTGTCGTACCCCTCTCAACTGGTCTGAAACAGGAGAACGCCAACTTCTTGGCAATGACTTGATCTCAGAAGCCGAAGAAATGTGCAAAGTCATACATGAGAATCTCAAGGCCGCTCAGTCGCGTCAGAAGAGTTACTATGACGGCAAGCATCGTGATTTGGCTTTCAACATTGGTGATCATGTCTATCTTCGTGTTTCTTCGATGAAAGGCACCCAAAGATTCGGTATCAAAGGAAAGCTTGCTCCTAGATACGTCGGGCCTTTCAAGATTATTGGCAAAAGAGGCGATCTAGCCTATCAACTTGAGCTCCCTTCCAACTTCGCCAATGTTCATGATGTGTTTCATGTGTCTCAACTCCACAAATGCTTCAAGGCACCTGAACGCATGATTCCGTTTGAAGAGATTGATCTTCAACAAGACTTGTCCTACCGTGAGCATCCCGTTGCTATTCTCGAAGAAACCGAGCGCAAGACCCGCAACAAGTCCATCCAATTCTTGAAAGTCAAGTGGTCACACCATACCGACCGAGAAGCTACGTGGGAACGAGAAGATCATCTTCGTTCCGAGTACCCTTCCTTTTTCCAGTCCTAGATCTCGGGACGAGATCTTTTTGTAGTAGAGGAGAGTTTGTAATGCCCCGGATGTAATACTTTCCCTTTTGGGCATATAATATATCTCTGGCTTCATCTATTCCATTCCGGGTTCTTTGTCTTTCGGGTTTTCATCATTTTGTTGTGTGCGTTTGTGGCATTCATTCATATCATGTAGTCATATGCATCGCATTGCATTTGTGTTGTCGGTTGCATCCGGTTCCATGCGTCCCTTCCCGTTGTCCGTTTCGCGTTCCGGAGCTCCCTCACGTGTCCGTGGCGTCCCGTAGGCCTACTTTGGTGTTTGGCCGTGTAACGTTACCGGTTTGGCGCGAGTCTTGTCGTGTGTTGTTGTTTTGTTGTGTGTAACCCGCCTGTCGAATCTCGTCGCGTTTCGAGTCCGTTTGCTACCCCAACAGTTATTCTCGTGGGCTCAAAGTGCCTCCACTTTGAGGCCCAAGACACCCCTCCAACAGCCCACCAACCACTCCTAGTCACTTCTATCATCTAGGCCATCCAATCCTGATCGTGTGGCTAAAAACCGCACTCCATTTGGACAACCCTAGCTACTTGTGCCTATATATTTGTCCACTCCCCCAAATTTTGCCCCAAATCAAGGAAACCCTAGCCCCCACTTCATCACCTTCCTCCAGCCACCACCACCTCGCTGGAGCTTCGCCGGAGTTCCGCCGGAGTCTCGCCGGAGTTCGCCGGAATACCACCACCTCGCCGGAATCCACCAACCTCACCTCACCGGGCCCTCTCCCGCCGGTCTCCTCTCCCTCCCCACTGACCGGACCACCTCCGGGAACGAGATCCCGCAGCACAGAGCCCCCTTCGGAGCTCTTCCCGTCGAATCCTGCCGGCCGGCCTTCAAGTCAACACCGCCACCGCGCCAGGGTTCCAGATCGAAAGATTCGCCAGATCCGTCCCGCACCGTTCGCCCGATCTGGGCCTCTCCTCAGGCCGCGTCGCCAGATCGGGGCCTGCCAGCACCGGGCGCCCAGCTCGCCTTCTTCGAGGCCTCTCCAGCGAGGCCTCCACCGCCAGCCACCGCGCGGCCCGCCTCCCGCCTCGACCAGCCGACGCCAGGTGGGCCGAGGCCTCCCAGCGAGCCGAGCCAGCCTCCGCGGCCCGCTTCGGTCGCCAGCCACCGGGCGCTTCGCCAGGCCGGCTCCCGCATCGCCCCGGGCGACCCTCCAGGCCGCCGCATCGCCAGGCCGTCTCCGCCTGGGCCGCCGCCGCCAGGTGGGCCAAGGGCTCGCCTCCGCGCCGCCGGGCCCAGCTGGGCGCCCCAGCCGCTCCACCGCCAGTCCGCCGCAGGCCGCCTTCGCTTCACCGATCCGAGCCCGTTCGCCCGTTTTCCTCCAGATCTAGGTTGATTTCATATCCCTAAGCCCAGATTTGTTTGTGTCTGATGCAGTTTTAGAACTGTGATAACTTCTTGTGTGTTGCTCCGTTTTGCGCAAATGACATGTTCAGACGTTCGTGGTGACTAGCACTACGTTTCATTTCATTGTGCCATGCATGTTTGAGATCATCTAGATGCTTATTTTTCTTTTGCAAGAGTGCATCCCGATATAAACTGCTGCTATGTGTTGTTTTTATGCCATCTTTGCATAGTGATATCTTTTAGCTCGTTTATCCGAATGATGCAAATGACATGTCCACGTGTTCGTCTTGCCATGCTCTACATGTTGATTGTGTTAGGTTACATGATAGATTTAATCTTGCCATGTTTATCCTCGTTGCAAAGTGCTATGTGGCTGTTTAGTTATTTAACTTGTTATGAGATGCCACCTTGTTGAGCTCATTGCTATCGTTGTGTTTATCTCCATGATGCATGCTTGTATGTTTCGGAATCACCATCATGTGTACTTTGATGTGGTGCTTACCACTTGCCATGTTTAGTTTCGAGGTGACTTAAACTTGCTCTTATAGATGCCATGATGAAACTGCTGTTTCAACACTTAGTGAAATTTCACTAAGTCTGGAATCTGTAATGTTCCGATGCCATGTTTGCATGCTGTTCTAGGACAAACCATGATAGTTTTGAAGTGTCTCTTGTTTGTTCCTTGTAGTATATATTGTTGGCTATCCATTCATGTCCTAACATGCTAATTTAAGTGGCTGTAGCATATTTAACTTTTGCTCCAAAGTTTCAATAAAATTCTGCTGTCAGGATTTTGTTGTCAAGTTCAATATGTCCAAGCTTGTTGCTATTGATCCGTGGCTCCTTTGGGGGGTGCACCTTTGGACTTATTTGCTGTAGGATATGTCTAGTTTATGTTCATGCTCTTTGCCATGGTGTTTGAGTGCTGTAGCTTATTTATCTAGTGCTCCGAAGTTATTATGTTGCTGTAATTTTTCAGCTTGTGCATATTTCTTGTTTCGGGCATAACTTTTAGCCCGTAGCTCCGTTTTCCGCAAGTCTTATATGAAACTTGATTGATTTTCCATGAAGATTCATAATATCCTATTGTTATCATGTTTTGAAGCTTTTGCTTGAATGCTTATTTTCCGTGCGCCGTGTGATCTCATAGTGCATCCATCATGCATCCATCATTTTTGTGTGCGCATTGCATCTTATTGATTCGTGCCTTGTGTGATTGTAATGTTTAGAGCTGGAAGCTGAGACCGAGTACGAGTACGAGAACGAGGATACCACCGAGCTTGTGTACGAGGACCCTTCTTTCGATTCGAACGACAACTCTTCAGGTAAGATGACCGAACCCCGATAACATTACTATCTTTGCCTATTGCTAGTAGTCTCGATCTATAGTTTTGCCTCGATGCCCATGTCTTTCCTGTCAGCCTCCTACTTGTAACCATGATCATGTCTAACCACCCTACCTATGCAAACCATTGAATGGCTAAGTACGCTTCGCTCAGCCCCTCTTATAGCATTGCTAGTTGCAGGTGAAGATTGAAGATGCTTGCTTCATGTTGAAGTTTGTTGGGTTATATCACACTATATAAATGCTTAAAATGAAATTATCTATATATTGACAAGGGTGGAAGGCTAAGCCTTTTGCTTGGTGATTTGTTCCACTCATGCCGCTAGGAAACGTATAAAACGATGTTATGTTCCTTGATTATGCGTTCCTCACACGGTTGGGGTTTATGGGGCCCCCTCGATAAACCGCTAAGTGCTAAGTCTTTTCCAGCAAGTCCCAACATTGGTACTATTCGCCTAATCAACTAAAACTTTTCGAGGGAGTAATTAACCCGAGGATAAATTAATTCAACCCCCCTGGGCCAGTGCTCGATGTGAGTGTTGGTCCAAACTAGAGTCGTGTGCGGGGCCCCCCTTGGCAACTTGGGTATTTCGGCCACTGTACGCTGTGCTCATCCGGTCGTGGCCTGAGACTAGATACGCGCGGCTACTATCAGGTTGTCGGCACGCCGGAAGGATTTGCTGGATTAGCCTTACCTTAGTTCGGAGTATCTTGAGCACGGTATTCCGAGAATACTCGGGTCTTCCCACCTTGGAGTTGCGACTCCGCGGATCATGGGCTTGTCATGGGCCAAATTGGAACACCCCTGCAGGGTTATGAACTTTCGAAAGCCGTGCCCGCGGTTATGTGGCAGATGGGAGCTTGTTAATATCCGGTTGTAGATAACTTGACACCATGTTTCTAATACACTACCAGCGCGTGTACCGTGACTGTCAATTTCCGAATAGGGATTCGGGAGTTGAACACGGTGGGGTTATGTTAGTTGAGCTTAGCTAGGATCACTTCGTGATCACCTCTCGACCGAGGCACTTCTCTTCTCGCACTCTTTCACGTAAGCTAGTGCTAGTTGCTGCTGCAGACACTTATTCTTTTCTTCAGCCTTATCCTCACCCAAGGCTTAAATAGTCTTGTTACCCGGGAACGGGATTGCTGAGTCCTCTGTGGCTCACGGTTACTTCACCGCACCAGATGCAGGTCCGATGGTGAGCTATCCAGGTGATGGCACCGAGCTAGACTGGGAGTATGACGAGCAGCATAGTCGATACTATGTTCGTTATCCTGATGATCAGTAGTGGAGACTTCTACTAGGATTTGATCCGACCTGTGGATTTATATTATGTTTGGTATCTTGTCATTTGGATTTTACCCTTAGAGGGTTGTGATGTTTTATTGAATGATGATTTGAACATGTAATGTATTTGTGTGACGTGGCGAGTGTAAGCCAACTATTTTATATTTTCCATCCCCATCTTTTACATGAGTTGTGCAAAGATACCAAACTTGCGATCATTGCAGCATGGGGTTATGTCTCTAAGTCGTGCCTCGACACGTAGGAGATATAGTCCCATCCTGGGCATTATATGATGCTACTGTAGAAACAACAGCAAGACACAACAAAAGCAAAATAAAATTTTATTCATGTGGGCTGCCTCCCGAAAGCGCTTTCCTTTATGCCTTTAAGCTAGGCATAAGACTTTAATGATGCTCTCGTAGGAATAAGAGTTGAAGAACAAAAGAGAGCATTGATACGTCCAAAACGTATCTATAATTTCTGCTTGCTCCATGTCTTTTTTGTGTGATATTGTTATGATATTTATGCACTTCCATACACTTTTGATCATATTTGGACTAACCTACTAATGGTTTCAAAAGTGCACAATGTTCTTGTCTTACACTTTATTGTGTAGGAATTTCTTGGAAATTGACAAAAACGCAAAAGGAGTCGTATTGGAGTAGGACTCTGACTTTCCTGAAATCTGTCTGAGAATGTTTTTTAAAGATGGTCACGTTCCGGCCCGAAGACGACGTCAAACGGAAAAAGTCTAGTTGCGAAAGTTGTGGGGAATTTCGAGGCGATGCTTCTGGATATAAAATTCGTCCAAATCAGAGTCCGGACGGCCGAGTAAAGCCCGTTTTACTGAGGCCCAAAATCTGATGACGGGAATCCGAGAGTCTATATAAAGAGAGGAAACCTAGGTCACCAAGGGTCACGAATTTTCCTCCTCCCGAGCCGCCGTCTTGGAGGGGAGGACCAGCACCATTGCAGCACCATTCACAAGGAAGAAGGGGGGCCAAGGAGCCGCTGCCCCCTAGGGCCGCCGCCGCCCCGAGGGCCGCCGCCGCCCACTAGGGCCGCCGCCGCCGCGCCCTCAAGGGTCGCCGCCGCCGCCTCCGTGGCTGCCACCGGCCGTCTCCTCCTAGCGGGGCTGCACCTCTCCATCAACACCATCATCAACCTCCTCCTCACCATGTCCATGTGTGATTAGTCTTCTCCGGGGCCGAGGGCTCGTACGTGTAGCTATGTGGTTATCTCTCTCTCCCATGATGTGATCTTCGTTGTGATCATAGGCTATGTTAATCTAGGGTGATCCCATGATATTTCCCCTTCCTCTATGTATTAGATTGATGTACTCACTTGTCTTTATCTAGTATAATCCCCGAGACCAAGGTGACAGCGGTCTATTGGACATGGATTAGAAAAATATTTTCATGAGTGATTTCCTCTCTTGTGTGTTGATTGAAGATTGAGAGTCTCTTGGTGCTTGTCTTTGACTATCCTTTAGATATGTTGTGGTGATTGTGGGACTCTCCTTGGATGGCCGCGGTGACATTGGGAAATCCTTAGATTGGGAACTACGAATTTTGAGGTGTGCTTTTGTAGCCCTACATAATTCTCGTCCTCTCTTGACCACGAAGGAATGACCTCCGGGTGCGTCTCCATTGCATGTTTTATGGGAAATATCATGTGATTCGATTATGTTAATGTTGTTGGGAGTTGCCACTAGTGAAAGTATGATCCCTAGGCCTTGTTTCCACCATTGCAATACCATTTGTGCTCACGTTTACCACTTGTTTGCTTGCTGCACTTTTTATTACAGATTTATATTACTTTGTTCTGCCATCCATATCACTTGCCATTTAACATCTCTTCGCCGAACTAGTGCACCTATACATCTGACAAGCGTATTAGGTATGTTGGGGACACAAAAGACTTCTTGTATTTTAGTTGCAGGGTTGCTTGAGAGAGACCATCTTCAACCTCTACTTCCCTGAGTTCGATAAACCTTAGGTCATCCACTTGAGGGAAATTGCTGCTGTCCTACAAACCTCTGCGCTTGGAGGCCCAACATAGTCTACAAGAATAGAAGCGTGTGTAGACATCAAGCTATTTCTGGTGCCGTTGCCGGGGAAGTGAGGGCTTGAAGGTATATCTTTAGATCTTGCAATTAAATCTTTTTGTTTCTTGTTTTTATTTCACTAGTTATGTTTATGGAAAACCGCATTCTTAGTTCGTTGCTTGTGGGAAGACGCCCACACCTGTGGTGGTGGCTCCTCCTCCTACTGAAATTGTGCCCTATAAAATACCGGCTGGTATTATCGATTATATTTTGGCTAATCGTTATGCAGGAGACAGACATCCCGGTGAACACTTGCTATATCTGTCACAACTATGTTCATTATTTAAGCTTGGAGGTGTATCAAGGGAGTTTGTCATGAGGAAATTGTTCGCCGTATCACTTATAGATAAAGCTTCAGATTGGTATAAGCTTCTCGATAACTCGCACTTGCTTGATTGGCAAGAGCTTATGTCTCTCTTTTATACTAAGTTTTATCCTCTTCATGAAATTCATCGAGACAGGAACTATATCTATAATTTTAGGTCTCGTGACGGAGAGAGCGTAGCTCAAGCTTGGGGGAGACTGAAAACGTTAATGCTAAAATGTCCTAACCATGGGCTCCCCAAAGATGCTTATGTGGAGAGTAAGAGTACCTTTTTGCATGTGGATCATGGTAACAATGCTTTATGTGATGCTTATATTGTTGAGTTTATTCGTGATCCCACTGAAAATTATTATGAGAAGGGAACATATGTTTATAGATATTTCAATAATATTAAGTTCCCTCTCTTTATGTTGAAGGTTTTGAAGCTGCACTTGTTTTGTCTTCCTATGCTTATTGCTTTGTGCTTCAATGAATTATTCCATTGCAATATTCCTATGCATAGGAAGCATGTTAGGCTTAAATGTGTTTGGTATTTGCTTCTTGATGCTCTCTTTTGTTCTTCAACTCTTATTCCTACAAGAGCATCATTAAAGTCTTATGCCTAGCTTAAAGGCATAAAAAAGCGCTTTTGGGAGGCAGCCCGCAATGAATAAAATTTTATTTTGCTTTTGTTGTGTCTTGATGTTGTTACTACAGTAGCATCATCATTGTATCTTTACTTTTCAGCTTTGTCCCAAGTGTAGCCTCTGATTGCAAGAAAATTCAAAAGTTGTGACGTGCTGTCCAGGAAACAGATTCTGTCCTTGGACAGAAAAATTCGTATAAATCACCAGATCATATTTTTGGTCTGAATTTTTTCGACAGCGTGATTTATACAATTGGCTTTCGGGCGTCTGTTCTGAGTTTTTTGATTTGAGTTGCAGAAGTGCCCCGAAAAAATCATTTACTACATGCTGGTCTGTTTTTCACAGATTCTGCCCTGTTTTGCCTTTTCTTCGTTTTGCAAACCTTGAGCTTGCTTTTTCTTTGCAAAAACCTTTTGGCAATCTTGAGAAACAGTAGACCTTCAAGAATATCCTTATTTCCAGCAAGGAAAAATTATTTTATTATGGGTACTAACCTCGCTAATCAGATTATGATGAGTTATGTATGAAGGGAGTTTTCAAGTGTGCGAGGGAAGATGATAAAAAGATTCAGGAGTGTCAAACGCTCAAGCTTGGGGATGCCCCCGTGCACCCCCGAGAAATATTCAAGAAGACTCAAGCGTCTAAGCTTGGGGATGCCCCCGTGCATCCCCTTCTCCATCAACAATTATCAGTTCGTCTTTCGTTCCACTATATTTTTATCACTTCATGTGTTATGTGCTATGCTTGGAGCGTCTTGCTTTTAGTTTCCTTTTTAGTTTTCTTTAGCTTTGCTTGCTGTCATAACGAGTTGGAACCCATCTTTCATTGTGTGGGAGAGAAACACGCTCCACTTCAACCTGGAACACAACATAGAATTTTCTTGTCTATCTTTGCTGCGTGTGTTCTTTGTCTTTCAATAGCTACTGTCATGTTCAGCTCTTAGTTTTCATGCTTTACTTTTTAAAGAGCTTTTGTTTAGTTGGTTGCTGGAACTCTCTTTAGTTATCATGCTTATCTTGTTAAGAGAGTTGGCTTCTGTTGCACTGGTTGATATGTCTATGATAAAAATGCTATGTGCATAATGGTGCTTAGTAGTTCATGTTTTCTTATGGTTAGTCTCAAATAGCTGGGGGGTTCTTAATGAGTTATTGAAGTACCAACATGATTTGTTTGCCTATGATGTGGTATGGTTTAGTGGTATCTTCCTCCAGGAATTTATTTGATTGACTTGGCGTATGCTCACGCATATTTAAGACTGTAAAGAAAGTCTATCAAGCCTTGATGATCTTTAATTTCTGGGTAGCGATATAACTTCCATGCCCGATTCAATGTTGCTTTGTCGCTCTGCATGATTATGACCGTCATTGCTCTTTTAGTTGGTCGCTCCCAGTCTTTTGCTAACCTTCGCCTGTACTAAGCGGACTGACTGCTTGTGCATCCAAAATCCTTTTAACCAGTTATGTCATATGAGTCCACCATACCTTCCTATACATGGTATTTACCTGCCATTCCTAACGAAGACTTTCATGTACCATCTCGAAATTATTCAAAAAAGCATTTCTCTTTTGTGCCTCTGTTTTAGCTCATGAGGAAGTAGTAGTTAATTCATGATCTTTTTAAGTTGGACAAGCTTCACCCCGGGATTTCATGTCTAATGTGCAAACCCATAATACGAGAAGGAACTGGCATAGAGTGCGCCCGGCTCATTTAAAAAAAATACAACAAACAAACCCTCCTTCACGCTTTGTTCATGAGAAATCAGAAAACTTTGGCAGTGATAAGAAAAGGAGATTAAGAGGATGTGATCGTCCTCATTCGCGAGCCGTTCCTCAAAACTTGTCCAACTCAAGAAGTGATTGAGTTATCTGCTAGCATTCGTTGACAAAACATGCATATTCCAAAAATAATAATTATTACCTATGTTTTTAAAACCAAGAGCTCTGGTACATTTTTAGTTTTTGTTTCCGACCACGGGTTTTCAACCTTGCCAACAAAAGCCACGGTTCGAGAGTCTTCACCTTCTTTAAAGCACCAACTATTGAGAGCATGATTGTCATTCTGAGTGTAATGTGCATTGTCCCAAAGTACCATTGTCTTTTGCATGATTATGATATCGTTTATTCTGAAATCATTGTATCTAGTCGTCACTTAAACCTTGGAGGTGCCCCTGCATTTATGTTTTGCCTCACTAAAGGGGGCAAGCGAGGTATCACTTTGTCATGTTTGCACACCATGCTCACTACAAATCTATTGAGTGTTTCAGTATCATATTGTAAAACTTTTAGTTCTTTGTGATATTCTCATGAGGCAACTTAATTACTACAGATTCATTATCTCAGTAAGCATTTGTCATGTGACTGTTAAAAGTTCTTATATGGTTAATAGCATGTCACCACAGAAATTATGCTTGTTATCATTTACCTACTCGAGGACGAGCAGGAATTAAGCTTGGGGATGTTGATACGTCCAAAACGTATCTATAATTTCTGCTTGCTCCATGCCTTTTTTGTGTGATATTGCTATGATATTTATGCACTTCCATACACTTTTGATCATATTTGGACTAACCTACTAATGGTTGCAAAAGTGCACAATGTTCTTGTATTACACTTTATTGTGTAGGAATTACTTGGAAATTGACAAAAACGCAAAAGGAGTCGTACTCTGAGAACGTTTTTTTTAAATGGTCACGGTCCGGCCCGAAGACGACGTCAAACGGAAAAAGTCTAGTTGCGAAAGTTGTGGGGAATTTCGAGGCGATGCTTCTGGATATAAAATTCGTCCAAATCGGTGTACGGACGGCCGAGTAAAGCCCGTTTTACTGAGGCCCAAAATCTGATGACGGGAATCCGAGAGTCTATATAAAGAGAGGAAACCTAGGTCATCAAGGGCCACGAATTTTCCTCCTCCCGAGCCGCCGTCTTGGAGGGGAGGACCAGCACCATTGCAGCACCATCCACAAGGAAGAAGGGGGGCCAAGGAGCCGCTGCCCCATTGGGCCGCCGCCGCCTCGAGGGCCGCCGCCGCCCACTAGGGCCGCCGCCGCCGCGCCCTCATGGGCCGCCGCCGCCGCCTCCGTGGCTGCCGCCGGCCGTCTCCTCCTCGCGGGGCTGCACCTCTCCATCAACACCATCATCAACCTCCTCCTCACCATGTCCATGTGTGAGTAGTATTCTCCGGGGCCGAGGGCTCGTACGCGTAGCTATGTGGTTATCTCTCTCTCCCATGATGTGATCTTCGTTGTGATCATAGGCTATGTTAATCTAGGGTGATCCCATGATACTTCCCCTTCCTCTATGTATTGGATTGATGTACTCACTTGTCTTTATCTAGTATAATCCCCGAGACCAAGGTGACAGCGGTCTATTGGACATGGATTAGAAAAATATTTTCATTAGTGATTTCCTCTCTTGTGTGTTGATTGAAGATTGAGAGTCTCTTGGTGCTTGTCTTTGACTATCCTTTAGATATGTTGTGGTGATTGTGGGACTCTCTTTGGATGGCCGCGGTGACATTCGGAAATCCTTAGAATGAGAACTACGAATTTTGAGGTGTGCTTTTGTAGCCCTACATAATTCTCGTCCTCTCTTGACCACGAAGGAATGACCTCCGGGTGCGTCTCCATTGCATGTTTTATGGGAAATATCATGTGATTCGATTATGTTAATGTTGTTGGGAGTTGCCACTAGTGGAAGTATTATCCCTAGGCCTTGTTTCCACCATTGCAATACCATTTGTGCTCACGTTTACCACTTGTTTGCTTGCTGCACTTTTTATTACAGATTTATATTACTTTGTTTTCCCATCCATATCACTTGCCATTTAACATCTCTTCGCCGAACTAGTGCACCTATACATCTGACAAGTGTATTAGGTGTGTTGGGGACACAAGAGACTTCTTGTATTTTAGTTGCAGGGTTGCTTGAGAGAGACCATCTTCAACCTCTACTTCCCTGAGTTCGATAAACCTTAGGTCATCCACTTGAGGGAAATTGCTGCTGTCCTACAAACCTCTGCGCTTGGAGGCCCAACATAGTCTACAAGAATAGAAGCGTCTGTAGACATCAAGCATCAAGAAGCAAATACCAAACACATTTAAGCCTAACATGCTTCCTATGCATAGGAATATTGCAATAGAATAATTCATTGAAGCACAAAGCAATAAGCATAGGAAGACAAAACAAGTGCAACTTCAAAATATTCACCATAAAGAGATGAAACTTCTTATTATTAAGATATTTAGAACCAAGTCTCCCTCTCTCATTATAAATTTCAGTGGCATCATGGATGAACTCAACAATATAAGCATCACATAAAGCATTGTTACCATGATCCACATGCAAAAAGGTACTCTTACTCTCCACATAAGCATAATCTTTCTCATTGGTAATAGTGGGAGTAGGACTATCATAAACAACTTAAACACTATAGATTAATTGTGTATTAGGAAGATGGTGTTCAACAAGGGAGTAATTCCCTCCATGATTATGACAAGTTTCATAAGGATAATTTCTCCTTATGTCATAGGTACCTTTATAATCACTATAGATTGGAGTTATAACATCATCATGGTAGAGAAGAGCATTATCATTGCTAGCAACTATATTTGTAAACATGTTGTCTTTATTCTTACTAGCAAAAGAATTATCAATTATCACATCACTAGTGGGTAAAGGATTTGCAATCCTATCATCCCCAAGCTTAGAGCTTCCCATATCATCACTTTCAGAGTTGGTACCAAAAGATTTTCAAGATCATAAGTAGCATTATCATCATTTTCCCAATCAAAATAAGTAACATGCATATCATAATCAAAATCATCTTCAATAGTACCTACGGACGTATCATCAAGATGATAATTAAGGCAATAAACTTCACCTTCTTCTTTAAACTTACAACCGTTAGGATAAAAGTTGATGGGAGGAATATGCTCAGGCCAGGTTGATACCCATTCTTCTTCTTTCTTGCTCCTCTTCCTCCTCCTCTTCTTTTTCTTCTTCTTAACCTTAGGAGGGAGTGGTTGGAGATGAAGCTTCTCCACATATCCTGGTTTATCATTAGAAACAATAGGGGAAACTTGGGAGGAACTCTCCTTTTTATTAGCAGAAATATAAGAGACATTTTTATACTTTGGTAAAGTCCCCTCCTTTCTAATCTTACTTATGTAATCATTTTCATGGCAATTAACAACACAATAGAGATGGCAATTTTGCAAAGTGTTTTTTATTCCTATGGCATTAACATCTAGCCAAGAAGTCTTTTCTGATAAGTGATAACTCTTCACACATCAAAAATAACATAAGCTCATCATAAAGATCAGAGGTGATCATGTTATCACACAACCGGTTAACAGTTATGTTTTGAAAGTTCATGCATTGAAAATTAAAGTGACCCTCTATACGGCAAAGTTCACAAGTAAAAGGATAAAGGTCACACAATTCTCTAGCAATTTCATTTAAATCTTTGACCCAAGTGATTGTTGTTTCATGCTTATGTTGCTTACAATACTTCTCTTCTTCAATCATAGGCCTTTCACAAGGTCTATCCACTCCACAAAAATTAACATGCTTATATAAAACTTCATTTTTAGGAATTGGATCATGCATGTTGCAATCATCATGAACAATTTCATTTTCGTTGCAAGTCTCTTTAAAAGGTTTATGATACTTGATCCAATCCTCCTTAGGCATATTAAGATGTGAAGCAAAAGATTTGAGGAAATCAACAAGGAGTTGAGAATCAAGTCCAAACTTAGCACTAAACTTATTAAAACTTGTAGTTTCAACAAAGGACTTAATGCAATCATACTCATAAATTATACCAGACTCTTTACCTTTGTCGATCTCCCAATCTTCAGTGTTGCGTTGAATTCTTTCAAGGAGTTCCCATTTAGCATCAGTCTTTTCGTTTGTGAAAGAACCCATAGAGGAAGCATCGAGCAAATCTTTATCCTGTCGAGAGAGCCTCGCATAGAAATTAGTAATAATCATATCTTTGGGGAGCCCATGGTTAGGACTTTTTAGAATTAATGTTTTCAGTCTCCCCCAAGCTTGAGCTATGCTCTCTCCGTCATGAGGATAGAAATTATAAACATAATTCCTATTCTTATGGACTTCATGAAGAGGATAAAACTTAGTATAAAAGAGAGACATAAGCTCTTGCCAATCAAGCAAGTGCGAGTTATCGAGAAGCTTATACCAATCTGAAGCCTTATCTATAAGTGATACGGCGAACAATTTCCTCATGACAAACTCCCTTGATACACCTGCAAGCTTAAATAATGAACATAATTGTGACAGATATGGCAAGTGTTCACCGGGATGTCTGTCTCCTGCATAACGATTAGCCAAGACATAATCGATAATACCAGCTGGTATTTTATAGGGCACAATTTCAGTAGGGGGAGGAGCAACCACCACAGGTGTGGGGCGTCTTCCCGCAAGCAACGATCCAATAGCAAGGTTGTCCATAAGCATAACTAGTGAAATAAAAACAAGAAACAAAAAGATTTAATTGCAAGATCTAAAGATATACCTTCAAGCACTCACCTCCCCGGCAACGGCGCCAGAAATAGCTTGATGTCTACACACGCTTCTACTCTTGTAGACTATGTTGGGCCTCCAAGCGCAGAGGTTTGTAGGACAACAGCAATTTCCCTCAAGTGGATGACCTAAGGTTTATCGAACTCAGGGAAGTAGAGGTTGAAGATGGTCTCTCTCAAGAAACCCTGCAACTAAGATACAAGAAGTCTCTTGTGTCCCCAACACACCTAATACACTTGTTAGATGTATAGATGCACTAGTTCGGCGAAGAGATGTTAAATGGCAAGTGATATGGATGGCAAAACAAAGTAATATAAATCTGTAATAAAAAGTGCAGCAAGCAAACAAGTGGTAAACGTGAGCACAAATGGTATTGCAATGGTGGAAACAAGGCCTAGGCTTCATACTTTCACTAGTGGCAACTCCCAACAACATTAACATAATCGAATCACATGATATTTCCCATAAAACATGCAAAGGGGACACACTCGGAGGTCATTCCTTCGTGGTCAAGAGAGGACGAGAATTATGTAGGGCTACAAAAGCACACCTCAAAGTTCGTAGTTCTCAATCTAAGGATTTCCCAATGTCACCGCGGCCATCCAAAGAGAGTCCCACAATCACCACAACATATCTAAAGGATATTCAAAGACAAGCACCAAGAGACTCTCAATCTTCAATCAACACACAAGAGAGGAAATCACTCATGAAAATATTTTTCTAATCCATGTCCAATAGACCGCTGTCACCTTGGTCTCGGGGATTATACTAGATAAAGACAAGTGAGTACATCAATCCAATACATAGAGGAAGGGGAAATATCATGGGATCACCTAGATTAACATAGCCTATGATCACAACGAAGATCACATCATGGGAGAGAGAATTGACCACATAGCTATTGGTAGAAACCTCAGCCCCGAGGAGGAACTACTCCCGCATCATGGAGGGAGGAAGCAACATCGATGGAGATGAATCCGGGGGCACTTCCCCGTCCCGGCAGGGTGCCGGCATAAGAATTCTGGTCCCCCGAAGCTTGATGGCGATGGCGGCGGAGATCGGAATTGCGTCTGGAGAAAGGGGGTCCGGAATCAGGGTTTCTGCGACGGGTGTTAAATATATGCCAAAGGGGGGCATCAGCGGAGGTCTGGGGGGCCCAGGCGCCCCCCCCGGCGCGGCCAGGAGGGGGGCCGCCTGGAGCCCCCGTGGCCCCCCTCTGGCCCTACTTTGGCCGCATGGAAGCTTTCGGAACGCTGATTTTTTATATAATTTTTCCGGGATTTTTCTGGCAGTTTACGTGATGGGAAAACCTGAAATACAAAAACAGCAGAAAACAGAAACTAGCACTGGGGTGCACTGAGTTAATAGGTTAGTCCAAATATGATCAAAAGTGTATGGAAGTGTATAAATATCATAGCAATATCACCCAAAAGAGGCATGGAGCAAGCATAAATTATAGATACATTTTGGACGTATCATGACCTCACCTACTAGTCTTTTACACCCACACATTCATCTTCTCTTTATAATTGTACCACTAACTTTCTCTCGTGTATGCATGTACATACACTACCACTCGATCGAAATTATCCACCACACACATGCGATCTTTTTCTTCAGGTCGGTCTCCCATGCATGCACACACACACACACACCTCCCCCTCTTCATCACTTCGGTCATTCTTTATCTCTCACATGCATGCACAACGATCGATGTTCCTCTATGTGTGTAAATATATAGCTAGGTCTTTTCCAGTTTTCCACACAAACCGACCGATCTATATATCTAGTCAGGTCTCACCCTCTTTCCCACGTACACATCGATCAATCTATACCTCTCTATATAGGACTACATAGCTAATACACCCATGTTATCTATCCATCGTCTCCCACTCATCATCCATGCCTTCCACTTCATCTCTCAGACGCGCGCACAGTGTGGGGACCCCGACTTAGAAGTCGAGATCACCGAATGCACGTGTACAGTGATCCCAGAGATCAATGCTCACTGAACACACATAAGCTGAATAACAAGAGTCTTACATCCATACATACCGTCTTACACAAATTAAGGCCATTATGGCCAAGTCTTACAGCCTCAAGGGCTGAATAGCAAATAACTTGAATAGCGGAAGTCTTCGACGATAAGTACAACCCATGCCATCTGCCTTAACCCTACATGCATTCTGACTGGGATAGCTTGCTAGTTCGCATGTTCGTCTCCATAAAACTCTTCTTTATATTCCTGTTCCTCCATGCCTGGCCAATTAAATAACCAGTGGCAAGCCAATGAGTACTTTGAATGTACTCGCAAGCAACCCATGATTTGGTTCAAAGTAACAATGCAATAGAACAACAATGAGCAATCTAGCTACGAGCTAGAATGCATATTCTACCATCAAGTATATACATCAATGACTTCACGTAACCTCGAGAACAGGTTACTGATATCAACATGAATAGAATTCTACTCACGAGTCAAGTCACCACCTTGACTCATCACACACACATACTTTCACCGATGTAGTAAAACCCTGGACATAGTTTAAGTAGCACCACCCAACTGTCCATGACAGTGGACACGGCTATTCGAATAGTTTTACACCCTGCAGAGGTTGCGCACTTTACCCACAAGATCCGGGAAGCTTTCGTGTCACCCACGATCCCGCAGTACCTCAAGTACTCGGGGGAAGCACCCGGTCATTATCTTTCCTTGGACGACACTAACATAGGGTCCACTCATTGGTACACGGCCCTCGAGTACAAACAATAGATCATGGGACTTGCCCTAATTTCAATATCACGCGTACCCGAAGGGACCAACGGTGTGTCCGGTGCCCTGTAAAAACAGTCATGGTCGTCTATCCAAGTACCACCCCGTCCCGGGAAAGACCTCAAGTCTTCCCGTCACTAGTAATGCGGACACCCTGCTAGTATCGGCCTAAGTAATCAATAATGCCCCGTCCCATAAGGGGTAGAGTGGTTGCACATATTTGGTTGGGACGGCAGTCACACATAAATCTAATCCATCATTTCACCCATGCACAAGATCTTTACCGGCACATCACTTCTTCCTCAAGTGATGACCTAACTCAATATCACCCTCTGGCATTAGGGGCACCCGATGGGTTTTATGAAAAGATTTCAACCACGAAGGTTTCATGACACACATGCATCACTAAACAACACTACTAACCATTTGCATGACATCTAGCACATACCAAGATCATGAGTAAGCATGCATCATATGGTGGTTTCAAACTAGGTCACCACCATAACTCTATCATCATGTAGTCGGAAACAAACGGGTTCCGAAGAACACAAGTGTATCATGGTCAAAGGGCTGCTTGCCTGGATTGGCTTGGTCTTCAAAGTCTTCAAATCCTTCTCCTTCTCCTTCTTCAGCAACCTCGTCAAATACGGTATCTAATCGTCGCAAAATAACAACGGGAAAATAAGACCACAATAAAAACAGAAAAATCAAAGTGCTCACAAAAATGTCAACTTATTTTTGTTAAATACTAGAGGAAAAACTAAGATGGCAAAAATTCTTAGTTGGAGTTTTGGAGTTGCGGAATGGAATCTAAGGATTTTTGAACAGAAGTTTTATTGTTCAAATTTAAATTTAAATTTGAACAGAACAGAAAAGGTTCATGGATATGTGTGAAAGTGACACCATTAAATAGGTTGGAATTTTACAAGATTTTAGGAGTTGGAATTAATTCATTTGGACAAATATATATTTCTGTGAAATTATTTGAAATAATCACAGAAAAAGAAAAAGAGAAAAGGCACTGTGTCACTAGGCCAGAACGGCCACAGTGCACGGCCCAGGGCAAATAGCCCACCGCACGGGCGCCAGCGCGCGCGCGTCAGGGTTTTTAAACCTGACGGGCGGGGCCCAGCGGTCAGTGGCTGAGAGGGGAGAGAGAGAGTGGTGAGGATGACAGGCGGGGCCCGCCTGTCATCTTCAACCTCACGACCAGAGCGACGGCAAGCTCATCGGCGGCGATTCCGGGCACGGCGGGGCAAGCTGAGGATAGGAACGGGCTCAGCAGTGAGTCGCCGTTCCAGTGGTGGTGGTGCGGCCCGCCGGAGAGGCCTGGTTCGTCGGCGGCGAGGTGGAACGACGGAGGAGCGTCGGGTGGTTGCTGGCTGGCTTGCTCCGGGCTGCAATGGGAGTGGGAGAAGGAGGGGAACGAGTCAGTGGGGTATGGCGGCTCCAGATCGAGCAAGAATCGGGGCGGAGAGGGGCTGTACTGCGAGATCTCCGGTCGCCCGATGCGGCGGAGCACCGGTCGATCCCGAGCACAGAGGCTTCCCGGGGGCGAGTGGGTGGTGCTGGTGTGCTACTGGGAGTGTGAGGAGGAGATGGGTTCCGTTGGAGAGGCTCGGGGTGAGCTTATATAGCCGAGCCCCGGTCCACCATGGACTCGTGCGCCGGCGAGGTCACGGGCGAGGCCAGAGGCCGTGCAGGCGCTTGTGTTCGGGTCGGGAAGGTTCATGGGTGAGGTCTACGCCTAGTAGAGGGGAGAGGAGGAGCGGGGAAGGCTCCAGAGGGCGTGCGCGTGTGAGGCACGAGTGGAGGTTGTGGGCGGCCAGGGCGCGTCCGAGGGCGGTCACTGGAGGGAGGAGGAGGAGGGGGACAGCGCCGGGGGAGGTCGCAGACGTCGAGGCGCATCGGTAGGCGCGAGGGAGGAGCACGAGATGGTCGGGGGCAAGCGATTGGGCGAAGCTACAGTGCGGGTGCGCACTGTAGCGCGCTCTGGAGCGTGCTTATCGCATGCCATGGCATGCCATTGGCTCTCTGGGCGTGTCCGCCGTGTCTGGGGGGGTCCAGCACGAAGTAATCAACTCGGATGAGGCCTTGGATGCTCTGGATGATCAATGAGGGAGGAGTGAAGCTGGTAAATGAGTAGATTTTGGCTGTCCAGCAAGGTGAATTGGGGTTTTCACCCCTCAATCATGGAGCTGTGGACATGGGGGAGTTACTGGAGGTAGAAGGTAACTTGGTGAAGTTGTGGTAGAAAGTTGAGGCAAAAGTAAATAGTAAAAGAGGTCAAGATGATGGTTTTGGTAAAATGGCAGAAGGTGTTTGATCAAGTTTTGGTCAAGCAAATGATTTCCACTAGCCATGACACTTAACAGGATTGAATGTCATAAGGAAATAGGGTGTTTCACCAAATTTGGGCTCATTTGAAGAAACTAGCCAATGTAACTTTGGTGAACCCTAGAAAACAACAGAAATGACTTCATCTTATTTGAGTCAAGCTAATCGTCTCCCCTTGATGCACCACTTGGTGTAGTTTCGTCATTTCGGGTATTGATCATGCTCACAAAGTTTGAAGCTCCAGATACAAAGTTGGTAATGTAAAGTTGTTCAAATTTGAATTTCAACAGAAAGGGTTTTGGGGTATTCTGATCAAGTTTCCCTACTCCAAATCTTGTGCCATTTGGTCTAGATGCCTTATTAGGCCATTCTAGCATGTGCAACAAGTTTGAGAGCATTTGGACAAGTTTGGCAATGTAAAGTTGGTCAAACTTCAAATATGGAGAGAATGGTTTTGAAGGGTTTTGAGGATGTTATCTGGCTTCCCAGGGCATGGGGCTTGGCAAGATCATCTAATATGTCATATATGACATGATATAATTTCCCTGGAATTTTTGGAGATTATTTCCTTTGTAAATATTTCAAAAGCTTGAAATATCCAGAAAGGGTTTTAGAGGGATTAGCCCATTAATTTGAACATGACCAAGTGTTGAAACTCCTATATATGGACAATATATGTCCTATGAGTCTCCCTGAATTTTGGCAAATATTTTTGAAATACTTAAATAAATTTTCCCTATTAAAGACCATTTCTGGCCTTAAGAAAAAGCTTTTAAATAAAATAGGAAAATAACTTTTAAAATTATAATTTTGTGGTTTCTGGGAGGCCTATGACTACTAGGTCTCAAATATACTTTTTGAAATAATTTCCTCACCCTAAATCAAGCACTTGCAGTGCAAACCTCAATTCAGGGGTTTTTGGAACACTAAATTTTTAAAATACATTTTGGCCAAATTTTACTGCTATAAACACTGGGTATGATCATTGGGCAGAAGTTTTAGGTATGGAGATGAATTCTACAAGAGGTAATAGTTGACTTTCATGAGCACAAGAAAAACACATGAGGCAAAAAGCTTAATTCAAATAAAAGCCAAATGATGCCAAAAAATTTTGCTGGTCCAAATTTTCGTGCTTCACTGATGCAAATAACATGTTACAAAAATGCAGGGTGTGATAGACCTACCCCCCTTACAAGAATCTCGTCCCCGAGATTCCTAAACTAGGTCTTAAAAGAGATCGGGATACTCGGATCTAAGATAGTCTTCATGTTCCCAGGTTGCTTCTGCTTCCGTGTGGTTGCTCCACTGGACCTTGAAGTACTTGATGGTGCGGCTTCGCGTCCGTCGTTCTGCTTCTTCCAGAATGCGAATGGGCTTCTCGCGGTAGGTCAAATCAGGCTGGAGATCAATGGCTTGGTGATCAACATCCTTGTAGAGATTAGGCTTGTCCGGAACTTGGAGACATTTCCGGAGTTGTGACACATGGAATACGTTGTGCACATCGGATAGATCAGGTGGTAGTTCCAACTGGTAAGCCACTTCTCCTCGTCGTGCAGTCTCAAAGGGTCCAATGAACCTTGGTGCGAGCTTCCCCTTGACGTGGAAACGCTTGGTTCCCTTTAGAGGAGTTACCCGCAGGTACACATGGTCCCCGACATGGAAACTCATGTCCCGACAGTGAGTGTCAACATAGCTCTTCTGCCTTGACTTGGCTGCCTTCAAACGTTCTCTGACTAGTTGGACTTGCTCTTCTGCTGCACGGAGAATATCCGGTCCAAAGACTAGCCCTTCTCCAGTCTCTGACCAGTTGAGGGGTGTGCGACATCTGCGTCCGTACACCACCTCAAATGGTGCCATCTGAAGGCTCGACTGATAACTGTTGTTATAGGAGAACTCGGCAAAAGGGAGACAATCTTCCCACTTGGCTCCATATGCCAAGACACAGGCTCGGAGCATGTCTTCGAGAATTTGATTTACTCGTTCTGTCTGACCTCCGGTCTGTGGGTGGAAAGCCGTGCTGAAAGACAATTTGGTTCCCAAGGCTTCTTGGAACTTCTTCCAGAACCTTGAGGTGAACTGGGTTCCTCGATCTGACACAATCTCCTTGGGAACGCCGTGTAGGCTCACGATTCTGTCGATGTAGAGAGCTGCCAGCCGGTTGCCATCATAAGTAGTTTTGACAGGAATGAAGTGGGCCACCTTGGTCAAATGGTCGACTATGACCCAGATGGAGTCATGTCCTCTATTCGACCTTGGTAATCCAGTGATGAAGTCCATTCCGACTTTATCCCACTTCCACTCGGGAACCTTGAGTGGTTGGAGCAATCCAACAGGTCGCTGATATTCAGCCTTGACCCTTTGGCACACATCACACTTTGCAACATAGGTTGCAATCTCTCTTTTCATCCCGTGCCACCAGAATCTTTCCTTCAAGTCTTGATACATCTTGGTTCCTCCAGGGTGGATGGAGTACGGAGTGTCATGGGCTTCTTGCAGGATCATGTTCTTCAGCTCCATCTTGTTTGGTACGCAGATGCGGCCTTTGTACCAAACAATCCCGTGCTCGTCTTCAGAGAATCCTAGGGCCTTGCCTAGCTTCATCTTCTTCTTGATGCCTTCAATGCTTGCGTGCCCACCTTGTGCCTTCTTGACATCGTCCATTAGGGTTGGTCTGACTTCCAAATGATCCAGGAATCCAGGGGTGACCAATTCCAGACTGAATTGTTCGAACTCCTTAAACAGGGCTGGCTGCCTCTTTTGAATTATGGCGTTCAAGGAGCAAGCCTTCCTGCTTAAGGCGTCGGCCACCACGTTAGCCTTCCCGGGGTGATATTGAACACTGAGGTCATAGTCTTTGATGATTTCCAACCATCTTCGCTGCCTCATGTTCAATTCCTTTTGGGTGAAAATATACTTCAGACTTTTGTGGTCTGTGTATATCTCACACCGTTCCCCTAGGATGTAATGCCGCCATGTCTTCAAGGCATGAACCACTGCCGCTAACTCAAGATCGTGAGTAGCGTAGTTCTCTTCATGAGGTCGTAGCTGCCTGGAGAGGTAAGCTATGACTCGGCCTTCTTGCATCAGAACGCTTCCCAATCCGGTTTGAGAGGCATCACAATATATCACGAACTCCTTGTGAATATCAGGTGTTGCCAGAACTGGGGCGGTGGTCAATCTCTCCTTGAGCTCTTGGAAGCTCTCTTTGCATTTTGACGTCCACTCGAACTTCTTGTCCTTCTTGAGGAGCTGAGTCATTGGCCGGGCAATGCTAGAGAATCCTTCCACGAATTTGCGGTAATAGCCCGCAAGTCCGAGGAAGCTTCTGACTTCCTTGACGGTCGTTGGAGATTGCCATTGGGTCACAGCTTCGATATTCGCGGGATCGACTGACAATCCTTCTTCGGTTAAGACATGACCTAAGAATCCAACTTTATGCAGCCAGAACTCACACTTGCTGAATTTGGCATATAGTTGGTGCTCCCGAAGCTTGTCTAGGACCATCCTCAAATGTTGCTTGTGCTCTTCCTCCGTCCTCGAGAAGACCAGAATGTCAGCAATGAAGACAACAACAAACTTGTCCAAATATTCCATGAAGACTTTATTCATGAGATACATGAGGTAAGCTAGGGCATTGGTCAACCCAAAGGACATGACCGTGCACTCGTACAGGCCATACCGGGTTACGAATGCCGTCTTCGGAATATCTTGGGGTCTGATCTTCAGTTGGTAGTACCCAGATCTGAGGTCGATCTTAGAGAACACCTTGGCTCCGCTGAGCTGATCAAACAGATCTTCAATCTCGGGAAGTGGATATTTGTTCTTGATTGTAACTTCATTCAGAGAATGATAGTCAATGCATAAGCGGATGGTACCATCCCTCTTTGCCACAAACAGAACAGGTGATCCCCAAGGGGAGGCACTTGGGCGGATAAATCCCTTCCTCGGCTGCTCTTCCAGCTGCTTCTTCAACTCGGCTAATTCTTCCGTCCCCATTCTATAAGGCTTCTTATAGATGGGTCCTGCTCCGGGCACGAGCTCGATGATGAACTCAATGTCACGGTCAGGGGGCATTCCCGGTAGTTCATCCGGAAAGACATCAGGATACTCGCATACCACCTGTACTTTCTCTAGCCCAACTTCAGACAGACAGTTGAGTTGAACGGCTTGAGCGGAAGAGGAGTTAGGAGCAAACTTGACTTCGACTCCTTGGTCATTGGTCACGGTGACAGTCCGATTGGCATAGTCTAACAAGCCTTGGTGCTTGCTGAGCCAATTCATGCCTAGGATCACATCCAAGCCTTGTGATCTCAGGACGATGAGGTCTGCTAGGAAGTCTACACCGTTAATGGTAATACTGACTCCTTTACAGCCTATCTTGGCTCTCATCTCTGCTCCGGGGGTTTGTACCACCATAGGGTTATTCAGGGGTGTAGGGGTCATGCCACTTTTTAATGCAAATCTTTGAGTGACAAATGAATGCGTGGCTCCAGAATCAAACAAGACAGTTGCAGGTGCTGAGTTGACAAGGAACGTACCCAGCACGACGTCCGGGTCTTCCTGGGCTTCTTCAGCAGTGACGTGATTCACACGCCCCTTCCCATGGTTAGGCGGGTTGCGAGGAGCTGGGTTCCTTGGTGGCATCCCGCGGCCTTGTCCTGGGTTCTGCGCATTGGGGCGCGGGGCATCAAGCTTCTTGTTGGGGCACACCCTTGAGATGTGTTCTGACTGACCACATCCAAAGCAAGTGACTTGATTTGGATTGATGATCTTGTTGCCACCACTGTTATTGGGGTTGAATGCTGGCCTCGGGTTGGCATACTGCTGAGGCTGAAAGTTGGTGCGAGGTGCAGGAGCTCTTGGTTGCTGATAGGTTGGCTTGGCCGGGGCTGACTGCCACGGACGAGGCTTCTGGTTGCTGGAACTTCCCTTTGCTGACCATCTTGCGCTTGCGAGTGTCTTCCAGAGCACGCCGCTTGTCTTCAAGCATGAGTGCTTTGTTCACCAGGTCAGGGAAGGTCGGGCAGTTGCACACGATGAGCGAGTACTACAGAGTCTGATTAAGGCCTTCCATGAAGCGCTCCCTTTTTGCAGCATCAGTGCTGACATCTTCAGGGGCATACCTTGATAGAACACTGAACTTCTGCATGTACTCCTTGACAGTGCCACTTCCTTGCTTCAGGGCTCGAAATTCACGCTTGTTAATAGCCATGATCCCGGAAGGAATGCGGGCCTTGCGGAATTCTGCCTTGAAGTTGTCCCAAGTGATGTCTTGTCCAGCATGCATGACCTTGAATCCATCCCACCAAGCTCTAGCAGTCCCCCAAGGCAGTGGGTCGCATAAGCCACCTTCTCGCGGTCTTTGGTGCATCCGACTAGTTCCAGCAAGTCCTCAATGGTGCGGACCCAGTCATCTGCATCCAGGGGTTCAACAGTCTCAATGAAAGTTGGCGGTGCATGCTTCTTGAACTCTGCCAACGTGGAACGTCCATTGCCATTCCCCGCCGGTTGGCGGTTGTTGGTGACAGCTTGAGCAATCAACTGAAGGGCTGCAGTGTTGGCTTGGCGTTCCTCTCGGAAAGCTTGGAGAAGCTGAGCCATGTCCATGTTCGGAGGAGGTGGTGGTGGAGCTTGGTCGTTGGTTTGATCGTGGCCTGCCTCTGACTGAGCGGATGCTCCGGCTTCAGGCTGCTGGGTAGAGGTACCAGTACGAGTTACAACAGGCATCCTGTTGGAGCGGTAAAAGGTCTCATGACTTGGAAGAGGGAAAGCAAGATAGATGGGTGCCTAGTAAGGGGGTGGGTGTGACACTAATCAAATCATGCAAGGGCCGAAAAGCCAAACACAATCATTAAAATCCAAATGGGTGATGCAGTCGTTTACATAGTCCCGAAGGAAGAATACGACATACATCCAAACACAACAAAAGCAAACACTTGATGGATTCATATGAACCATACAAGGACTCGACTGTGCATAGGGGTTACACGACCTATCCTACCGTAAAGGTCACGAACTGGCATATCCGAGTTGTGAATGATGCCTAAGCGGCGGAATGCTCGGTCGCGTATTCTGGCTCTTCTGGGTCTTCCTCCTTGTCTTCATCTGTCTGGGCCCCCTTGTCACTTGAGGGCGTGGGGGAGTGGAGGAGTTGGATACGACGGTGCTTTGTCGGTGGTGCAGGGAAAAGCTTGCGATATTCCCTTGCCGTCATCCGGCGTCGCCGAGGTGGTTCTTCATTCTTGGAAGATACATCTCCGGAGGGCCTTCCACCTCGGTATGCGATAGCGGACTGTCCGGAAGGCGCTCCTTCTTTCTTGATCCTATTTGTCTTTTCTTGAGCTCAACGAAGAAGTGCCTTGGTCTTGTGAAGTTCTTCTCGGAGCTTCATCGATTCCGAGGCCAAGTCTTGTGCCAAGCTGTCGGCAATAGACTGAAGTAGGTCTGGAACCGAAGCGAGAGTCCTTCCTTCAATGGAGGGGCTAGTGCGCTGCTTTCATCTTCACCTTCCTTCCGGTAAGGTAAGAAGCGGGTTGTCATCTTGGCTGCCATCTCCGAAAGAAGCTCGCGGAGATGGGTTAGTGCCTTGAGTGCAGCTGCCTCGACAATGAGAGGTAATGTTGCCATCTGGGGTCCCTCAAAGAACCAACTTGTGGGAGGATCGTTTGCCTTCACGATCACTTCCACATGGTACTCCACCTCAGTGTCGCTAACCCAATGCTCAAGGTAGGTGAGGATGGGTGCTCGGTGGAACTGGCACTCCTGGAGGCTATCCTCGAGAAGCAAAGGAAACCCACTGGTTAGGTGTTCTCCAGGTACAGCGGCCATCTACAAAGGTGGAATAGGAGAGGTTAATAAGTTGATGAAATCTCAGGTTGGTAAGGTTTAGAAAAGAAGAGAGGTTCAGAAAGTTTTTGAAAAGGGGTCTCATCTAACTAACGCCCATGCTAACTAAGGCTTCCTACAGTCAGGATGGCTCTGATACCAGCTCTGTGGGGACCCCGACTTAGAAGTCGAGATCACCGAATGCACGTGTACAGTGATCCCAGAGATCAATGCTCACTGAACACACAGAAGCTGAATAACAAGAGTCTTACATCCATACATACCGTCTTACAGAAATTAAGGCCATTATGGCCAAGTCTTACATAGACAAAGCCTCAAGGGCTGAATAGCAAATAACTCGAATAGCGGAAGTCTTCGACGATAAGTAGAACCCATGCCATCTGCCTTAACCCTACAGGCATTCTGACTGGGATAGCTTCCTAGTTCGCATGTTCGTCTCCATAAAACTCTTCTTCATATTCCTGTTCCGCCATGCCTGGCCAATTAAATAACCAGTGGCAAGCCAATGAGTACTTTGAATGTACTCGCAAGCAACCCATGATTTGGTTCAATGTAACAATGCAATAGAACAACAATGAGCAATCTAGCTACGAGCTAGAATGAATATTCTACCATCAAGTATATGCATCAATGACTTCACGTAACCTCGAGAACAGGTTACCGATATCAACATGAATAGAATTCTACTCACGAGTCAAGTCACCACCTTGACTCATCACACACACATACTTTCACCGATGTAGTAAAACTCTGGACATAGTTTAAGTAGCACCAGCCAACTGTCCATGACCGTGGACACGGCTATTCGAATAGTTTTACACTCTGCAGAGGTTGCACACTTTATCCACAAGATCCGGGAAGCTTTCATGTCACCCACGATCCCGCAGTACCTCAAGTACTCGGGGGAAGCACCCGGTCATTATCTTTCCTTAGACGAGACTAACATAGGGTCCACTCATTGGTACACGGCCCTCGAGTACAAACAATAGATCATGGGACTTGCCCTAATTTCAATGTCATGCATACCCGAAGGGACCAACGGTGTGTCCGGTGCCCTGTAAAAACAGTCATGGTCGTCTATCCAAGTACGACCCCGTCCCGGGAAAGACCTCAAGTCTTCCCGTCACTAGTAATGCGGACACCCTGCTAGTATCGGCCTAAGTAATCAATAATGCCCCGTCCCATAAGGGGTAGAGTGGTTGCACATATTTGGTTGGGACGGCAGTCACACATAAATCTAATCCATCATTTCACCCATGCACAAGATCTTTACCGGCACATCACTTCTTCCTCAAGTGATGACCTAACTCAATATCACCCTCGGGCATTAGGGGCAGCCGATGGGTTTTATGAAAAGATTTCAACCACGAAGGTTTCATGACACACATGCATCACTAAAGAACACTACTAACCATTTGCATGACATCTAGCACATAGCAAGATCATGAGTAAGCATGCATCATATGGTGGTTTCAAACTAGGTCACAACCATAACTCTATCATCATGTAGTCGGAAACAAACGTGTTCCGAAGAACACAAGTGTATCATGGTCAAAGGGCTGCTTGCCTGGATTGGCTTGGTCTTCAAAGTCTTCAAATCCTTCTCCTTCTCCTTCTTCAGCAACCTCGTCAAATACGGTATCTAATCGTCGCAAAATAACAACGGGAAAATAAGACCACAATAAAAACAGAAAACTCAAAGTGCTCAGAAAAATGTGAACTTATTTTTGTTAAATACTAGAGGAAAAACTAAGATGGCAAAAATTCTTAGTTGGAGTTTTGGAGTTGCAGAATGGAATCTAAGGATTTTTGAACAGAAGTTCTATTGTTCAAATTTGAATTTGAATTTGAACAGAACAGAAAAGGTTCATGGATATGTGTGAAAGTGACACCATTAAATAGGTTGGAATTTTACAAGATTTTAGGAGTTGGAATTAATTCATTTGGACAAATATTTATTTCTGTGAAATTATTTGAAATAATCACAGAAAAAGAAAAGGAGAAAAGGCACTGTGTCACTAGGCCAGAACGGCCACAGTGCACGACCCAGGGCAAATAGCCCACCGCACGGGCGCCAGCGCGCGCGCGTCAGGGTTTTTAAACCTGACGGGCGAGGCCCGGCGGTCAGTGGCTGAGAGGGAAGAGAGAGAGTGGTGAGGATGACAGGCGAGGCCCGCCTGTCATCTTCAACCTCACGGCCAGAGCGACGGCGAGCTCACCGGCGGCGATTCCAGGCACGGCGGGGCAAGCTGAGGGTAGAAACGGGCTCAGCAGTGAGTCACCGTTCTAGTGGTGGTGGTGCGGCCCGCCGAAGAGGCCTGGTTCGTCGGCGGCGAGGTGGAACGGCAGAGGAGCGTCGGGTGGTTGCTGGCTGGCTCGCTCCGGGCTGCAATGGGAGTGGGAGAAGGAGGGGAACGAGTCAGTGGGGTACGGCGGCTCCAGATCGAGCAAGAATCGGGGCGGAGAGGGGCTGTACTGCGAGATCTCCGGTCGCCCGACATGGCGGAGCTCCGGTCGATCCCGAGCACAGAGGCTTCTTGGGGGCGAGTGGGTGGTGCTGGTGTGCTACTGGGAGTGTGGGGAGGAGATGGGTGCCGTTGGAGAGGCTCGGGGCGAGCTTATATAGCCGAGCCCCGGTCCATCGTGGACTCGTGCGCCGGCGAGGTCACGGGCGAGGCCAGAGGCCGTGCATTCGCTTGTGTTCGGGTCGGGAAGGTTCATGGGTGAGGTCTACACCTAGTAGAGGGGAGAGGAGGAGCGGGGAAGGCTCCAGAGGGCGTGCACATGTGAGGCCAACGAGTGGAGGTTGCGGGCGGCCAGCGCGCGTGCGAGGGCGGTCACTGGAGGGAGGAGGAGGAGGGGGACAACGCCGGGGGAGGTCGCAGACGTCGAGGCGCATCGGTAGGCGCGAGGGAGGAGCACGAGGTGGTCGGGGGCAAGCGATTGGGCGAAGCTACAGTGCGAGTGCGCACTGTAGCACGCTCTGGAGCGTGCTTATCGCATGCCATGGCATGCCATTGGCTCTCTGGGCGTGTCCGCCGTGTCTGGGGGGTCCAGCACGAAGTAATCAACTCGGATGAGGCCTTGGATGCTCTGGATGATCAATGAGGGAGGAGTGAAGCTGGTAAATGAGTAGATTTTGGCTGTCCAGCAAGGTGAATTGGGGTTTTCACCCCTCAATCATGGAGCTGTGGACATGGGGGAGTTACTGGAGGTAGAAGGTAACTTGGTGAAGCTGTGGTAGAAAGTTGAGGCAAAAGTAAATAGTAAAAGAGGTCAAGATGATGGTTTTGGTAAAATGGCAGAAGGTGTTTGATCAAGTTTTGGTCAAGCAAATGATTTCCACTAGCCATGACACTTAACAGGATTGAATGTCATAAGGAAATAGGGTGTTTCACCAAATTTGGGCTCATTTGAAGAAACTAGCCAATGTAACTTTGGTGAACCCTAGAAAACAACAGAAATGACTTCATCTTGTTTGAGTCAAGCTAATCATCTCCCCTTGATGCACCACTTGGTTTAGTTTCATCATTTGGGGTATTGATCATGCTCACAGAGTTTGAAGCTCCAGATAAAAAGTTGGTAATGTAAAGTTGTTCAAATTTGAATTTGAACAGAAAGGGTTTTGGGGTATTCTGATCAAGTTTCCCTACTCCAAATCTTGTGCCTTTTGGTCTAGATGCCTTATTAGGCCATTCTAGCATGTGCAACAAGTTTCAGAGCATTTGGACAAGTTTGGCAATGTAAAGTTGCTCAAACTTCAAATATGGATAGAATGGTTTTGAAGGGTTTTGAGGATGTTATCTTGCTTCCCAGGGCATGGGGCTTGGCAAGATCATCTAATATGTCATATATGACATGATAGAATTTCCTTGGAATTTTTGGAGATTATTTCCTTTGTAAATATTTCAAAAGCTTGAAATATCCAGAAAGGGTTTTAGAGGGATTAGCCCATTATTTTGAACATGACCAAGTGTTGAAACTCTTATATATGGACAATATATGTCCTATGAGTCTCCCTGAATTTTGGCAAATATTTTTGAAATACTTAAACAATTTTTCCCTATTAAAGACCATTTCTAGCCTTAAGAAAAAGCTTTTAAATAAAATAGGAAAATAACTTTTAAAATTATAATTTTGTGGTTTCTGGGAGTCCTATGACTACTAGGTCTCAAATATACTTTTTAAAATAATTTTCTCACCCTAAATCAAGCACTTGCAGTGCAAACCTAAATTCAGGGGTTTTTGGAACACTAAATTTTTAAAATACATTTTGGCCAAATTATTTTTATAAGAAAATACTATACTGCTATAAACACTGGGTATGATCATTGGGCAGAAGTTTTAGGTATGGAGATGAATTCTACAAGAGGTAATAGTTGACTTTAATGAGCACAAGAAAAACACATGAGGCAAAAATCTTAATTCAAATAAAAGCCAAATGATGCCAAAAAAATTTGCTGGTCCAAATTTTCGTGCTTCACTGATGCAAATAACATGTTACAAAATGCAGGGTGTGACACACAGTGGCGAAGGCAGGGGTAGTAAGGGCCCTGCCCCCCTAACATCACTATATATTGAGGCTAATATGAATGTGATCAGTAGATCAATTGCTGGTAAAATGGTTTAAGTTGACGAATTGGCCCTCCTCGTAAAGGATTATCAATTCTTGCCCCCCCTAGCTCATTTATTTTTCATGGCTCCGTCGCTGCGCAACCGCACACGTTCTCGCCCCCTCTCTTTAAATATCGATCTCGCACTTGTGCACTCCTTCATAGTATCCCTCTTCTTGGCCCCTCACACCATCTTCCAACCCCCATGTCCCAGTGCTTGAACGCTCGTAGAGCTCTTCCCTATATATGTCTCTATCGATATCTTGCGCGGTCGACCCCTTCCATCCCTTCTCGTATATCACCCCGGCCCCCTGTACATACATTTATGTATATAGGCCTATCCTTCACACAAATTGTGTTGACACGTATTCCCTCCCCATATCTTAGTATCTCTCACACACACAGACTACGTGTGCGAAAGAGAAGAGGTACACACACGCACTCGATCCCACATACAAACCGACGGGTGCACGGTAGAGCACATTTGTACAAAAAATGAGCATGTTGAAAGGCTTTAGATGATGTGCCACTAGTATATATCTATACCTATGTATCTATATTTATATCTATACTCTATACACCTATATAGTGTGCAAATAAATTTGGAAGATGGTCATTGGATGAAGCCAATCCGATGGTGCAGAGATGGCAAATCCGAGCACTACTGGCCATTGGATATCATCTACATTCCACCAGATTCCTCCACATGTACAATCTAGAAGACACCATGGTTGAACTTAAGCATAATGCACAAACCTCAAAACACAAGTACTTCTCCTTTGTTCTAGAATCTTATGTATCATAATTGCCCAAACTTATAAGAATTAAACGATAGTCTACATCATGCATATATGACTCAAAGCTTATGTGCTATAGTGTGGTATTTATTCATAATTTGGTTGCCAAATCTCATGCGTGCAATACACGTGTACCTTACTAGTACTTCCAGGATGTGCAAAACACATAAATTAGAATTCCAATGGCACGCTACACAGTGTCCCTCCCTATTTCAGTTAATATATTATGATTAAAATGATGTGGTGGCATCCATGAAGCCACATGGCACATGTGGAGGCGACCTCCTTGTGTGGATTGATCACAGTGATGTGCTGCCGGTTCATGAAGAATGTACTCGTCCTCTCTCACGCACACTGGCAGTACGTGAACGAAGCGAGGATGTGCACGCATGCACTCATTCCCTCGCACGCTGTAGCGACCTCGATCCCAATGTATCGGAGTCTCTGTGCTTAGTGTCATCCCTAGATCGGTATGCCGACACACACATTACTTTGAGGATTTATAACAGAGTTTCGATCACACTTTATCACATCGAAGAATCCTCATAGAGAGTCTTATTACAAAAATATGGCTGAAGGCCATCTAACAATAATAAACTAATACGAATCTTGTGGAAGCATTGAAGATAAGTTGAGTCCATCCAACTACACGGCAAACATTGAGTGCATTTCAACGACCTAATCGCACCTTATTCTTCGTCGGTAAACTTTGCACCATGAGACGTTGCAGCCGTGTAGGTCAGCACATTGAATATGATGGCAAGAACACACTGTAGCAAGTGAAGATGAACAAATGTCTACAACTACATGCATATTTGGCTGGTGGAGGCTGTAAGATTAATTTTTGCATAAAGATAATTTTTCCCTACAACAAAGGAATAAATTATTTACTACTCAGTTGTATTTAGCAATATTGAGAAAAGGTTCCTCCATCTCAATCCCAAAATAACCAAAGTAATTAATAACCCAACAACTTAATTGATAGAGTGTTGATCTCAGTCCATAATTCAAATACTAGGATACTCAAGATGTCCATAACCGGGGACACGGCTACTCATGGATAGATTGTACACTCTGCAGAGGTTTGTGCACTTTTCCCCACAAGATCGACTGCATCCATGATCGGAAGATCGAGACATAGTCTTTTAGAAGCATTTACTCTTTACCCTGGATAGACCGGTACACCTACTTCCCCCTACATCTGCTAGTCCACCATTGAAAGAGCTCACACAACATACTCAACTATGCCAGAACCCAAAATGGCTTGTGGCTGCACACAGAAGTTTCTAGGCATGAATGATATATGATCCCTTTGAGCCTGGGTGGCATTCCATAAGATGATGACATGGTTCCTCCGGGATATCCTAGGACAACACTGGATTCTCCAGGTTCCCTGCAACTAATCCACCCAGTTGTATATTAAAGTTGCTACCTTAAACATTCCCTTAGTTGTTATCACACTCACAACTTCCATGAAATCTCACATACCAATCCACGTCTACGAGCATGGCTAAGAAAATAAGTAACAAAGCGTATATTCCCTGGGTTGATCTCAAGTCATTGGGTTCCTACCTCATGAACTACTCAGCAGTACCACATGTATCCAAGTCCTACTCATGCAATCTTTGAGGATAGAACTAATGCAATAAAAACTGGGTATTTAAAAGTATGATCAAAGTATGAACTTACCTTGCTGACGATCGGTGGAACCTAGTGACTCGTAGTAGCATGCTCCGCACCCCGGAAATTCTATCGCAATCAAACAATAGCATACATAAGCAATCATGCAACAGAATCGAAGAACAGATCTCGAAAGACTTCGAAAACTAGCAAACGGCTCTTGCAACAGAAAACGGTTTCTAACAGTACCAAAATTAAGTGAATTTGGACTTATCAGAAAGTTTAGGTCAAGAGCTTTGATTTTTAAAAAGAATCAACTCAAACGAAGTTACGAAACTCAAGTTACGATCAAAAGAAGTTCAAATACAAATCTGCTTGAATTCAAATCTTTAAACTTTCAAAAACAGATTTGAGTTGCATTAATTGAAATATAAGATCGAAACGAAGAGTTTGGCGTTGGTTTCATCTAATTCCGACTAACGAGCAAAAAGTAGTGATCGTTTGGAGATTAGGGACTAATGTGTAAAACTTTAAATCGCGGATAGGTCCTGACGAAAATAACAGAAAAAGAAAAACTCTAAAATGCGAACGTTCGTTTTTCTAAACTAAACAGCGGACGTTCGCTGGTTAATAAAACCTTAAAAACGATTCTAGGGTTTTCTAAAAAAATGATCTTTGTTTAAAAAACAAAACCAGCGACGGTTTTTACCTAGCGGATTGGGCTGCGGGTCGGATCGGCGGCGGGTTGCGGGTCGACGGGCGGCTTGGGGAAGGGATCGAGGCTGTCGTGTCGGAGTAGGACTCCGGCGGAGTCCGATCGGCGCACGGGAGGGAGGCGGCGTGGCAGTGGGCCGGCTGGCTGGGCTTCGGCCCAGTCGACCCGGACTGATTTTTTTTAAATCGCACCGCGAAGAAAAATCCAATATAAATTCAAATAAAATCCTAAAATTTCAGAAACAATTTTCACTGTTCCCTCCTAATATTTGGGACAAAGTGAACATTGTTTTGAACCAAAAAGCCTAAAATAAAATAAAATAAACTTTTTAATGCAATTTAAAATGGATAAACTGCAAATAAGAATCCAATAAAAATATTTTCACTCAAAATTCAATTTCAACATTTTTATATTTTGTTTTTGAAGAAGTCATATTATCTTCACTAATTTATTTTAATATATTGAAAATGAAAATTGGCAAATATAATATTTGATCCAACCCCACTTGGAAAAATAATGAAATTGTGGGTTCTCTTTGGAAAACTCCCAACTCTCTCACTTGGGTCCTTGAGTTGCTTAAAGTCTTTGGATCAATTTCCAAACAAAACTAAATTCAAAATGCTCAAATGATGAATGCATATGAATGATCGATGTTAACATCCAAATTGAAAATTGGGATGTTACAAACCTACCCCTCTTAAGATGAATCTCGCCCTCGAGATTCGGTTTGGCTAGAAAATAGGGGTGGGTGGTCTTGTCGAAGGTCTTCCTCTCGTTCCTAGGTGGCTTCATCGTTTGTATGGTGACTCCACTGAAGTTTGCAAAATTTAATGACCTTGCTGTGGGTAACTCTGTCGGCAAACTCGAGAATCTTGATAGGCTTTGTCACATCCCTAGCTAGCACTGGCATTAGGACCTAACTAGAGTGTGCATCATGTCTACATTCAAAGAAACTTGAAATGGGATTAACAGAAACCCCAGCACCCCTTCCCTAACAACTAGGGTTTGCTAAAATATTTTCCAATGTACCCAAAATGCCCTTCAAAGATATTCATCATTTCTGCCTTGCTCTTAAACCTCTGCTAAAAATGGTGCACAATTTTCTAGGACACTCAAGGGCTTTGGATTAAATCTTATGGTATTTGAATTTGGGCATTTAAATGCTACAAAATATTTTAAATGCTCAAATAATCATAAACTATAATGTTTCCTACTGTTCATAATATATACAGTAGGTATGACAAGTGTTATGAGTTACAAAAATGCGCTGGCATTTTATTTAAATGAACAAAGCTCCAAAAGAAATGAAACAGAAAAGAAAATAGAAAAAAAGGGAGAAAGAAAAACTTACCTGGCGCCCCACCCGGCCCACCTGTCGGCCCAGCCCAGCTGCCGCTCGAGTGAGCTGCTTGGCTCGGCCAGGCAGGCAGGCAGGTGCTCGACGGCGACCGCGCCGCGCGCCACGCAGCTGCCCGCCGCCCTGCTTCATCCTCTCGCCGTCCTGGAGGGATGGTTCGGTCGTCCACGTCCTCCCCGACCTCGCAGACACCTCCACCTCCCCCCAGTTCCTCTCCCTCGCTCTCTCCGCGCCATGGCCGACGCCGCCATGTTCGCACCATCGTAGAAGCCGCGTCCACCGTCGTCCCTGAGCTCCGCCTTAGAGTCCATCGTCTCCGCCGTCCTCGACTGCTTCGAACAGGCCGAGCCCCGAGCGCTCGCCCGCCCTGGAGACGCCCCTGACCTCTTCTTCCCCAACTCCGGCCACGGAGATCCCCCTCGCCGTTCTGCTCAGCTCCGACCACCCCCGAGCTCGCTCCGGCGCCTGCTGCAACCCCTGTGAGCCTAGCTTCATCCTTCCCCTCTCCGTTGGCTCTCTTTTGCCCTGGAACACACTGCACAAAGCTCAACCGCACGCACCGCCGCCGTGCTCGCCGCCGGTGATGCTCCGGTGACCATTTGGTCACTGGCACCCGTCCATCACACTCACCGCAGCACGTAGATGCGAAAGGTGCTACGCACGCATCGCCTAGGGCCCTGCAGTCGCATCTCCACACACGCCCGACGCCGGTCGCCGCCGTCGAGCTTGTTGCCGTCGTCTCCGGCCACCCCAGGTCCGGCGACCACCACCATCCGACGCGCAACAACAAGGGCTTTCCAACGCACCTAACCGCAGCTCGAGCCGTGCACCGTAGGCGATTTCCGAAGCACGCCGCCGTGTTTGGCCTCGCCGGCGGCTAAACGCCGGCGAGTTGGACTGTTTTGACCACGGGTTTGACCCCCTGGGTCACTGACATGTGGGCCCTGCCCGCAAGTCAAACCTAGTTTAGGTGTTAATTTAATTCTAATTAGTTAATTAGTTAACTGTGACACTGACCAGTGGGTCCCACTGGTCAGGTTTGACTTGGACTGGCCCTGTTGACTTCCTGACGTCAGCATGATGTCATGCTGACGCAGTAAAGGTTTTTTTGGGATTTTTAGGCTTAAAAATAATTCAGGAAATTCCAGAAAATACCCAAAACTTCTAAAAATCATATAAAATCAACCATAGCTCAGATGGAAAAGATTTATATATGAAAAATGATCAGAAAAATCCAATCTTTCCAATGGCACTGGTTTCATGCATGTTTGAACAAGTTAACTTGCTGTATACATCAAAAACATGATAAAGCACTTATTTAAATAATAGTTTGAACTCCAATTTGAATCTTTGATTCAAATAGGTTCAAACCCTTCGGGTTTTAGTTGCATTAGCCAACACACATGCATCTTGCCATGTCATGAGCATGCATCATATTGTTGCATTTGTTTGTTAATGATTGTATCGTCGGTATTCTCTGTGTTAGGTCCTGCTCCTGAGGATACTGCTGCTTATCCAGCTGAAGAGCAGTACCCGACAACTACCTTGTCAGGCAAGCAATCATTGATCATTCCGATACAAACCCAATCTTCTCGCTCCTGCTCTCTTTTACTGCATTAAGGCAACAGTGTGTGAACTGCTACTTGCTGCGGTAGTTGAACCCTATTCCCTTGCATGACCTGTCATTGCCACAGTAAATAGTTGAAACCCACTAGCATGTGTAGGAGTTGATTGAGCCATGTGATGTGTGATCCACCATGCTGTTTGTTTATGTTGCCTGCTATGCTTAGAGTTGTGTCTGGTCTGGTTCATCTGGGTGATGGATCAGAGTGAAATAATCTTATCGATAAAGAGAAGGAGGTGTGGAACACGCTTGGTAAAGGTATCGATGAAAGGCCATGTAGGAGTACATGGTGGGTTGTTTCATTGGAATCGTCCATAGGACCCGAGATCTGTATGTGTGGTTCAAGTTGCAGTTACTACCATGCATTGGGCCCGAAACCAATGGACCCTCTCGGCTTATTAATTACCCTCGATCTCTGTCCAGGAGTTGCAACTAGTTTCTGGTGTTTATAGCTTACTGGAGGTCGTGCACAACGCTGACCCTCGGGGTGGGTTGTGATGCGACAGGTACGTGGCACGGTGTACCGGTTGCCCGTTTGGTGACTCGGGAACCCTGTACACATCGTTTGGGGCCGTGAGCGACACCCCGGCCGGATCTCCCCACGGATGGAACCCAAATAGGCGATAAACCTGGACGAGAGACTTGAGTAGTTAGTCAGGTCGTGGCCGACACCCTTGCTGGGCTTCCGCTTGAAGGTTGCCGAGTACACGCCGAGTAAACGGCGATAAGTGGTGAAAGCGTGTGTGAAGAAGTACACCCCTGCAGGGTTATCAAACTATTCGAATAGCCGTTGTTCGCGGTACGAACTACTTGGTTGCTCTTACAGTTCATAGACAAGTTGATGGATACTACTAAAAGCCTCAAGATAAGTGTGAGTGCCGTGGATGGCCCTTCCTTAGGATGACGGGAGAGGATCCTCGGTAGTGTATTGATGTGGTGAGTAGAGGACTCGTGTTTGTAATAACATCTTGCAATCTGTTGAGAGTTGTAGTATAGGTTAGCCAAGGTCAAAGCTGGCATTCTGCTATAAACTCCACTATCCCCCTTCGATAATGTTGCATGTATGATAGGTTCTGTGGTAAGACTTGCTGAGTACCTTTGTACTCATGTTTGCTTAATAACTGTTGAAGAGGAGAACCCTGCCCCTGCTGATGGGTTCTACATAGACGTTGACGTCGACGAGTAGCTTGACACCCAGACGGAGATCTGGAGCTTGTGAAGGGCCTTGTAGATAGTTAGTCTACACCAAGCCTGTTTATTTTCTAAGTTGTCTGTACTCAGACATGTAGCTTTCGCTTGTGCTTGTATGACTGTATGACTTGAGTGTTGGGTCATGTGACCCCTACCTGTATGGATATGTTATGTATGGCTCTTGGAGCCTTTTAAATAAAGTTCTTTGAGTCATGGAGTTCTGTTGTGATGCAATGTTGTATTTGCACATACTGAGCATATTGCGTGTATGTTTGAAATGCTTGGTATGTGTGGGATCCGACACCTAGTTGTTTTCCTTTGGTAGCCTACCTTACAGGGAAATGCCTCCTAGTGTCTCCAATGAGCCTTGGTAGCTTGCTACTGCTCGGAACACGTAGGCTGGCCGGCATGTGTCCTTCTTCGTTCCTGTGTCTGTCCCTTAGGGGAGATGTCACGCGTTGTTCCTTTAAGTCCATGTAGCTTGCTACGACTTGGGTTCATACGTTGATGACCGGCACGTTCGTTGCTGGGTCATGGATGCCTGTCTCTGTAATCTAGTGCCACTTTTGGTTTATAACTAGCCATGTCGGCCCGGGTTCTCTGTCATATGGATGCTAGCGACACTGTCATATACGTGTGCCAAAATGCGCAAACGGTCCCGGGCCAGGTAAGGTGGCACCCGTGGGGTTACCGTGCGTGAGGCCGCAAAGTGATATGACGTGTTACAGCTAGATCGGTGTGACTTAGGATCGGGGTCCTGACAGCGTTGGCATGAGAGCTGGACTGCCTGTAGGTTTCTCAAGCCAAACTGGTCGATGTTGAGTCTAGAAAAATTGCTAGTTATATGTAGGGGAATTGATTGTGGAAGGGAACGTAAGGCTCTTTTTTTACTCCTTTACCTTATGCCCTTCTGATCTGAGTCTGTATATTCTTTCTACGGGGATTTAGGATTAGGCCTCTTATCCTTACTAGGTTCACGTGTTACTAATCCGTAGACTCTTAGGATTGTTGGTTTCAAGCCTCAGTTCAGTTTCTATCCTTTGAGTATGATGATTGCTGAACCCGGAACCTTGATATGGAATTGTTGAGTTGCTATGCTATCATTTTTATGATGTCTCAAATCTTTGTTTGAGCATTTACAGTTGTTATGCTGCCCGATTTCTTCCAGAAACACTAATGCCCTTGCATTACCTCCTGTTTTAGATGTCTGGCCGCATCCCTCACCAAGTGGTTCGTTTGACTCGGTGCATTAATGTGCCCGGTCACACGGCCATGCTAGTCCGTGTGATGACTGAGACCGGTTATCGCTGGTATCCTGAATACACCGTGGAGGAACAGTACCGGGATTTCAATCAAAGTCAGTATTTCTGCACAGTCCGGATATACCCCTCATATCCCGGAGCTAATGATCCCATCCATTGGTCTTATGGACTCGGGGTTAGCATCGAGATGGCAGTGCAGGATGCCGCTTATTCGATGATGACCATTCTCCGTGCTAGGCATGCCCTGTTGCTGAACACTGAGTTCTGTTACATGCCAGCCTCACTTCCCGGAGAGGAAGGCTACTACACTGGTTTGTATACTGATGCTGCTCATGAAGAGCCACTGCTTCAGACCACTGTTTAGATGTTGGAGGATAGGGACCGTGAGGTCCGTGCCCTCCGAATGGAGTTGTATAACACTCGAGCCGCTCATTGGACTACTTTGACACAGCTTGCACCTGATGTGCACGCCGGATATCTGGACATGCGAGATTTGTACCCTGTGCGGACTCGTCTGCCTGATCGCATGGATTGGCGTGACGTTGGGGGTATTACACCTCCACGTGGGCGTCGGTTACCACCAGCATCGGGACCGAGACCACACCCATGCCCCTATGGTCCACAGCCTTCGAGTGCTCGCAAGTTCCAAGATCCATCTGTTCCACTTCCAGGCTATGGTGGTAATCTTTACGAGGATTACTACGCGAATGTCTGAGCTAGTCCGTGGTAGTAGTAGTATTGTAGTAGTTGTATTTCCACAGTCCTGCGCGTCTTGTGGAATATGACTTAGTGTGTACTGAGTTCCGGAGGTGTAGTTAAATAATGTATAGGAGCTTGGAATGCCTCTGATGGGATGTATCGTCTTTCACCGCAGTTGTACTTTAGCCTCGGCTTGTACTAAACTTTGTATGGTGTGTATGACCACTGGTGTATATATAGCAGTTCCTATATTACCATGTCGTACGGATGAACATCTCTGCATTCTGTGACATCCATTACATTATGCACTTCTATGTCAAATTTTTGCCATCCTTTTCTAAACCGTTGTTTCATTTTCCTAGGATGGTCAACACTCGCAGCACTCCTGCTGCTCAGGAGCAGGGTGAGGCTAGTGGGGCTAGAGATGGGAATCTGCCCCAGCCACCCTCTTTGGCAGAAGTTATGCTTGAAGCAGAACGGAACAAGAGAGAGACCAACCGTCTGCTGGAACGCATAGAGCAGAACACTGGGTTCCGCCAGAGGAATGACGTGGTGTCAATCCACGATTTTATCAAGATGTGTCCACCGAAGTTCCATCACTCCACTGAACCTCTGGATGCTGATGACTGGCTACGTAGTATTACCCACAAGCTACACTCTGCCCGTGTGGCCGAAGCTGACAAGGTTATCTACGCCGCCTACCATCTTGAGGGCCCTGCCAGTCTTTGGTGGGAAAACTTTGAAGCTATGCGTCCTGCTGGCCAAGTCACTACCTGGGTTGAGTTCAGTGAGGCATTCCGTGAACATCACATTCCGGAAGGTCTCATGGATCGCAAGCGGGAGGAATTCTGCAATTTCACCCAGGGCCGGTTAACTGTGGATGGCTATTACCGCGAGTTTGGTAACTTGGCACGCTATGCACCTGAGGAAGTATCCACCAATGCCAAGAAGCAGGCGAGGTTCCGCAAGGGACTCAGCCCTGAACTCCGCCGAGATCTGCGTCTGCACGAGTGCACTTCCTTCCAGAAGTTGGTAAACAAGGCTATCAGTGCTGAAACAGGCCAGACCGACTTCGAGGCCACCCGCAAGCATACTCGAGACCTTGGTTCCTCATCCGGCTTTGGCTCTCACAAGCGCCGTGTGTGGGTTCCTAACACTGCTCTGCCACCCAAGTATACACCGAGGCCATCCTATGAGGCGCCTCACCCAACTCAACAGTTTGCACCTGCTAAGACCTATGGAGGACCACCTTCCAACTTTGCTCCACGCACCACCACTGTGACTTGTTTCAAGTGTGGAGAACCGGGACACTACATGCGTGATTGTCCCCAGAACCAGCCAGGAAAACCCGTTGGCCGTGGTAAGCCAACCGGCAAGGTGAACTATGTCAAGCCAATCCCCACTGCACGTGGTCATGTCAACTATGTTTCTGCCGAAGAAGCTTATGAGGATCCTAACGTCGTCCTTGGTACGCTTCTCATAAATTGCCATCCGGCATCTGTTCTTTTCGATACTGGAGCATCCCATTCGTTCATATCTGAGAGCTATGCTCGATTGCACAACATGACTTTATGTGACATGCCTACTTCCATGGTTATTCAAACTCCTGGTTCAAAGTGGCAAACCTCTAGGGTAAGCCATGGAAATGAAATCCTTGTCGATAGACTTGTCTTCCTAGCATCTTTAATCGCTCTCAAGTCCTCGGACATAAACATCATCTTGGGTATGGATTGGATGACAATTCATTACGCCAAGATTGATTGCTTTACTAGGACTGTTCTACTTACACATCCATCCGGCAAGATAGTCAATGTCTTGACTCGAATGGCTGAGCGTCAGCTCTACTCTCTTAATGCCAGCCCTCTACCAGAACTCGAAGATATCCCGGTAGTCCGTGACTTCCCGGATGTTTTTCCAGAAGAACTGCCAGGAATTCCACCTGACAGAGATGTCGAGTTCGTGATAGATCTTATCCCTGGAACTGTCCCAATCTCTAGGAGACCTTATAAGATGGCACCACTAGAATTAGCTGAGCTAAAGAAACAACTCGATGAGTCCTTGCAAAAGGGTTTCATCCGTCCTAGTTCTTCCCCTTGGGCTTGCCCCGTCCTCTTCGTCAAGAAGAAGGATGGAACGGAGCGGATGGTTGTAGATTACCGACCTGTCAATCTGGTCACCATAAAGAATAAGTATCCGCTCCCCAGGACCAACGACCTGTATGATCAGCTCGCTGGATCCTGAAAGTGCAACTAATCCCCGGGTGGTTTTGGTAATTAATAACAACATATATATCATTGAACTAATAGTTACTTGAGAATCATTTCAGAGAAGTTCAGTGATATGGGTATGGATATGTCTGAAGAAGTGGACCCCTCAAAATGCTAAGGCAAGCATTGGCAAAAGCTCAAGACTCCATTTTTGGTTTAGTGATCAAAGATCACATTGAGTCCATAGGAAAAGCCAATACTATTAAAAGGGGATGAGGTTGTGTTGATGATCTGGTTGCTCAAGTGCTTAGTGATTTAGCTCCTTTAACTATCAGCAACTTTCACTTCTAAACACACTCATAAGTATTCTCGGACAAACCGTTTCTTCCAACTCAGTCCCACCGAGATGAACCACCTCAGCTATATTCCAAACCCTAGATATTTCGGTCTATCCGATTTTGAGTTCGGTCTCACCGAAACTGGACTGCCAACCTTCTGTAACCATTTAACATCATATTGGAATATCCGAGTTGTTAATTTCGGTCCCACCGAAAATGGCAAGCTCCTATCTTTGACTCATATCGGACATACCAAGATGGTATTTTCGGTCCCACCGAAAACCCCAACGTTCACTATATTTGAACTTTCGGTCTGACCGAGTTTCCACTTCGGTCTCACCGAGATTGTTCAATTATGTGTGTAACGGTTGGATTTTGTGTGGAGGCTATATATACCCCTCCACCCCCTCTTCATTCGTGAAGAGAGCCATCAGAAAGTACTACCACTCCTACCTTACACTTTCTGAGAAGAGAACCACCTGCCCTTGTGTTGAGATCAAGTTGCTCCATTCCTACCATATGAAACTTGATTTCTAACCTTCCCAAGTTGCTTTCCACTCAATCCTTTCTTCCACCAAAGCCAAATCAGTGAGGAGAGTTGAGTGTTGGGGAGATTATCATTTGAAGCACAAGAGCAAGGAGTTCATCATCATCAACAACATCTATTACCTTTTGGAGGGTGGTGCCTCCTAGATTGGTTAGGTGTCGCTTGGGAGCCTCCGTCATCGAGATGTGGAGTTGAACCAAGAAGTTTGTAAGGGCAAGGAGATTGCCTACTTCGTGAAGATCTACCCCGAGTAAGGATAGTCCTCCGTGGGCGTAGGCCACGATGGAATAGACAAGGTTGCTTCTTCGTGGACCCTTCGTGGGTGGAGCCCTCCGTGGACTCGCGCAGCCGTTACCCTCCGTGGGTTGAAGTCTCCATCAACGTGGATGTACGATAGCACCACCTATCGGAACCACGAGAAAAATCTCCGTGTCTCCAAATTGCGTTTGATCTTCTCCACCTCTCTTTACTATATGTGCAATTTACTTTCCGCTGCTTACACTCTAGAATTGCATGTGTAGGGTGATACTTGAATTGATCATAATTGTGAAACTGCCAAAAACTGTTCATGATCTAAAGGCAGAATTTTTATATTGTCAAGTAGTCTAATCACCCCCCCTCTAGACATACTTTCGATCCTACAAGTGGTATCAGAGCTTTGGTCTCCATTGTTTTGGTTTCCATTGCATTGGACTCCATAAGCTTGGTTTCACAACCTAGGAGAGTATGGCGTCTAGTGAGGGTAATTATCGTAGAGGTCCTTACTTTGATGGTACAAATTTTGCTAGTTGGAAGCATAAAATGAAAATGCATATTCTTGGTCATAACCCAGCCGCATGGGGCATTATTTGTGTTGGTATGCAAGGTGAATTCTTCGAGGAAGGAAAAGTTCCGGATCGCGAAGCTACACCGGAAGAGTTGCGGATGTTGCAAAACAATGCTCAAGCTTGTGACATTCTCTTCAATGCCTTGTGTCCCGAGGAGTTCAACAAAATCAGTCGTCTTGAGAATGCTAAAGAGATTTGGGATACTTTGGTTGAAATGCACGAAGGTACTGAATCTGTGAAGGAATCAAAGCTAGATATTCTTCAAGGTCAACTTGACAAGTTCAAGATGAAGGATGGTGAAGGAGTCGCTGAAATGTACTCTAGGCTTGCTCTCATCACACATGAGATTGCCGGCTTAGGAAGCAAAGAAATGACCGACCGATTCATCATCAAGAAGATTCTAAGAGCTTTGGATGGAAAATATGACACCGTGTGCACTTTGATCCAAATGATGCCAAACTACAAGACTCTCAAGCCAACTGAAGTCATTGGAAGAATTGTTGCTCATGAGATGACACCTAAGGATAAGGAAGAGCTTCACAACAAGTCAAGTGGTGCTTACAAAGCTACAAGTGATGCTCCCACAACCTCAAGTGACAAGTTAATTTCCAATGAAGAGATAAGCCTAATGGTTAAGAACTTCAACAAGTTCTACAAGAATAGAGGCAAAGAAAGAAGCTCAAAGTCTAGATCATATGATGAAAAGAGATCTTCTAGTCGTGATCGAAACTGCTACAATTGTGGAAGACCCGAACACTTCTCAAATGAGTGTACGGCTCCCCACAAAAGAAGAGAAGAATCTCCAAGAAGAAGAGCAAGAGATGAGTCACCTCGGAGAGAGAGAAGGAGTAGAGATGATCGTTATGAACGAAGATCCTCTCGGAGAAGCAAGGATTCGGAGAGGAAAGACAAGTCATCAAGGAGCTACACAAGAAGAAGACATCAAGCTCATGTAGGTGAATGGGTCTGCGGCTCCGACTCCGACAATCAATCCGATGGAAGCTATCACTCCGACTCCGACTACAGTCAAGATGAAGGTGTTGCCGGACTTGCACTCGTATCCTCCAACTCCAACTCCTACGACTTATTTGATTCACCAAATGAGGGAATTGGAAGATGCTTCATGGCTAAAGGCCCCAAGGTAACACACCCTGAATTCATTGACTTTGATAGTGATGAGGATGACTTGCTTGGTGAAGATGAGCTCTTGCATGATAAATCTAGTGAGCTTAGTAATGATGAAAATGCTAGTAGTCTTTATAGTCGAGAAGAGTCGAATGACAATGCTATGAAGGAGATTGAGCGACTAACTAAAGAACTAAACACTCTTAAGTTAGCTCATGAAACAACTCAAGAAGATCATAGAGAGCTCCTAAGATCTCATGAGAAGCTACGCTTCGAGAAGCTCACTCTAGAGCAAGAACATGAGTTTCTAAAAGCGATCAATGATGATCTTCGAAAGAAGAGTTCTTCATATCTTGCCAAACGACTTCTCTTGTCTAATTTCTTGCCACCTATTAAGACTAAGCATGACAAGCATAAGAAACATTCTTCCTCTAGTAGTAACAATAACAATGTCAAATCTAATGTTGTTACTTCTAGTAGTTCTCTTGATTCCACTAACAATGTTTCAAGCCAAGTTACACTTGAGCAAGAAAATAGCTTATTGAAGGAAATCATAGAGAAAGGTGTCTACAAGAGTCTTGCCGGAAGCAAGAACTTTGAGGAAATTGTTCGCAAACAAGGAAGGCACCGGAAGAATCAAGGGATTGGTTTTGAGCGAAAGTTCAACGCCGAAGGTGTTGAGTGGGAAGAAGGTCAATACCCTACTCCACAGTTTGTTTCTCAAAAGGAGAAGTATGATCCTACTTCTTCCAATGGGGAACAAGCTCAAGATGACCTTCCACCACAAGACCACATGCTAAAGGCCAAGGACAAGCTTCAAGAGGACATTGATGCATTCATAGAAGCACCTCAAGCCATGGTCAAGTGGGTTCCCAAGGACACATCAAGTTCTACTTCGTCAAACTCAACTACAACCCCAAGGATTCCCATCAAGATGATGTGGATCCCAAAGAAGAAGAACTAGAAGGTTCTTGAGGGTGACTCCGCCAACATACTTCACTCATATTCATTTTGGCAAGAACTTGTGCAATCAACTTCCACATCATGCACTAGTTCATGGAGTCACAAACCCTCTTGTTGGTAAGTCAAGGGACAAGGTAATCATTGCTTTCATGGACATCATCTTTTGTGTACTTCAATCTATGTCTATGGATATTCTTGTTTGTTCCTTGTGGGACTAACCCATGTAGGTATTGAAAGTGCCCTAATCCAAAGGATAGCTCCCAACTCTTGATGATCTACATCAACATTGAGCATCCACATCTTCAACATCTACATGAAGTCTTCTACGACAACCCAAGGTTAGTTTGACCCTTTAAAAGGGGTTCTCACATCTAGGGGGAGCTTTGCTCTAAAAATTGAGTTAAAGCATCTCCAAATGATGTGAACACATCAATGCTTTATGTAAAAGTGGTAACCCCACTTGTGCTTAAACGATGAGTATGACCTATGATCAAATGTTCTCATTTGGCTCCTAAGTCAAAATACTCATATATAGATGACCTAGTCATCGACAAATTGTGTGCTAGTAGCTAGAGTTTTGGTTGTGCATGTTTGACACATATTTCATCTGCTATCTTATTGTGTGAGCATGTTGAATGCATGATTTTATCCATTCGAGGACATCCATTTGTTGTTTTGGTTGTTTTGATTTTTCTGGCCAAATGGATGGACAAGAATGCCTAAGCACCTTCCCTAGCTATCTATGCTTTCTTGTCTCAAATTCTATTCATGCTCATATCACAACATTGAACAAGTCATTTTCGGGCCCTCCGAGTGAGGAGCACTCGGAGCCACCGATCCGTCTAAGGCTGACTTCCAAAACCTTCTAAGTCCATTTCGGTCTGACCAACTTTTCCCATTCGGTCCAACCGAAACGCTTAGACTGATCTAGGTTTCATCTCGGTGAAACCGAGTGCAAAATCTCGGCGTGACCGATATGCGTAACTGCACAGCAGTTATACATTTCGGTGTCACCGAGTTTTTCAACTCGGTCCCGCCGACAGCAAGGGGATATATATACTGAGGGCAGCGCGCGATTAATTCTTCAAACCGTTTCGCCCCCAAGTCCCCTGCTGCCGTCGCCCTGGTCTTCGGATCGTCGCCGTCGTCGCCTGTGCGCCCTCGCCGCAGGTCTCCGCCGCCGTCAACGGTATTCTACTCCGCGCCGTTGCCGCCGTAGAGGGACTTCACCAAGTTAGGGTGAGTCTCGATCCCTCTCGTGCTCCCCATCTGATTCTTGCACGATTGGTTTGCCATGTATCTAGCCACGATTGGAAAACTCCTTAACATCAGATCAGATCGTTTTAGTTTCGAGCGAAATTCTTAGGTTTAGGTTTCCACGGAATACATCTCGGTGAAACCGATTTTGAAAACTCGGAATGACCGATTTGGCCTCTGGCCATTGCACTGCACCTTTCGGTCTAACCGAGTCGTGCAAATCGGTGTGACCGATGTAGAGTCTTAGTGAAACCCTAGTGTTTCGGCAGGACCGAAACCCACTTCGGTCTGACCGAAAGTGGTGTGATAAGCCTCTGTATACACTTCGGATTCACAGAAACTGAAATTCGGTTTGACCGAAATGCATTCCGTGAAAACTCAAAACTAAGTTTTGAACTCTTTTTTTTTTGCAAAAACCTCTGCAGTTGTGATAACTCTTCTACTCTGCCTATACCTTATCTTTTCACAGGTTGTCAGCCATGTCAGATGCCAGTGACAGCCAGAACAGGTCTGAGTCACCGTTTGCAGAGATTCCTGAGGCATATACTAGTCCTGAGGCTAGTAGTCCTAGTGATGATGGTGAGAGGAGTACCCCTAGTGGTTTGCCTCCTGCAGCCACCAGAACCAGAAAGCAGAGAAATTCTGATGATGAGGACTCTGACTTCGTTGCTGAGGAAGTAACCTCCAAGCCCAAGAGAAAAGTTGTTGCCAAAGAGCACGAAGGGCAGCAGTCGAAGAAAGGCACCAGCAAGGTCAAGCAGTCAGCTGTTGCAAAGAAGCTAAACTTGGAAGAGCCAGCTCCAAGTAAAGTGAAGAAAACTTCCAAGAGGAAGAGAGTTGTGTATGCTGAACCTCATGTTGATGCAGCAGTGGATGAAGAAGAAGAAGATGCACCCCAGCCTCCTCCTCAGAAGGCTAAGTTCATGGGTGATGCTATTAGGGCTCAAGCCACTTCTAAGCCCAAGAAGCCTGCTCAAGCAAAGGCAGCTCCAGCCAAGCCCAAGAGGACAACCAGGAACATCCCAGCCTCTGAGAAGAACAAAGGAAATTTGCCACCGTCTGAGTCTGATGAAGAACATGTGTTGCTGAAGCTCCGTCCAAAGTTGCCACTCCACAACGATGCTCATCCTCAAGCCGAGGATATGAAGGCAAGGAAGGACAGAGGTCTCAGGCTATGGAGACAGTCTGATCCATATGCCGTGAGGAGAAGGACTACTGTGGACCCCAGATTCCACACCAGAGAGCAGCAGGACTTCTATGAGACCGTGCTGATGGATAAGAAGCCTATTGTTGCTGACACCAGGTATGTTGACTGGGAGTACATTGACAGTGAAGAGCACCGAGACTTCTTTCCCCATGTGCATGAGAGCTTCACTGCATGTGGAGTTGATGAGTTCGTGGGTCAGAAGCTGACAGATTGGAACGACGAGATGATCATGCAGTTCTACGCCACAGCCCACTTTTATCCTGATGGGAAGATCACCTGGATGACTGAAGGTCAAAGGTTTTCTTCGTCTGTTGAAGAATGGGCAGAACTTCTGAATGCTCCAGTGCAGAGGGAGGACGACATTGATGTCTATGGGATTCCTAAGAAGAACCATGATTCCATGAAGAACATGTACAAGGAGATCCCCGCCGCTGATTTGGAAGGATGGAAGCTTGGCTCAGTGTACTATCTCCAGGCAGGTCTGACCACCACAAACACTATTCTGAGGCATACATTGATGCCCAAGTCTGGAGACCACCGCATGATTCGAGGCTATTCTATCAACATGCTGCACATTCTTGATGAGAAGGCACCTTTCAAGGTGATGGACTTAATGGTAGAGACAATTAAGAGGACTGCAGCTGACCAGAAGAGGTCGTGTGGATTTGCCCCGCAGATTCAGATGCTCATCAATGCCAAGTTTGGCACGAGCAAATTCATGTTGGATAGGAAGCACTTGCCACTGCAGCCAGAGCATGAAGGTAACGTTGTTGTGATGGATGAGGAGGATCCAACTTCAGTTGAAGGTCAAGCCAAGATTGAAGCTGCGAAGAAAGCCAAAGCTGATAAAGAGGCAGCAGCAGCAGCAACTAAGCCAAAGAGCTTCGGAGAGCAGATTCTTGAAGCTACCCAAAGGATTGAACAACGCCTGGCCAGCATTGAACAATCTCAGGAAAGCCTAGAGAGGATTGTTGACGACAAGATCCACGCTCTGGACGTGAAGCTGACTGAGATTCAGGTGACCGTCAACAAGCTTGAGGCAGACATGGAGGAAGCAAGGCAGGAGAGAGCAGAGCTCATGCAGGATGATCTAGTCCAGGACTCTCATCGCCACACTGCTCCGGTTCCCAGAGGATCCCGATCAGCAGCTATCCCAGTTACTGACTCCAGGGCTACCACTTCAGCACCTCCCACAGCTCCAGCAGTTACTCCAGCCACAGCTCCAGCATCCACTCCTCCAGCGCAGACATTAGCCGAAGTCTTCGCCGATGCCGTCATTTCTACTCCGACATCTACCCAGACGGGAACCGCTAGCAGAGCCCACAGTGACGCTTAGCTCTATGCTTTTTCGAACTTTTTGGTAACTTGTTGCCAAAGGGGGAGAAATTGTATAGATCATAGGGCTTCGAGAGAGAGAGTGCTCTTTCGTTCTTTTGCCGGTTTTCTTTGAGACACATTTGGTTCTTTTGGTTCTTGAAACTTTCAGTCTGCTTGCTACTACGTTTGATGCTACCTTAATGAGTGCTTGGTCATACTATGCTTTAATGTGTGCTTAATGCTTATCATATGCTATTCCTTCTTGTATGATCATTTACTCATGTCTTGGTGATTGAGTGCATGTTATTCATTCTTATCATTTTGTGCGCTCCACCAAGATGTATGTGACATGGAAGAGTGACCCATAATCCTAATCGATTGTGCATTTGCATTCAAACGCAAATTTTAAATAATGCACAAATTTAGGGGGAGCTCTTGTTTATCACATACTTCTCAAAGCGACGATATTATTCATTGATTATATCTTTTGTCGAAGCTTTGATCTATATGTTGTCATCAATTACCAAAAAGGGGGAGATTGAAAGTGCAACTAATCCCCGGGTGGTTTTGGTAATTAATAACAACATATATATCATTGAACTAATAGTTACTTGAGAATCATTTCAGAGAAGTTCAGTGATATGGGTATGGATATGTCTGAAGAAGTGGACCCCTCAAAATGCTAAGGCAAGCATTGGCAAAAGCTCAAGACTCCATTTTTGGTTTAGTGATCAAAGATCACATTGAGTCCATAGGAAAAGCCAATACTATTAAAAGGGGATGAGGTTGTGTTGATGATCTGGTTGCTCAAGTGCTTAGTGATTTAGCTCCTTTAACTATCAGCAACTTTCACTTCTAAACACACTCATAAGTAATCTCGGACAAACCGTTTCTTCCAACTCAGTCCCACCGAGATGAACCACCTCAGCTATATTCCAAACCCTAGATATTTCGGTCTATCCGATTTTGAGTTCGGTCTCACCGAAACTGGACTGCCAACCTTCTGTAACCATTTAACATCATATCGGAATATCCGAGTTGTTAATTTCGGTCCCACCAAAAATGGCAAGCTCCTATCTTTGACTCATATCGGACATACCGAGATGGTATTTTTGGTCCCACCGAAAACCCCAACGTTCACTATATTTGAACTTTCGGTCTGACCGAGTTTCCACTTCGGTCTCACCGAGATTGTTCAATTATGTGTGTAATGGTTGGATTTTGTGTGGAGGCTATATATACCCCTCCACCCCCTCTTCATTCGTGGAGAGAGCCATCAGAAAGTACTACCACTCCTACCTTACACTTTCTGAGAAGAGAACCACCTACCCTTGTGTTGAGATCAAGTTGCTCCATTCCTACCATATGAAACTTGATTTCTAACCTTCCCAAGTTGCTTTCCACTCAATCCTTTCTTCCACCAAAGCCAAATCAGTGAGGAGAGTTGAGTGTTGGGGAGATTATCATTTGAAGCACAAGAGCAAGGAGTTCATCATCATCAACAACATCTATTACCTTTTGGAGGGTGGTGCCTCCTAGATTGGTTAGGTGTCGCTTGGGAGCCTCCGTCATCGAGATGTGGAGTTGAACCAAGAAGTTTGTAAGGGCAAGGAGATCGCCTACTTCGTGAAGATCTACCCCAAGTAAGGCTAGTCCTCCGTGGGCGTAGGCCATGATGGAATAGACAAGGTTGCTTCTTCGTGGACCCTTCGTGGGTGGAGCCCTCCGTGGACTCGCGCAGTCGTTACCCTCCGTGGGTTGAAGTCTCCATCAACGTGGATGTACGATAGCACCACCTATCGGAACCACGAGAAAAATCTCTGTGTCTCCAAATTGCGTTTGATCTTCTCCACCTCTCTTTACTATATGTGCAATTTACTTTCCGCTGCTTACACTATAGAATTGCATGTGTAGGGTGATACTTGAATTGATCATAATTGAGAAACTGCCAAAAACTGTTCATGATCTAAAGGCATAATTTTTATATTGTCAAGTAGTCTAATCACCCCCCTCTAGACATACTTTCGATCCTACAGATCCTCAGTCTTCTCTAAGATGGATTTGAGGTTGGGCTACCATCAAATCAAAATCAAGAACGGGGACATTCCTAAAACGGCTTTCGTTACTCGTTATGGCCAATATGAGTACACCGTTATGTCCTTCGGATTAACCAATGCCCCAGCTACCTTTTCTCGGTTAATGAATTCTATATTCATGGAGTATTTGGATAAATTCGTCGTGGTATACATCGATGATATACTCATTTTCTCCAAGAACAAGGAAGATCATGCCGAGCATTTAACGCTGGTATTGACGAAGCTTCGAGAGCACCGTCTTTATGCCAAATTCTCTAAATGTGAATTTTGGTTGCCAGAAGTAACCTATCTAGGTCATGTGATCTCTGGCCAGGGTATTGCTGTCAATCCCGAGCGAGTTCAAGCCATACTTGATTGGACTCCCCTTGAATCGGTCAAGCAAGTTAGGAGTTTTCTTGGCTTAGCGAGCTATTGCCGACGTTTCGTCGAGAACTTCTCCAAGGTTGCTAAACCTCTAACCGAACTCCTCAAGAAAGATAAAAAGTTTGAGTGGACCCCACAGTGCGAGTCCAGTTTTCAGGAACTGAAAAGACGCCTGACATCTGCACCTGTACTGGTACCACCAGACTTTTCCAAAGATTTTATAATCTATTGCGACGCCTCGCGACAAGGACTAGGTTGCATTCTCATGCAAGATCGTCAAGTGATTGCATACGCATCCCGACAGTTGCGTCCACATGAGGATACCTATCCTACTCATGATCTAGAGCTTGCAGCTGTAGTCCATGCACTCAAAACATGGCGACATTACCTTCTTGGTAATCGCTGTGAAATCTTCACTGATCCCCAAAGTTTGAAGTATATCTTCACTCAACCGGATCTAAATCTCAGGCAAAGACGTTGGGTTGAGTTGCTCACCGACTACGACTTAGGAATCACTTGCACTCCTTGAAAGGCCAATGTCATGGCTGATGCACTAAGTCATAGGTCATATTGTAACAACTTAATGTTACAACAAAGTCAACCACTTCTCCACGAGGAATTTCGCAAGCTTAACCTTCACATTGTTCCTCGAGGATTCCTTTCCACCTTGGTGGCGAAACCTACCCTTATGGATCAGGTCATCAAAGCATAGAAGGTTGATCCCGGAATTTCCCGTATTAAGAGGAACATCAAGAAAGGAGTTGCAGGATGTTTCTCAATTGATGATCAAGGAGTCGTATTCTTTAGCAACCGTTTAGTGGTTCCTAAAGTACGAAACCTGAGACGTTTGATCCTTAAGGAGGCTCGTGAATCTCCTCTCACGATTCATCCCGGTAGTACTAAAATGTATAAGGATCTACGTCAGAGATTCTGGTGGACTAGGATGAAGAGAGAAATCGCTCAATTTATTGCTAACTGCGACGTTTGTCGTCGAGTCAAAGCAGAGCATCAACGGCCTGCTGGCACCCTTCAACCTTTAGCTATTCCTGAATGGAAATGGGACAAAGTCGGTATGGACTTCATTACCGGGTTTCCCAGGTCCAGGAAAGGGAATAATGCTATCTTCGTCGTTATCGACCGCCTCTCTAAAGTAGCTCATTTCCTGCCTGTTCGGGAGAGTATTACCGCTAGCCAGCTAGCAGACTTATATGTCTCTCGAATAGTATCACTTCATGGTGTGCCGTTGGAGATTAACTCAGACCGTGGAAGTCTTTTCACTTCCCGATTTTGGGAAAGTTTCCAGAATGCTATGGGAACTCATCTCTCTTTCAGTACTGCCTTCCATCCGCAGTCAAGTGGTCAAGTGGAACGAGTCAATCAAATTCTGGAAGACATGCTTCGAGCCTCTGTCATTTCTTTTGGTATGGAATGGGAAAAATGTCTTCCATTTGCCGAATTCGCTTATAACAATAGTTATCAAGCCAGCCTGGGTAAAGCCCCCTTCGAAGTTCTATATGGACGAAGGTGTCGAACACCTCTTAACTGGTCAGAAACCGGTGAAAGACAATTCTTTGGCCCGGATATGATTCAGGAAGCAGAGGAACAAGTTCGCATCGTTCGTGAGAGATTGAAAACAGCCCAGTCTCGCCAAAAGAGCCAATATGATAGTCATCATAAGGCTGTGACTTTTGAAGTCGGCGATAAGGCTTACCTTCGGGTTACTCCTCTTAAGGGAACCCATCGCTTCGGTATCAAAGGCAAATTGGCCCCTCGTTTCATCGGTCCTTTTCGCATTCTTGCCAAACGAGGAGAAGTTGCCTACCAATTGGAACTACCTCCGCACCTCTCCAGAGTTCATGATGTTTTCCACGTTTCTCAACTCAGGCGTTGCTTCTCGGATCCTATCCGCGGAGTGGACCACGAAACGCTTGATCTCCAGGACAATCTCACATATCGAGAATACCCCGTTCGTATTCTTGATCAAACCGAGCGCACCACTCGACGCCACAATATCAAATTTCTTAAGGTTCAATGGTCACATCATTCCGAGAGTGAAGCTACTTGGGAAAGGGAGGATCGTCTTCGACTTGAGTACCCTACCCTCTTTCCGGAGGAACCCGAATCTCGGGACGCGATTCTTTTAAGTGGGGGTGAGTTGTCACATCCCTAGCTAGCACTTGCATTAGGACCTAACTAGAGTGTGCATCATGTCTACATTCAAAGAAACTTGAAATGGGATTAACAGAAACCCCAGCACCCCTTCCCTAACAACTAGGGTTTGCTAAAATATTTTCCAATGTACCCAAAATGCCCTTCAAAGATGTTCATCATTTCTGCCTTGGTCTTAAACCTCTGCTAAAAATGGTGCACAATTTTCTAGGACACTCAAGGGCTTTGGATTAAATCTTATGGTATTTGAATTTGGGCATTTAAATGCTACAAAATATTTTAAATGCTCAAATAATCATAAAATATAATGTTTCCTACTGTTCATAATATATACAGTAGGTATGACAAGTGTTATGACTTACAAAAATGCTCTGGCATTTTATTTAAATGAACAAAGCTGCAAAAGAAATGAAACAGAAAAGAAAATAGAAAAAATACGGAGAAAGAAAAACTTACCTGGCGCCCCACCCGGCCCACCTGCCGGCCCAGCCCAGCTGCCGCTCCAGCGAGCTGCTTGGCTCGGCTAGGCAGGCAGGCAGGTGCTCGACGGCGACCGCGCCGCGCGCCATGCAGCTACCTGCCGCCCTGCTTCATCCTCTCGCCGTCCTGGAGGGATGGTTCGGTCGTCCACGTCCTCCCCAACCTCGCAGACACCTCCACCTCCCCCCAGTTCCTCTCCCTCGCTCTCTCCGCGCCATGGCCGACGCCGCCGTGTTCTCACCGTCGTAGAAGCCGCGTCCACCGTCGTCCCTGAGCTCCGCCTTGGTGTCCATCGTCTCCGCCGTCCTCGACTGCTTCGAACAGGCCGAGCCCCGAGTGCTCGCCCGCCCTGGAGACGCCCCGACCTCTTCTTCCCCAACTCCGGCCGCGGAGATCCCCCTCGCCGTTCTGCTCAGCTCCGACCACCCTCGAGCTCGCTCCGGCGCCTGCTGCAACCCCTGTGAGCCTAGCTTCATCCTCCCCCTCTCCGTTGGCTCTCTTTTGCCCTGGAACACACTGCACAAAGCTCAACCACACGCACCGCCGCCGTGCTCGCCGCCGGTGATGCTCCGGTGACCATTTGGTCACTGGCACCCGTCCATCACACTCACCGCAGCACGTAGATGCGAAAGGTGCTACGCACGCATCGCCTAGAGCCCTGCAGTCGCATCTCCACACACGCCCGACGCCGGTTGCCGCCGTCGAGCTTGTTGCCGTCGTCTCCGGCCACCCCAGGTCCGGCAACCACCACCATCCGACGCGCAACAGCAAGGGCTTTCCAACGCACCTAACCGCAGCTCAAGCCGTGCACCGTAGGCGATTTCCGAAGCACGCCGCCGTGTTTGGCCTCGCCGGCGGCTAAACGCCGGCGAGTTGGACCTGTTTTGACCACGGGTTTGACCCCCTGGGTCACTGACATGTGGGCCCTGCCCGCAAGTCAAACCTAGTTTAGGTGTTAATTTAATTCTAATTAGTTAATTAGTTAACTGTGACACTGACCAGTGGGTCCCACTGGTCAGGTTTGACTTGGACTGGCCCTGTTGACTTCCTGACGTCAGCATGATGTCATGCTAACGCAGTAAAGGTTTTTTTGGGATTTTTAGGCTTAAAAATAATTCAGGAAATTCCAGAAAATACCCAAAACTTCTAAAAATCATATAAAATCAACCATAGCTCAGATGGAAAAGATTTATATATGAAAAATGATCAGAAAAATCCAATCTTTCCAATGACACTGGTTTCATGCATGTTTGAACAAGTTAACTTGCTGTATACATCAAAAACATGATAAAGCACTTATTTAAATAATAGTTTGAACTCCAATTTGAATCTTTGATTCAAATAGGTTCAAACCCTTCGGGTTTTAGTTGCATTAGCCAACACACATGCATCTTGCCATGTCATGAGCATGCATCATATTGTTGCATTTGTTTGTTAATGATTGTATCGTCGGTATTCTCTGTGTTAGGTCCTGCTCCCGAGGATACTACTGCTTATCCAGCTGAAGAGCAGTACCCGACAACTACCTTGTCAGGCAAGCAATCATTGATCATTCCGATACAAACCCAATCTTCTCGCTCCTGCTCTCTTTTACTGCATTAAGGCAACAGCGTGTGAACTGCTACTTGCTGCGGTAGTTGAACCCTATTCCCTTGCATGACCTGTCATTGCCACAGTAAATAGTTGAAACCCACTAGCATGTGTAGGAGTTGATTGAGCCATGTGATGTGTGATCCACCATGCTGTTTGTTTATGTTGCCTGCTATGCTTAGAGTTGTGTCCGGTCTGGTTCATCTGGGTGATGGATCAGAGTGAAATAATCTTATCGATAAAGAGAAGGAGGTGTGGAACACGCTTGGTAAAGGTATCGATGAAAGGCCATGTAGGAGTACATGGTGGGTTGTTTCATTGGAATCGTCCATAGGACCTGAGATCTGTATGTGTGGTTCAAGTTGCAGTTACTACCATGCATTGGGCCCGAAACCAATGGACCCTCTCGGCTTATTAATTACCCTCGATCTCTGTCCAGGAGTTGCAACTAGTTTCTGGTGTTTATAGCTTACTGGAGGTCGTGCACAACACTGACCCTCGGGGTGGGTTGTGATGCGATAGGTACGTGGCACGGTGTACCGGTTGCCCGTTTGGTGACTCGGGAACCCTGTACACATCGTTTGGGGCCGTGAGCGACACCCCGGCCGGATCTCCCCATGGATGGAACCCAAATAGGCGATAAACCTGGACGAGAGACTTGAGTAGTTAGTCAGGTCGTGGCCGACACCCTCGCTGGGCTTCCGCTTGAAGGTTGCCGAGTACACGCCGAGTAAACGGCGATAAGTGGTGAAAGCGTGTGTGAAGAAGTACACCCCTGCAGGGTTATCAAACTATTCGAATAGCCGTTGTTCGCGGTACGAACTACTTGGTTGCTCTTACAGTTCATAGACAAGTTGATGGATACTACTAAAAGCCTCAAGATAAGTGTGAGTGCCGTGGATGGCCCTTCCGTAGGATGACGGGAGAGGATCCTCGGTAGTGTATTGATGTGGAGAGTAGAGGACTCGTGTTCGTAATAACATCTTGCAATCTGTTGAGAGTTGTAGTATAGGTTAGCCAAGGTCAAAGCTGGCATTCTGCTATAAACTCCACTATCCCCCTTTGATAATGTTGCATGTATGATAGGTTATGTGGTAAGACTTGCTGAGTACCTTTGTACTCATGTTTGCTTAATAACTGTTGCAGAGGAGAACCCTGCCCCTGCTGATGGGTTCTACATAGACGTTGACGTCGACGAGTAGCTTGACACCCAGACGGAGATCTGGAGCTTGTGAAGAGCCTTGTAGATAGTCAGGCTACACCAAGCCTGTTTTATTTTCTAAGTTGTCTGTACTCAGACATGTAGCTTCCGCTTGTGCTTGTATGACTGTATGACTTGAGTGTTGGGTCATGTGACACCTACCTGTATGGGTATGTTATGTATGGCTCTTGGAGCCTTTTAAATAAAGTACTTTGAGTCATAGAGTTCTGTTGTGATGCAATGTTGTATTTTCACATATTGAGCATATTGCGTGTATGTTTGAAATGCTTGGTATGTGTGGGATCCGACACATAGTTGTTTTCCTTTGGTAGCCTACCTTACAGGGAAATGCCTCCTAGTGTCTCCAATGAGCCTTGGTAGCTTGCTACTGCTCAGAACACGTAGGCTGGCCGGCATGTGTCCTTCTTCGTTCCTGTGTCTGTCCCTTAGGGGAAATGTCACGCGTTGTTCCTTTAAGTCCATGTAGCTTGCTACGACTTGGGTTCATACGTTGATGACCGACACGTTCGTTGCTGGGTCATGGATGCCTGTCTCTGTAATCTAGTGCCACTTTTGGTTTATAACTAGCCATGTCGGCCCGGGTTCTCTGTCATATGGATGCTAGCGACACTGTCATATACGTGTGCCAAAATGCGCAAACGGTCCCGGGCCAGGTAAGGTGGCACCCGTGGGGTTACCGTGCGTGAGGCCGCAAAGTGATATGACGTGTTACAGCTAGATCAATTTGACTTAGGATCGGGGTCCTGACAGGCTTCTCCTCATAAGTCAGATCACTCTCTAACTGTATTGCTTCCAGGGGCACTGTATCTCGTAGTGGAATCTCGGCCATCTCAGCGTGACATTTCTTCAACTGAAATATCTAAAACACATCATGAACTCCGGACAAAGTCTCGGGCAACTCTAGCTGATAAGCTACTTCTCCTATGCGCTCGAAAACTCTACACGGTCCCACAAATCGTGGTGCCAGTTTACCCTTAACTCCGAAACACTTAACTCCTCGAAGTGAGGACACTCGAAGATATGCTCTATCTCCAACTTCGTAAGTCACCTCTTCGCGTTTCGTATCTGTATAAGTCTTCTGTCGGGACCGGGCTATCTTTAGTCTATCGCGGGTCAACTTGACCTTCTCATCTGAATCTTGAATTAAATCGGGTCCAAATAACTTGCGGTCTCCGACTTCATCCCACATCAACGGGGTCCTACACCTCCTTTCGTACAATGCCTCGAAAGGAGCCATCTGCAGACTAGTATGATAACTGTTGTTGTAAGAGAACTCTGCGTAAGGTAAATTATCATCCCAACTAGATCCATAATCTAGCACACAAGCTCTCAACATGTCCTCGAAAATCTGATTAACTCTCTCTGTCTGTCCATATGTCTGTGGATGAAAGGCGGTACTGAACTCTAGCCTCGTACCCAAAGTCTCGTGCAACTCCTTCCAAAACTTTAAAGTAAAAGTGTTCCTCTATCTGATACTATGGTCCTCGGAACTCCATGAAGACATATGATCCTGGTCATGTATATCTTGGCCAACTTAGCACTCGTGTAAGTGGTCTTCACGGGGATAAAGTGAGCTACCTTCGTCAAGCGATCAACTATAACCCAGCTAGAATCGTACCCTGAACGTGTCCTGGGTAGTCCCGTGATAAAATCCATTCCAATTTTATCCCACTTCCATTCTGGTATTGGTAATGGTTGTAGCAACCTTGCTGGTTTATGATGTTCTGCCTTAACTCTGTGATAGACGTCACATAATGCTACATACTCTACAATGTCCTTCTTCATTCCAGTCCACCAGAAATTCTGCTTCAAGTCCAAATACATCTTGGTGTTGCCTGGGTGTATCGAGTAAGGTGAATCGTGAGCCTCTTGAATAATCAACTTCCCGATCTCCGGGTCATTGGGCACATAAATATGTTCTTCAAACCACAATGTTTCGTGTTCATCCTCACGAAATCCTTCTGCCTTTCCTTTGCTCATTCTGCCCTTTATCTCTGTAATTTTCTCGTCTATCTTCTGGGCTTCTCGAATCTTACCCAACAAAGTGGACTGAATTTCCAACATGGCAACCTCTAGGGACTATCTCCAACTACAGATCTCCCAGGTCATTTGCCAACTCCAGTGGTAAACCTCCGATTATAATCGTGTTAACATAACTCTTGCGACTTAACGCATCTGCCACTAGATTAGCTTTTCCTGGGTGATAATGTAGTCTCATGTCATAATCCTTTATGAGCCATCTCCTTTGCCTGAGGTTTAACTCCTTCTGCATAAAGATGTACTTCAAACTCTTATGATCCGTGTATACATCACAACGGTTTCCAATAAGAAAGTGCCTCCAGATCTTGAGTGCGTGAACTACGACTACTAACTCCAAATCATGTGTGGCATAATTCAATTCATGGGGTCGAAGCTGATGTGAGGCATATGAAACAACTCTTCCTTCTTGCATGAGAACGCCTCCAAGTCCTTGACGTGAAGCGTCGCAATACACTTTAAAATCCTTACGAATATTCGGGAGAATCAGCACTGGGCTGTAACCAAACGCTTCTTCAACTCCTCAAAACTGGCCTCACATTCCTCGGTCCAATTGTACTTTCTTTCCTTCTTCAACAACTCTGTCATGGGCTTCACAATCTTGGAGAAATTCTCAATGAACCTCTGATAATATCCCGCGTGTCCAAGACAACTACAAATCTCACCAACTGAGGTGGGTGCCTTCCATTCCGTGATGGCCTCTACTTTGGAAGGGTCCACTGCTATACCATCTCCTGATATAACATGTCCGAGAAATCCTACTTTCTTCAACCCAAACTCACATTTGCTGAACTTGGCATATAACTAATGTTCCCTGAGCTTCTCGAGATCTAAACGCAAATGTTCCTGGTGCTCCTTTTCGTTCTTGGAGTAAACCAATATGTCATCAATCAACACTACCACAAACTTATCCAAGAACTCCATGAACACCTTGTTCATCATACTCATAAAATAGGCAGGGGAATTAGTCAAACCAAATAACATAACTGTATACTCGTAAAGCTCGTACCTTGTGGTAAAAGCCGTCTTATGTATGTCCTATTCTCAGATCTTCAACTGATGATATCCAGATCTTATATCAATCTTAGAAAAAACTTTGGCTCCTTGCAACTGATCAAACATATCATTAATCATCAGTAGAGGGTGCTTGTTCTTGATCGTCACTTCATTGAGTGCACGATAATCCACAACCATCCTTAGTGAGCCATCCTTCTTCTCGACTAAAAGCATTGGGGATCCCCAAGGCGAAGAACTTGGTCGGATATAACCTTTCTCCATTAGCTCCTTGATCTGCTTCTTGATCTCTTCCAAATCATTTGCGGGCATCTGGTATGGTCTCTAGGATATTGGTCCGGTGCCTAGTAATAACTCAATCAAGAACTCGATGTATCTATCCGGTGGCATGCCTGGTAACTCCTCCGGAAATACACCGGGATAATCCTTCACAACTGGTACTTCCTCCTGTACAACTCCCGAGAGTGCATTCACATGCGTCTCCGGGGTGTGTGCCTCAACACATACTTGATCCCCTTTCCTTCCGGGGTGGTGAGAAGAATTGATCTACTGGCACAGTCGATGTTTCCTCCAAACCTGGATAGCCAATCTATACCTATGATTACATCCTAACCCTGGGATTCCAAAATGACGAGGTCCGTGGGAAATACATGTCTCCCAATAGTCAATAGCACTTGATAACATCCTCGGGTAGCCATGTACTCTGCTCTAGGGGAACTTACTAACATAGGCGACTTAAGGGCTACGGTGGGTAAATGATACTTTTCCACAAAACCCCTTGTTATGTATGAATGAGATGCACCAGTGTGAAAAAGAACAAGGGCGGTAAATGCATTAACCAAAAACTTACCAACCACTGCGTCAGGTTGCTCGTCAATCTCCTCCACATCGACGTGATTCACCTGTCCTCTTGTGAATGGGTTGGGCTTCTTCCCTGAGCTTCCGTTGCCGTTTCCATTCTTGCCTTCCAATGGTGGGATGGTTATGTCCTCCTGAGTATGGGGAATAATGGGCCTTCTGCTGGGCTCCCGAGTTAAACTTCCCCGATCCATACTTCCTCTTACGGGTCTCAATCTGTTGCTGCTTTCCTTCAATCATGACGGCCTTACCTACCAACTCCTGGTAGTTGTTGTAGGTGGCTACCATCAACTGCATGCTCAACTCATCATTGAGTCCCTCCAGAAACTTCTCCTGCTTCGCGGCGTCAGTGGCCACATCATCTGGCGCATAGCGAGCTAACTGCCTGAAGTCATCCACGTACTGCCCCACAATTCGGTTTCCTTGGCACAAGTTGCAAAACTCACGCTTCTTCAAGTTCATGGATCCAGCTGAGACATGTGCAATGCGAAAGGCTTGCTGAAACTGATCCCAAGTAACTATAGCAACTGGATCGGCGGTGTAGTTCTCCCACCAAGCGACTGTTGGTCCCTCTAGCTGATGTGCGACAAAGCGCACTCTCTCTGCATCTGTGCATCCTGCAGTTGCTAGCTCTCTTCCCATCTTGCGGAGCTAGTCATCTGCAACAATCGGCTCGGTGCTACTGGAGAACACCAGCGGGTTCAACCTTAGGAACTGGGTTAGGTGGTCATGGGGAGGTGGAGGTAGGTTGTTGTTGTTGCCTTGGTTCTGAACAAGTAGTTGCATCAAGGTGTTTTGCTGCTGGATCAACTGAGTGAGCTCAGGTGGGAACTCGAATCCGGGCTCACGTCTCGGAGGCATCTGATGGGTTAGAGGGATGAGAATAAGAATAAAATGAGGTCTACGGGAATCACTACCCATATGCACATGAGACAAACAATTTCATATCATATCACTCAATTCAAACAAGAGCACACAAAAGATCCTAATACAAAGCTAGTGAACAATTCTAACTACTTGGAAGAATATTAATGATTACAGGGTGGTCATCTAATAACTATCATCGGAAGACTCCATGATATCTGCTCCAGCTTTGTCTTCATAGTCACTTTCATCACTGTCGATGTCATCTATCAGAATGTAGTTCTCCGAATGAATGCCCATATCTGGTTCTGGCTTCACCATGGTCGCTCCAATCTTCTTCTTCAGTGCTTCATTCTGCTCTAGTAGTACGGTGATTTCCTCTTAATATCCATCACGTACTGTCTTGAGTTCCTCTCCTAGCTCCATGTTCCGAGTCATCACCATCTTGGTCTTCAGCATGAGCATGCACATCTAGTTCTCGTAGCGTCGAATGTGTTGGTCCATCTCCTGGATGAATGCTGCAATGGACTTGTCGTTCCTGGTATGAATCATCTCCCATTGCTCATCTCGGCGTCCACAAATCTGGTAGATGTGTCTTCAAGATCCTTGTGGTAGACTTCACATATGCGTCCAAAGGTGATGTGAGATGCCATACACTTTCCCAAGCTCCAAGTAGGTGCATCAAAGGCAAGCTCAAGCGGTGCCGTGACTGGTGCAATAGTCCTCCCAGGAACACTAACTTTGATCTTCCAGCATTCCTCTTTCGGCAATGTTGCATAGAAATTCCCAATGATACTTGGTATTTCAATGTTTAGGTATCTAGTGACTTCCTTCAAGTCTCTTCTCAAAGGGGTGTCATCATCAGGCTGGGTGAACTTGCTCCCAGGGTCTGACATCTATAGAATAGAAATAGAGAATAATTAGAATGAGTAGAGAAGAGCATCCTGTGGCTTATCCTAGTGGTCGCGTCCTACAATAAACGTGTGCTCTGATACCATCTCCATAGCGACCTCGATCCCAATGGATCGGAGTCTCAGTGCTCAGTGTCATCCCTGGATCGGTATGCTGACACACACAATACTTTGAGGATTTATAACAGAGTTTCAATCACACTTTATTACATCGAAGGATCCTCATAGAGAGTCTTATTACAAAAATATGGCTGAAGGCCATCTAACAATAATAAAAAAATACGAATCTTGCGGAAGCATTGAAGATAAGGTGAGTCCATCCAACTCCACGACAAATATTGAGTGCATGACAACGACCTAATCACACCTTATTCTTGTCGGTAAACTCTACAACATGAGATGTTGCAGCCGTGTAGGTCAGCATATTGAATATGCTGGCAAGAACAAACTGTAGCAAGTATTGATGAACACATGTCTACAACTACATGCATATTTGGATGGTGGAGGCTGTAAGGTTAATTTTTGCATGAAGCTAATTTTTCCCTACAACAAAGGAATAAATTTTATTTACTACTCAGTTGTATTTAGATATTGAGAAATGGTTCCTCCATCTCAATCCCAAAATAACCAAAGTCATTTATAAACCAACAAGTTAATTAATAGAGTGTTGAGATCAGTCCATAATTCAAATACAAGGATACTCAAGATGTCCATAACTAGGGAAATGGCTACTCATGAATATATTGTACACTTTGCAGAGGTGTGTGCACTTTTCCCCACAAGACTCGACCGCATCCATGATCGGAAGATCGAGACATAGTCTTTCAGCATTTACTCTTTACCCTAGATAGACCGGTACACCTACTTTCCTCTACATCTGCTAGTCCACCACTGAAAGAGCTCACACAACATACTCAACTATGCCTAAGCCCATAATGGCTTGTGGCTGCACACGGAAGTTTCTAGGCATGAATGATATATTATCTCTTTGAGCCTAGGTGGCATTCCATAGGATGATCACACGGTTCCTCCAGGATATCCTAGGACAACATTGGATTCTCTAGGTGCCCTGCAACCAATCCACCCAGTTGTGTATTAAAGTTGCCACCTTAAACATCCCCTTAGTTGTTATTATAGTCACAACTTTCATGAAATCTCACATACCAATCCACGTCTACGAGCATGGCTATGCAAATAAGTAACAAAGCGTATATTCCCTGGGTTGATCTCAAGTCATTGGGTTCCTACCTCATGAACTACACAGCAGTACCACATGTATCCAAGTCCTACTCATGCAATCTTTGAGGATAGAACTAATGCAATAAAAACTGGGTATTGAAAAGTATGATCAAAGTATGAACTTGCCTTGCTGACGATCGGTGAAACCTAGTGACTCGTAGTAGCACGCTTCGCACTCCAGAAATTCTATCGCAAACAAACAATAGCAGACATAAGCAATCATGCAACAGAATCGAAGAACAGATCTCGAAAGACTTCAAAAACTAGCAAACGACTCTTGCAATAGAAAACAATTTCTAAAAGTACCAAAATTAAGTGAATTTGGCCTTATCAGAAATTTTAGGTCATGAGCTATGATTTGCAAAAAGAATCAACTCACACGGAGTTACGAAACTCAAGTTACGATCAAAAGAAGTTCAAATACAAATTTGATTGAATTCTAATTTTAAAACTTTCGAAAACAGATTTGAGTTGCATTACTGGAAAGATAAGATCGAAACGAAGAGGTTGGCGTTGGTTTCATCTAATTCCGACTAACAAGCAAAAAGTAGTGATCGTTTGAAGATTAGGGACTAATCTGTAAACATTTAAATCGCAGATAGGTCCTGACGAATATAACAGAAACAGAAAAACTCTAAAAAGCGAACGTTCGTTTTCCTGAACTAAACAACGGGCATTCAGTATTTCATAAAACCTAAAAAAAGTATCTTGGGTTTCCTAAAAAAGGATCTATGTTTTTTTAGAAATCAGAAAAAAAAACCGGAGACGGTTTTTACCCTGCGGATCGGGCTGCGGGTCAGGTCGACGGTGGGTTGCGGGTTGGGCGGGCGGCTTTTGGAAGGGACCAGGGCCGCCGTGTCAGAGTAGGACTCCGGCGAAGTTCGACCGGCGCACGGGAGGGAGGCGGCGCGACAGTTGGCCGGTTGGTTGGGCTTCGGCCCATTCGGCCCGGACTGATTTTTTTAAATCCCACCGCGAAGAAAAATCCAAAATAAATTCAAATAAAATCCTAAAATTTCAGAAGTAATTTTCACCGTTCCCTCCTAATATTTGGGACAAAGTGAACTTTTTTCTAAACTAAAATGCCTAAAAAAATAAAATAAACTTTTTTAAGCAATTTAAAATAGATAAGCTGCAAATAAAAATCCAATAAAAATATTTTTACTCAAAATTCAATTTCAACTTTTTTATATTCTGTTTTTGAAGAACTCCTATTATCTTCTCTCATTTAGTTTAAAATATTGAAAATGAAAATTGGCAAAAATAATATTTGATCCAACCCACTTGGAAAAATAATAAAAATTATGAGTTCTCTTTGGAAAACTCCCAACTCTCTCACTTGGGTCTTTGAGTTGCTTAAAGTCTTTGGATCAATTTCCAAACAAAACTAAATTCAAAATTCTCAAATGATGAATGCATATTAATGATCTATGTTAACATCCAAATTTAAAATTGGGATGTTACACACGCACACGCGGGTACACGGTGGGACGCATTTTTGTACGAAGATCCACCCCATCTGATAATTTGACGCGTGTAAAATCGTTCACTTCATTGATGGTCAATTATACAGTGCATGCAAATAGAGTGGACGTGAGGGAGGAAGGAGTTGAGAATAACTACTCTAGTGCGTGCATGCGAGTAGTTAAATCATGGGTTGCTACTTCCATTGGTCTCCTTCGTATTTTGTGCCAATTTTGACCATAATTTTAAGGAACACAATATTTATGCATGTCATAAAAATTAATTTAATCAAGAACTATGTTCAAATGTGATTCAAATGATATAATTTTTGGTGACATGCATTAACATTTTCTTAGTTAAATTTTTGGTAAAGAATTGGCATAAAATAAAAAGGGGGCCAATAAACGAGGACGCAGGCGGCATGATCATTTTTTGTCTGGGTTAATGTTGGTGGCATTTGTATTTAAGTATTGACGGAGTGGAGTACTATTCTTTATCTTAGCCTCGTAGGGCTCTCCCAGCACCTACGCTCGCCTCCCCGCCTCGCCCACCTGATCCCGCCATGGATAATCCCTTAGATCACAAGATCCAGTGGGCTGCCCTCTCGCTGCGGCCTGCAGCACTGCCGCCATTGAGCGAAACTCACGCGTGTTTCAGAGGGGATCCATTGCTCTGGAATCATAGATCGGTGGCGCCGGAGGACATGCCAGGGCTGCGTTTCAGGTAGTGGACAAAAAGGGCAAATGGGATCGAGGAAGCATCGCAACGATTGGAGACAAGTTCGAAGGAGCTATGCTTGGCGAAGCACAAGGCGAAGGCGCAAGTTGATCTCAGGGGAGAGGTGCTGAGGGATGTCAGCATCTGGCAGCGTCACGTTGATTTCGAGGTGAGAATAATGGCAGAGATCATATTCACAGAGTCGACTGCAGAGGAAAGAACACACATGCCTGCGGGATGGGATGAGCAGCCGGTGCAACTCTTCAAATGGGCGGTAGGAGAAGCCAAATCGCGAAGCCAGCCGCGGCGGCGCTGGTGAAGCATCGTAGGCGAGGTTAGTTGCCCTCCTTCCCCGCCAGTGATGCAGTGACCTACTCGGTTGCTGCTGCTGTGAACTTGCGGCGCCATGGCAGTCTGCAACCGTGACAATCACTCCATCTATATGTATTGTATTCCTTTGAAAATACTTGGTCGTTTGGAAAAAGATAGTAATTGATTTATCACTAGTTTTTGACTGCTTGGTCGTGACAATCACCGAAGCCACAACCAAAAGTCTCCATCGCGTAATTCTTATGGTCGGTCGCACCAATATACGGTCGGTCGGACCCGTGACACACATCGACTCGGTCTTACATGTACGACCAGTTACATCACTGACTTGTGCGACCGCATTTGAGCAGTAGTACTTAAATTTTATGCTCCAGGAAACTCATCGGGAGCCGTTTCGGGCCTCGACAATCAATTAATCTTTAGCTTGTTCCCATCACATTCTAAAGTAGTACTACCATGCTATAATTAAGTGCAAACCTGCTCACACCTAGTACGTATCAAACCTGATCATGTTCCGACTATGCAAGTTTTAGTACTAGTGCAATACTAGGCTATAAAAAGGGGAACTATACCTAGCTGAAAATCACTCTACCTTCCTCCTCATAAGTCTTTCTTGTTTGTCCGTCCTTGCCATGGCCGGTGTGCAGAGTTCTAGGTCAAGAATTACTCATAGCAACGGAGCGGCGCCCAAGGCCGTGGAAAAAAAGAGAGGGCTCGCCGCCTTGCAGAGACCTCAAAAGATCACTCACGGGAAGGCGAGGGCTCCCAGGAGCGCCCAAGCCATGGAGACAAACATGCAGAGCTGGTAGTGCTGGAGTCGTTATCCCTCGATGACATGCCCGATCAGCTCAATAAGCAGAAGGAGTTCATCGACGACTTGTTGGAGGTGCTGAAGGAGAGCCTCGACAACATGCCTGCTAAGCTCAATAAGCGGGAGGAGTTGACTGCCGGCTTGATGATGCAGCTGAAGGAGAGCATTGCATCGGGTAAGAAGGTGGCCGGGAAAATCTTGCAAATTCAGGAGGACAATGCGAAGCTCCACCACGAGCTCGACCTGCTGGAGGAAGAGAACGCCGGCTGGAAGGAGCTGCATGAGAAGAGTAGTTCCTCCATGAAGATGCCGCACGCCCTCGTCATGGTACAGAAGGAGGAGTTGGCGAAGCTCTGCATCGAGCACCCGGCTGCTGTCAAGGTACGTAATGCGGCCGTGGAAGAGATGATGAATGCTCGAATTGAGAAACCCCGTGTCATGGAAAAAATGAAGAAGATGGTGGAGGAGACGAGCGAGGAGATGAAGGTCGTGGAGGCGATTAAGAAGCAGTTAGGACTCCGCAGTCAACTCTTCATGAAGTAGAGAGCAGCGCCCCAGACTTGTGTCTACGTCTTCCTTCTTTTTTTGGGGGGGGGGGGGCAATCTTCCTTCTTCTTTTGCTCCTCATTTCTTCTTTTGCTTCGGGTGTTTCGCCGCATGTGTCAGGTTCTCTGCAAGGCACGAAGAGAACAATGCTATTCCATCCGTTTTAGTTTTCAAGTCTTGCACGTATACCTAGGTTGCCAATTTTATCACCGTACTCCCTCTCTCTCAGTTTACAGGCGTGTACCCCTAGGTCATCAATTTTACCAACCTAATAGAAGTCATATATTACAAAAAACATACCATTATAAACTTTAGATGTTCTATTTTCAAACGATATAATTTTTGTGTTATATAGTTTATATTACGGTGATAAAATTGGCAAGCTAGATATACGCGAGGACTTGTAAACTGAAACGGAGGAAGTAATATAAACTATATAACAAAAAAATTATACCGTCTGAATATAGAATATCTAAAGTTTACAATGGTATGTTTTTTAATATATGACTTCTATTAGGTTGGTCAAATTGACGACTTAGGGGAACGCGCACGCCTTGTAAACTGAGAGAGAGGGAGTAACAATGAGCGTCGCCGTGGGATCGCCATGTCGCACTAGGCTGCCGTGTTTCGCGCTCCTCCATCGTACTAGTCCTACTCCAGTGGAAAGTAGTATTATACCGCACGGTTCTTTGATCCTCCTCAGGTTGTCGGCAACATTTATGCGAGCAGTCAAATCACAAGCCCCCACCTTCTAGCAGTAATGAGCCGTCAAATCACAAAGGCCCTTGCCTCTCGTGAAATCGAACAAGCGAGACTGCCCCAACCTCTAGGCTTTAAAAATACTTTTGAACAGTAGCAATATCGATGGATTGCGCCATGGAGCAAAACTAACAAGATGAAATTAAATGAAAAAGGTGGTACATATAGAGAGCACTCGTCGCCAAATTATGCATATAGTACTATTAAAAAAGCTAGTATGTGCTTAGATGGGGTGCATACTAAAGAGTTAAAGTAACGAGAAGGAGCATACAATAGTTCTGCTGGGGGCTCAGCACAACACACCCCTCAAATAAAACTAAGCACCCTGAAATTAAACTAAGCAACTAATCTGGTAGACATTGTATTAGAACCACCATGAGCAATGACACTGCCACCTTACTCGGACTCCTCGTCCACGTGGTCGACTTCGTCCTTGTCCCTCTTCCTCTTGGCTGATACTTCTTTGCTTGAACCGCACACTTGGCTTCCGCTCTTCGTCCAACCCTTGCAGATATTGAAACAAAGGTAGGCATCCATTGCAGCGTAGTGGATGTGGTCTATATCTAGTACATTCCACACCCATGCAAGATGAAACTTGGGCGAAGGTTTCTTCATTTTACCGTACGAAGGATGAACAATGGCTCCTGCCAGGGTCAGCATTGAAGGCTGATTGGAGGACACCAGCTGATTCCTTTGGAGGTCGAACGGCTGGCCTTCAACGAGGCATATCCGACCCAGGACTGTTTTGTCGTTCGTAAAGTCTACCATAACGAATTTGACTTTGCGGTCCGCGAGTAAGTTCTTAAATTCCTCGCACTTAACGTCGGCATGGCATATGTGGTAGAACAAGCACAAGTTATGCACACAAGCCTGGATCAGGACATGCTTCTTCCTCTCTTCCTCCTTTAAATCCTTCTCTCTTCCCAGGACTGTGGTGTACTCAACATCTAGTCTAGCGACCCACTCATCACCATTTGACTTTTCGAACATGATTCTGAAGCGAGCAAGGCATCTTTTCACCATCGTAGAGGAACGGGTGTAGATGACATCGAACTCATCGCTGGTGATGGTTCTAACCTTGTACTCTCTGGAGATCATCGAGATTTGGGACGCCATTGATTTGGGAGGAGGGTTAGGATTAGTGGAACTGCTATAATGTGAAAGGACATGACGACTAGGAGCGAACTGCTATAATGTTAAAGGACGGTCGAGGACGAGTAGGAACGAACTGCTAGCGGTTTTCTGATTATAAAAATGTTGAGTGGGGAGTGTGAACGGCAGGGTAGTGGCTTGCCCGGTGGATAAATGGATTCATGCACTGTACTATGGGGGCCCAATTAGATGTCATGTCTACTAGAAGCCCAATTAAATGGCTTCATGCATCTGTGTGTTCACTTGTCAAGCGTCGGGAATATTACAGGTGATACGGAGCTTTCCATGCTCCCATGATACATGCTTCCGAGAGCCCTTGGATCTGAGATCGAACGGTTGCATGGCGTGATTCTAGACCTATGGGTGAATATCCTATCCTGGAGGGTTATTCTCCAAATTTTCAGCAACTTAGCATGAGATCGTTCGATATCAGATCCTAGGGCTGTCAGCAGCCCGTATCATGGTCGCGCCTACCAGACCTGTCGCCTCGCTCGTGTGGTCACGCCCTAGGAGATTTCAGACAGCTATAAATGAGCATTTTTTGCCTACTTCGCATGCATGAAATTACTTCCTCCATCCAGGTGAGTTAGGTTATCTGATGTTGGCATGTCATACATACTCATCACTTAGTCACTCATACAACAAGGATAGCTATAAGGTTGGCTATAAGAGTATTTTCTTTTACTTCTCTCTATCTCTTTCTTCATAGTATTTATTGCATTTGCCAAGGAGTAAGGAGTACAATACTTGGCACCTGTATACTCCCTCCATTTTAGTATACAAGTCCTGCACGTATACCTAGGTTGCCAATTTTATCACCGTAATATAAATTATATAACACAAAAATTATACCGTTTGAAAATAGAATATCTAAAGTTTACAATGGTATGTTTTTTTTTGTAATATATGACTTCTATTTGGTTTGTCAAATTGACGACTTGGGGTACCCGCACGCCTTGTAAACTGAGAGAGAGGGAGTACCATGGAGGTGGTTAGGAAACGAGCGACTCACACCAGTCGTAGCACCGCAGTAATAATGATAATGGAAAGTCAAATCATAGGGCCCCACCTGTCTAGCAGTAATGAGCCGTCAAATCATACATCCCTATGTTTGAGCAGCCTACTCCCTCATCTTCTCGCCTCTTTGTCGAATGGACTAGGCGGAACTGCCCCGCCTACCGCGTGGAAAAAGCCCCACCCACGACTTTCAAATATAATTTTGTATCCATGGATTGAGCCATGGATCAAAGCCTCAAGAAAACGGTGGTACACATGTATGCAACACGCTCGCCGCGTTCGCGTCGCACCCCAGACGATCAGTGGGTGGGTGGGTCTAGCACGCCGCTCTCCGAATGGAACGCGCGTCATATTGTGTTTGCACACACATGTGGGAACGAGATTGAGAACCGACCATAGGCACACCCCCCGTCCGTGCAAGTCGGCTGAGTTAACAGAAGAGAGAGACGAGCGATAGTACTAGAGCAGTGCTGTAAACACGTCGGTGCCTGGATGATTCCTGCACGACACGAGAGATCAATTCATCCATGCATGTGAGCAGACTCTAGCAGACGATTGGATTGGCTATCATCCACATATCGTGCAGGTTGTGTTGTACATGGCCGTAGTTTTGATGAGAAACCTAAAAAAAGGTTTCTTGTCATGTCGCAATATTAGGTATGATGTGTGCTTCGGATCACTGCGAGGGTTAAACAGCAACAACTGCGTTCCTTCAAGGCGCTGGTCATTGGGGGCACAAGCATGAAGAGTACTCGATTGCCATCTAGGTCAAGCCGACTATGTTAATTAGGACATCTATTGATTGGCCCCTTTTCTTTGAGTTTGTCTTTAATTTGAGCTTTGATCCTTGTCTAGTTTGCCCGTCGGGATTCATGTTGTCTCCTTGGGGTAGTGAGGTTATGGTTTCTTGTCATGTGGCATTTTTTCGTGTTATATATTAATCCGGTGAGCTTCTGATCAAAATAATGACAACCTCGTTTCCGGGGTACATGCATGAAGACTTATCGATAGTCATTGACGAGGTCAAGCTGGCTCCGGTAGATAAAACAAAACTATTCCAGTATATAGGCAGGAGCCTCCACGTGTGCTTGCTAGTGTTGCTCTCTTCACACTCGCTTGCCCTCTCTAGATCTAAACATGATAGCGGTGGCCACACTCTCTCTGCTCGCCGCTGGTCACAGATCCGACTCGGATCCCCTCCGCCGGGGAAGGTGAGAAGGTCCAATGTTCACGCGGTCGTCCTCCGCGACGGCTCTTACCCACTGTCAGCGCGTCCTGTTCTATGTGCCTTGTCATTCTCTTCCACACAACACCGACTAGGGAGGGCCTTCGATCCCTTCTTCCTCGCTGTCGTAGTGTGGGCAGATCCGGCCTCCCCCCCCTAGCGACTTCCCGATGACCCTCATGCATAACTTCCTTCAAACCGGCCTTGCTCTCCTGCCCCAGCTCCCCACGTTGCTGCATTTGTATATTTTACTATTTCTCAGGCCCCTCATAGATAGGAACGATCGGCTGTTTGAAAGACGCCTAAATTTTTACTGTTAAGAGGTAAACTACTTCATGCAGTCGAATCTAGTAATACTTGGTTCAAACAGGGAAGAAAGGGGGTGGGGGTGGGGGAAGATTTGTTACGTGAATCTAGGACTTGGTTGAAAGAGGAAATAATGGGGAAAAAATGTAGCAGAGACTGGCTATCCAATTGGTCTCTTGGTCTAATAGGGAAATAAAGGGAAACACAATACAAACTCAATATAAACCGATCTATTGGTTGAAAAAGGAAAGAAAATAGGGACTGGGGGACAAGTCGACAGAGTATGTCCAGCACTAGATTTGCTATCCTCACACATTATAAGTTGGCTACAAAAATGGGACCAACCAAGATATCCTGTTTGGATGTTTGTTTCCCCAAGCTCCTCTTATGTAATGCCACTGGTAAAATGTAGCAGTCCCACTGTTAAAGTAAGGACACGTTAAACCAATATTATTTTCAATGTAATGCCTCCAGTAATATGAATCGATGTCATTGTTTTTCATGTCTTGCTAAATTTCCATTAAGATAAGTTGCTTCTTTTCGTAAGAAATGCAATTGTGCTGGTCCGCCTACTCTTCCATGCCCAAATACCAACTCTTTAGGAGCTGTTAATGTAATGTTGCTGGTAAAATGAAGCAATGTCACCATTAAAGTAATGTCGTATTTAACGGTTGTCATAGTTAATCCTAATGCCCACACTAATATCTAGCAATGCTGCTGCTTGAGAAATTGCTACTGTCCTTGTAGGATCGCCATTCAGATAAGGAACATGCTTTTTTTCATTTGATGTATGTTTCATCACTCATTAGTCACCCTCCTTTCCACCTTTTTGTGCAAACAGAGATATACATTTCACGCTTGATCTTAGTTGAACAACACAAAATGATATCCAAATTATAATTTAACATTCCAGCAGCTTCACGACCAACCTTGATGTTTCTCAATTTTATTGCAACTAATGAAGAAGAAGCTGCTAGCTCACGGGACCAAGTACTTGCTAACTGCATGATGCAAACACTGCTTCATTTTAGGTGAACTACACAAAAAGGTCCCATGAATTGAATCATCCATGTTGGTGACTGGTGACATCCCTTCTACGACGGCGTTGACTGCATATATGGTGCCCATCACGAGGTATGTTCCTTTTTGGTCTGACCATTTGCCAAAGATCCTGCATGTTGACTCTGCTCTTGTGGTATTATTTTGGCACTGCCATGATAAAGCATTAATATTATTATTTTGCACCTTAATCTAGTGGCACTATTAATTTGAGGCAATGTTTTGGCACTGCTAGTGCCACTGATTTTTTATATCAAAAGAGGGGTTTCCTCCTATTCATTAAAGACAACAATAGAGAACCATTATCCGACAACATCTCAGTGTAAACGGGCAGTTATGCAACTACTACTAGAACGGACTGAGTACTAGCAGGAGACAAGTTCGACACATAAGCTCGACAGGTAGGGGGACGCAGCACCAGCTCGACCAAGTTTGGATTACAACCCAAATGCTACCACAAAAACATCAGGGTGGAAGATAGGGACTGAAAGAGCCAGTTTCATCATCCCAGTCTAAGCACCCTCGTCCTCCATCCTTGCGATGCACGGTACACCTCGCTTGCCACCTGCTCGACCCTAGTGCCATTGATAAAAGGAAGTAATAATAAAGTTAAAATAGAGCAAGTGTCCTCTCTATCATTTCATTTCCAAGATAGATAAAGAAAGTGCTTCTCTTTGTTAGTACATGTTTCATCAACTAGTCCCATTGTTAATGTTTAAGTGTTTCTGCAAACTGGGTTGCTTAATTTTAGTTGATCTGTACAAAAGTAGAGATTTGAATGTCTCAAGGCCCCTCCTTGCACTACTGTTGTACACTGATGTTCATCACTGGCAGAAGGTGTATCGGGGAGAATTGGGTCGATTTCCAGTATGAGGCCTACCATATGAGGCGTCGCAGAGCCCATCTCGCCCTCGCACCATGGCATACTGTGATACTATCGCAATATTTTTCCATTAAGAAAATGAAGTTTCTTCTATTTATTAGTGTATGTTTCATCAACCAGTGCCACTATAATGTAATCACAATTTTTCATTATCTGTGCAAACAGGGTTATTCAGCTGCATTTTGGTGGAACTGCACAAATGTATGGATGGAACTGACATATATGCAGAGTGCGAGGTGCAAATTAAAAATTACCGACAACGACCATGCTCCATCTAAGCATTGGTGCTATCTATGGACGGATCTTTCTCGGCATCAAATCCTATAATCCAATACTAGTAGCTTATATTGGCACTTTTCTAGGGAGTACTCTTTTCTGAAAGAAGCACCTATTGATTTATCTTTATTTGTACACAATGTTTGTTTTTGGTCAAGAGCTATTTTAGGGTGATTGGCGTAGTACTCAGAGGCTGATTGTAAGCATGATTTTCATTAGTTGTCCCACTGATTGTAAGCATGAGCAGATGGAAGATTAGGTTAGTGTGAAGCTTACCTTAAACCTTACCGCCGGCGTTGAAATGAAGCGAGTGGCGAGGGAACCGTGGAGAATGGCGGGGAAGCGACGTCGTGCCATCCGGCCTCCCCCTGTGGTGGGAGAACGAATACTCCTGTGGCTCCAGCTGGCACCGCACCCTCACGAACGACACACTATACTCGATCGATTTGTTATCCTTTGGATGCTTGACCTTCGAGCTGTATGCCCACCACGTCCGTCTAACTTTCTCATCGGGCGAATCTGTTCACTCCATCGCCCAGAGGAGATACTCGATGAACTCGAAGGAATGCAGCGTGACTGCCTCCGGGGAGTACATCGCCGCACTCTTCGCGGTCATCTCGCTCTTTCGCATACATTGCCACATGGCCCTCACTGTCCTCAAAATCTCCCACTCATTGTCAAACCAAGTAAGGATCTCCTTCAACCTGGCTAACATCGCTTGGTCATCGCCGGTGATCTGCCCAATTCTCTGCTGCATCCTCTCCATGGATGTCCTTCTGAGAGGCCTGGTGCTAGCTTTTGAAGATCGGAGGAGAGATGGTAGTCTTGCAATGGAGAAGAGGGAGAGGCAAGATGGTGGTTTTGCAATGGAGATGATGGAGAGGAGAGGGGGTGGTTTTGCAATGGAGGAGAGGGAGAGGCGAGACGGTGGTTTCGGAATGGAGATGATGAAGAGGACAGGGGGTGGTTTTCAGGGTTAGGATCCTCTGTAGTAGCGCACCACGCAGTATGGTCACTGCCGTGCGGACCCGACCCCACATGTCATCCGTTGTACAACACCATATAGTAATGCAGATAATCTCAACCCGGTTTTGCAACGGAGAAGAATGAGAGGAGCGTGCGACAGCGATTTAGGAATGGATGAGAGGGCCGGTGCGATGTGACTGGATCAAAATCAAAATCAATTTATCCTTCAATTAGGAAAGTGACCCCACATTAACTAGTATCCCTTGTATTCTGGGTCATATTTGACCATGATTTTCACAAATAAAATATATGTTATACGTTGCAAAAATAATATAATTTGGAAGTACATTCAGATACGAACCAAATGATACAATTTTTGATGACATGCATTCACATTTTGCTTGTTAAATACAGTACGTGGTCTAACTTTGACCTCGAAATACGCAAACCAATAAAATACTTCCAAGACCAGCGCCGCTCCTCTCCTCTTAAGCCACCGTTGCCTCCTATCGTGTTCCAATCCAAAACCAGCGCCGCTCTTCTCCTCTTCCATTTCAAAACCACCATCGCTCCTCTCCCGTTATAATCCAAAACCAGCGCCGCTCCTCTTCCCTTCCATTCAAAAACCACCGCCGGTGAGTGAAGGTGCTATGGAGAAGTAGATCGATGGAGGAGTACAACTGATATGTGAGGAACACAGACAACGACCCTGTGAAGCTAGCCAAGATGTTGGAGATACAGTCTTGGTTTGACAACCCGGGGCAATTAGCGGTGACGGTGAAAGCGATGGCCAAATATCTGGAAAATAGCGAAAAGGAGGCGATACATCGGGTGGGAGTTGCGCGGGAGTTCATAGATTTGCTCCTATGGGCCATGGAGCAGACAGATTCACCGAATCTGAATGTGGGCAGCGGTGGTGGGAGTATCTATCCAAGATGGAGCATACACGAGAGATTCAAGGATCGAGCATCTACACGGTGCCGTGGCAGAGTGAGCCTGTAGAGTCTTCCTCGACCGTACCCAAATGCAAGAGGAGAAAAGCAGTTGGTGTGATGATGCTTCCCCTCCATCCTCTCCCTTGCCGTTCACCTCGTCTCACGGGGCGACTATCTGCTGCTGCGGAATAGGAGGGGACTGTCCCCCCATAGTCCCAGGAGGAGATTAGGGTTGTCAGTATTTACAGGTTGTGAATTGTGTTTTGTGTTGAGTATTTTGAGAGTACTTTCATATATGAAGGTCAAATTTGCAGTATTGAGCATATGAAGTATTTTCTGAAATCTAGAGATCTATTTTTAGCACTTCAAAAATGTAGTTTCATATAAAGTGCAGACAATGTGATTCTCAGAGAAGAACCTGCAAGTTTCAGTTCTAGAAGGCAGAGCATTTATATTAACACGCCCTTTTCGAACATGAATACCATTATGTTGGAAGTTTTATTCATGGTCGAAAATGGAACTACCAGCTAGTTAACATCATGCTAATCAACATTCATGCATAGCACATCTTCATATGATGCATAGTCAAAAAGATATGCTATTTTCAAAATGCACACACAACGTTGAGTGCGAAAAACAGAGAAAATGAGGGACGAAGTTTTGCCAAGTGTTGGAGGTGGTGTGCGTAGATGACAATGGGGACCCTCATGTCAGTAATGGTCGAGGCAAAAATTTGGCTACATTTTCCCTGCATCAGGTGGAATCGAACCCGTGCGGAGCAGCGGTTGGGGAGTTGAACCAGGCCACTGGGATACTTTAGAACATTACGCAGAAGTTTGGCACAACTTCTACCACTACTGTAGCACGTCTTCTCCGGCTCCAGTGCATTCTCGTCCGGGGCCTGGACGTCATCCTCCGCCTTTGTGCGCTCACCGCGGCGTAGTTGTCTGCCGCCGTGAATATGCTCAACAAACGAGAGGAATTTGGAGAGGACTGTACGTGGAGAGGCGGACAATCGGGACCCACGAGGCCCATGGCCGTACGCTAGCAGGTGCCCGATTGAAAAAAAATACTTCCTCCTGATGCTATACTAATGTTGGGTTCCACGGATTTGTCAACATAGTTACTCCGATTAAAGAGATAAATTTACAACAAAGCCAATTATTAGGAAGCTAGCAGGGAGTATCATTCATTATCACTGGGCCAGCAAGTATCAGCTATTTTTTTAGAAATGTATCCGCTAGGTTGTGGGCTGACTAGTCTAGGCTTTTTTTAACATGCGCAACCCACAACATGCCGGTTTGTATTTTAAAGGCCGTCATGTATCGACCGGCCTATGAGCCTCCCATCCTAGGTTTTATTTTTTCTTAAAGATCCGCAACCCAACTTATGTATTTTTTAAATAAGAAAACACAGAGGTCTATTCTATTTTTCTGTTTAAGAATTGGAACGCCAGGTCCAACTTATGTTCCCCTTTTTACTATATTATATATATTTATACTATTATATATATTATTGTTATTATCATCACATATTTAGCAAATACTTACATATATAACAAAAAAATATCCCACGTCTTATTAACTTATAAAATTAATTTTTTAACAATAACATATTTTTTTTACTTTCAGGCAACGAAAATGATGGTCATTGTGTACCAAAGCTTGGTAAGATTTGAGGACCAATGTAATAATAAAGCACTTATTATTAAATATATTTATAAGAAATTGATCAACCACTATTTATTTTTTGATAACATTGCTGCGCCCAACCCAACAATATAATGAGAACCAACCCAACAAAATTGTGTATTTCGAGAAAGTGCAAATGGGTTGTAATTTTTTAGGAAAAATAAAATGCGCGACATGGACCTTACATTATTTGTTCACCCAGCCCAACAAATTCGTGTATTTCGAGAAAGTGCAAATGGGTTGTAGTTTTTTAGAAATAATATAAATGGGCCGCATGGGCGCTACATTATTTGTTCACCCAGCCCAGCAAATGGACTATAAATTATAAAAAAAATGGATTGAATATGTGCCACATTTTTGGAGGCTCAAATCTGGGCCACTAGGTCGAAGAAAACACAAGGCATTCTCAAGTTAGTCAACAAATGATTCTGACATCCTTAGCCGTTGGATTTACATCCAACGGCCAACATCCATCTTTAGTCTCCTGTCTTCTTCCTCCAGCGCCACCAGGACCACCTTCTCCCGCCTCCGGCTGCTAGCATCTCTGCTTAGCAAGCTTCGTTGCGAAGCGATACCCCACCACTGGCCAGGCCAACCACTCCACACTTCCTATTATTCTTCGCCAACTGCAGAATCATGCCGCACCAGAACCAGTTAACCCTCGTAGACCTCTCCATCTACAACTCCACTGTCGCGTCTTCCCATCTCCGGCTTGTTTTTGTCCGAGGCCTCGCCGTCGTCCACCACCTTGCTGCGGTCGACGCGGCGTGGTCAACACGGTCAACAAACGAGAGTTATCAGAAGAAGACTGTACATGGAGAGGCTGATAGTGGGCACGCACCAGTTCCATGGACACACGCATGCAACTGCCTCCTTATTACGTGAAAATAAAATTATTCCTCCCCCGGAAAGCTAGGACTGATGTCTACTACGCAACCTTCTTCTTGTAGACGTTGTTGGGCCTCCAAGTGCAGAGGTTTGTAGGACAGTAGCAAATTTCCCTCAAGTGGATGACCTAAGGTTTATCAATCCGTGGGAGGCGTAGGATGAAGATGGTCTCTCTCAAACAACCCTGCAACCAAATAACAAAGAGTCTCTTGTGTCCCCAACACACCCAATACAATGGTAAATTGTATAGGTGCATTAGTTCGGCGAAGAGATGGTGATAAAAGTGCAATATGGATGGTAGATATAGGTTTTTGTAATAAGAAAATAAAAAAACAGCAAGGTCACTAAAGATAAAAGTGAACATAAACGGTGTTGCAATGATATACTTTCACTAGTGCAAGTTCTCTCAACAAGGATAACATAATTGGATCATATTACTAGCCCTCAACATGCAACAAAGAGTCACTCCAAAGTCACTAATATCGGAGAACAAACGAAGAGATTATGGTAGGGTACGAAACCACCTCAAAGTTATTCTTTCTGATCGATCTATTCAAGAGTCCGTAGTAACGTTCAATCTATCATAGAGTTCGTACTAGAATAACACCTTAAGACACAAATCAATCAAAACCCTAATGTCACCTAGATACTCCATTGCCACCTCAAGTATCCGTGGGCATGATTATACGATATGCATCACACAATCTCAAAAACATCTATTCAACCAACACATAGAACTTCAAAGGGTGAAGGGTGCCCCAAAGTTTCTACCGGAGAGCCAAGACGAAAACGTGTGCCAACCCCTATGCATAGATTCCCAAGGTCACGAAACCCGCAAGTTGATCACCAAAACATACATCAAGTGAATCACGTGATATCCCATTGTCACCACACATAAGCACATGCAAGACATACATCAAGTGTTCTCAAATCCTTAAAGACTCAATCCGATAAGATAACTTCAAAGGGAAAAATCAATCCATTACAAGAGAGTAGAGGGGAAGAAGCATCATAAGATCCAACTAGAATAGCAAAGCTTGCGATACATCAAGATCGTGCCATCTTAAGAACACGAGAGAGAGAGAGAGATCAAACTCATAGCTACTAATACATACCCTCAGCCCCGAGGGTGGACTACTCCCTCCACGTCATGGAGAGCGCCGGGATGATGAAGATACCCACCAGAGAGGGATTCCCCCCTCCGGCAAAGTGTCAGAACGGTTCTAGATTGGTTTTCGGTGGCTACACACGCTTTCAGCGGCGAAACTCCTGATCTAGGTTATTTTTCGAAGGTTTCGGTATATATAGGATTTTTTGGCATAGGGCACAAGTCAGGGGGGCCTCTGTGCCGTCCACGAGATAGGGCGGCGCCACCACCTGCCCAGGGCGCGCCCCCACCCTCGTGGGCAGCCCGTGGCTCTCCTGGCCCAACTCTTTTACTTCGGGGGCTTCTTTTGGTCCATAAAAAATCATAAAAAATTGGCACATCAATTGGACTCCGTTTGATATTCCTTTTCTGTAAAACTCAAAAACAAGGAAAAAACAAAAACTGGCACTAGGCTCTAGGTTAATAGGTTAGTCCCAAAAATCATATAAAAGTGTATAATAAAGCCCATAAAACATCCTAGAATGATAATATAATAGCATGGAACAATAAAAAATTATAGATACATTGGAGACGTATCAAGCAACCCCAAGCTTAATTCCTGCTCGTCCTCGAGTAGGTAAATGATAAAAACAGAATTTTTGATGTGGAATGCTAACCAACATAGTTTTCAATGTAATTCTCTTAATTGTGGCATGAATGTTCAGATCTGAATGATTCAAGACAAAAGTCTATATTGACATAAGAAGTAATAATACTTCAAGCATACTAACAAAGCAATCATGTCTTCTCAAAATACTATGGCTAAAGAAAGTTATCCCTACAAAATCGTATAGTCTGGCTATGCTCCCTCTTCATCACACAAAATATTCATATCATGCACAACCCCGGTTTCAGCCAAGCTCTTGTTTTCATACTCTATTCTTTCAAACCTTTAAACTTTCACGGAATACATGAGCGTGAGCCATGGACATATCACTATGGGTGGAATAGAGGTGGTTGTGGAGAAGACAAAAAGGAGGGAGATAGTCTCACATCGACTAGCCGTATCAACGGGCTATGGAGATGCCCATCAATAGATATCAATGTGAGTGAGTAGGGATTGCCATGCAACGGATGCACTACAGCTAAAAAATGTATGAAAGCTCAACAAAAGAAACTAGTGGGTGTGCATCCAACTTGCTTGCTCACGAAGACCTAGGGCATTTGTGGAAGCCCATCGTTGGAATATACAAGCCAAGTTCTATAATGAAATTTCCCACTAGTATATGAAAGTGACTAAACATGAGACTCTCTATCATGAAGAACATGGTGCTACTTTGAAGCACAAGTGTGGAAAAGGATAGTAGCAATTGTCCCTTCTCTCTTTTCTCTCAATTTTTTTGGAGGGGCTTTCCTCTTTTTTTAGCCCCTCTCTTTTATTTGGCCATCTCTTTTTTTATTTGGCCTTTATATTTTTTTGTTTCCTCACACGGGATAATGCTCTAATAATGAAGATCATCACACTTTCATTGAATTACAACTCAATATTACAACTCGATACTAGAACAAAGTATGATCCTATATGAATGCCTCCGGCAGTGTACCAGTATGTGCAATGAATCAAGAGTGACATGTATGAAAAATTATGCATGGTGGCCTAGCCAAAAATACGATCTCAACTACATGATCATGCATGGAAATATGACAATATGAAGCGTTTCATATGAACGGAACGGTGCAAAGTTGCATGGCAATATATCTCGGAATGGGTATGGAAATGCCATGATAGGTAGGTATGGTGGTTGTTTTGAGGAAGATATATGGTGGCTGTTTTGAGGAAGGATATATGGTGGGTGTATGGTACCAACGAAAGTCGCGCGGTACAAGAGAGGCTAGCAATGGTGGAAGGGTGAGAGTGCGTAATACCCTTGGACTCAACATTAGTCATAAGAACTCATATACTTATTGCAAAAATTTACGAGTCATCAAAACAAAGCAATCAACGCATGCTCCTATGGGGGAGGCTGGTAGGAGTTAACCATCGCGCGCCCCCGACCTCCACACAAAGGTTGACACTTTACAAATACCTCATGCTCTCACTTCATCACATAGCGGTTCACCATACGTTCATGCTACGGGAATCACTAACTTTAACACAAGTATTTCTCAATTTCATAACAACTCCACTAGCATGACTCTAATATCACTATCCTCATATCTCAAAACAATTATCAAGCATCCATCTTCTCATCATATTCAATGCACTTAGTGTGGAAGTTTTTACTACATTGATCCTGGATGTCTATCATGTGAAGGCTAGTTTCATAGCCAAAGCACATTACCATACTGTTTTAATAGAATCTCAAAAGGATATAAGTGAAGCATGAGAGATCAACAATTTCTACAAAATATAATCACCACCGTGCTCTAAAAGATATAAGTGAAGCACTAGAGCAAAAACTATTTAGCTCAAAAGATATAAGTGAAGCACATAGAGTGTTTTAACAATTCCTAGGCCATATTTAACTCTATCAAATAGGTGTGTCCTGCAAGGATAATTGTGGCAAACTAACAAGCAAAGACTCAAATTATACAAGACGCGCCAAGCAAAACACATATCATGTGGTGAATAAAAATATAGCTCCGAGTATAGTTACCGATGGATGAAGTCAAAAGAGGGGATGCCTTCCCGGGGCATCCCCAAGCTTAGGATTTTAGTTTTCCTTGAATTTAACTTGGGCTGCCATGGGCATCCCCAATATTAGGCCCTTCCTACTCTTTGTTCCATAGTCCATCAAAGCAATACTTAAAACTTGAAAACTTCACAACACAAAACTTAGACAAAAATCTCGCGAGCTCTGTTAGTATAAGAAAGCAAACCACTACTCAAAGGTACTGCAATAAATTCATTCTTTGTTTATATTGGTGTTAAACCTACCGTATTCCAACTTCTCTATGGTTCATACTTCCCAATACTACCCATAGATGCATTGAAATAAGCAAACAACACACACAAAAACAGAATCTATCAAAAACAGAACAGTCTGTAGTAATATGCAGGTTTCGCATACTTCTGTAACTCCAAAAAATTTAAACTAAATTGGTAAACGTGAGGAATTCGTCTATTAATCATCTGCAAAAAGAATCAACTAAATAGCACACTCCAGTAAAATCTGATGACCATTCTAGCGAGCGCTAACGATTCTGTTTTTCATGGCAAGATCATATAAACTTCACCCAAGTCTTCCCAAAGGTTCTACTTGGCACAAACACTAATTAAAACATAAAACCACATCTAAACAGAAGCTCGATGCAATATTTATTCCTAAACAGAAGAAAAATCAAAGAAAATAAAATAAAGTTGGGTTGCCTCCCAACAAGCGCTATCGTTTAACGCCCCTAGCTTGGCATGATGATTTCAATGATGCTCGCATAAAATATATGAACTGAAACATAACGGGAGCATCATGAAGAATATGACTAGCACATTTAAGTCTAACCCACTTCCTGTGCATATGGATTTTTTGAGAAAATAACTTATGAGAACAATAATCAACTAGCATAGGAAAGCAAACAAAGCATAGCTTCAAAACTTCCAGCACATAGAGAGGAAACTTGATATTATTGCAATTCCTACAAGCATATGATCCTCTCTCATAATAATTTTCAGTAGCATCATGAATGAATTCAACAATATAACCAGCACATAAAGCATTCTTTTCATGATCTACTTGCATATAAATTTTACTACTCCCATCATAAGCAAAATTCTTCTCATCAATAGTAGTGGGAGCAAACTCAACAAAATAACTATCATGTGAAGCATAATCCAATTGAAAACTAATATCATTATGACAAGTTTCATGGTTATCATTATTCTTAATAGCATACAAGTCATCTCAATAATCATCATAGATAGCAACTTCATTCTCATAATCAATTAGAACCTCTTCTGAAATAGTGGATTCATCACTAAATAAAGTCATGACCTCTCCAAATCCACTTTCATCAATATAATCATCATAAATAGGAGGCATGCTTTTATCATAATAAATATTATCATCAAAACTTGGGGGGACTAAAAATACCATCTTCATCAAACATAGCTTCCCCAAGCTTGTGGCTTTGCATATCATTAGCATCATGGGTATTCAAAGAACTCATACTAACAACATTGCAATCATGCTCATCATGCACATATTTTATGTCAAGCATTCTATGTAATTCCTCTTCTAATACTTGAGGAAAATTTTCCTTTCCATCATTTTCACGAAAGATATTAAAGAGATGAAGCATATGAGGTAACCTTAATTCCATTTTTTTGTAGTTTTCTTTTATAAACTAAACTAGTGATAAAACAAGAAACTAAAAGATTCGATTGCAAGATCTAAAGATATACCTTTAAGCACTCACCTCCCCGGCAACGGCGCCAGAAAAGAGCTTGATGTCTACTACGCAACCTTCTTCTTGTAGATGTTGTTGGGCCTCCAAGTGCAGAGGTTTGTAGGACAGTAGCAAATTTCCCTCAAGTGGATGACCTAAGGTTTATCAATCTGTGGGAGGCGTAGGATGAATATGGTCTCTCTCACACAACCCTGCAACCAAATAACAAAGAGTCTCTTGTGTCCCCAACACACCCAATACAATGGTAAATTGTATAAGTGCACTAGTTCGGCGAAGATATGGTGCTACAAGTGCAATATGGATGGTAGATCTAGGTTTTTGTAATAAGAAAATAAAAAAACAGCAAGGTAACTAAAGATAAAAGTGAACATAAACGGTGTTCCAATGATAGGAAACAAGGCCTAGGGTTCATACTTTCACTAGTGCAAGTTCTCTCAACAAGGATAACATAACCGTATCATATTACTAGCCCTCAACATGCAACAAAGAGTCACTCCAAAGTCACTAATAGCGGAGAACAAATGAAGAAATTATGGTAGGATACGAAACCACCTCAAAGTTATTCTTTCTGATCGATCTATTCAAGAGTCCGTAGTAACGTTCAATCTATCATAGAGTTCGTACTAGAATAACACCTTAAGACACAAATCAATCAAAACCCTAATGTCACCTAGATACTCAATTGTCACCTAAGGTATCCGTGGGCATGATTATATGATATGCATCACACAATCTCAGAAACATCTATTCAACCAACACATAGAACTTCAAAGGGTGCCCCAAAGTTTCTATCGGAGAGTCAAGACGAAAATCTATGCCAACCCCTATGCATAGATTCCCAAGGTCACGGAACCCGCAAGTTGATCACCAAAGCATACATCAAGTGAATCACGTGATATCCCATTGTCACCACACATAAGCACATGCAAGACATACATCAAGTGTTCTCAAATCCTTAAAGACTCAATCCAATAAGATAACTTCAAAGGGAAAACTCAATCCATTACAAGAGAGTAGAGGGGGAGAAGCATCATAAGATCCAACTAGAATAGCAATGCTCGCGATACATCAAGATCGTGCCATCTCAAGAACATGAGAGAGAGAGAGAGAGAGAGAGAGAGAGAGAGAGAGAGAGAGAGAGAGAGAGAGATCAAACACATAGCTACTGATACATACCCTCAGCCCCGAGGGTGGACTACTCCCTCCTCGTCATGGAGAGCGCCGGGATCATGAAGATAGCCACCGGAGAGGGATTCCCCCCCCCCTCCGGCAGGGTACCAAAATGGGTCTAGATTGGTTTTCGGTGGATACAGAGGCTTTCAGCGGCGGAACTCCCGATGTAGGTTATTTTCCGAAGGTTTCAGTATTTATAGGATTTTTTGGCGTAGGGCACAAGTCAGGGGGCCCTCCGGGCTGTTCTCGAGATAGGGCGGCGCCACCACCTGCACAGGGCGCCCCCCACCCTCGTGGGCAGCCCGTGGCTCTCCTGGCCCAACTCTTTTACTTCGGGGGCTTCTTTTGGTCCAGAAAAATCATCAAAAATTGGCACGTCAATTGGACTCCGTTTGATATTCCTTTTCTGTAAAACTCAAAAACAAGGAAAATCAGAAACTGGCATGGGCTCTAGGTTAATAGGTTAGTCCCAAAAATCATATAAAAGTGTATAATAAAGCCCATAAAACATCCTAGAATGATAATATAATAGCATGGAACAATCAAAAATTATAGATACGTTGGAGACGTATCAAGGACCGACCACCTATATCTTCTCATGGAAGGAAGTGCCTCCTTATTCCTGCCCCTGACATCTGGGACCCATCAGAAACATCTTCGCAAGCGGAAGTGCCTCCTTATTACTGGCAAAACAAATGATTCCTCCCCTGACAGCTGGGACCCGCCAGCTATATTTCCGCATGCAAGGAAGTGCGTCCTTATCCTCCTTACAGCTAGGACCCACCCGATGGAAGCGTACGTAGCGTTATCTGTCTGGTCACGAACATGTACATACATAGCGGTCGATCGGTCTCTCTGTAGCGATGACTCGTGGCCAACTAAGGAGCGAGAGTGTCACACATACAATCCCTTCAAAACCATGTACACATACATACAACCACATGGCATAAAATATGGCTACGTACGTACATATGGGCGGAGTCTCGAATGCATACTCGTGCATACGTACGGCCATGCCTGGTGTACATGGAGAGGCAGCGGACGGCAGCAACGACCTCGTGTTCATTGGTAGCCAACCCATGGGGTTGGAACGGAGAAACAACATCGTGTTCATCGGGAGGCAACCTACTTGGACGGAACAGCCGAAACCTGGTGTGGCGTACCGCAAAACGGAGGGAAACGACCTTGTGCTGGAGCGCGTATGATTGAAACGGGGTCCTGTTCATCGGGAAGGGTCTGGCGTACCATGAAACGGAGGAAATGACCTTCTGCTCGACCGGCAATGGTCGAAACGGGATCATATTCATTGGGAGGGGTCTGGCCTACCGTAAAACGGAGGAAACAAACTTGTGTTGGAGCGCTACGGTCGAAACGGGGGTCCGGTTCATCGGGAGGGGTGTGGTGTACCGCAAAACGGGATTCTAGGCTACTGTTCACCCATCGTCGACTTCCTCGATCCTCCACATGCACTGTTCATCCACCGCGTCTTCCTCTGCCTTCACCGACTACTGCTCAACTAGCCCTCCACGAGAACCTGTTCATCCAGCCCTCCACAGGGTCATGTTCATCCACCCCAACGCCTCGGCTATGGCGGCCTCGTCTCGGGGTCCTGTTTATCCAGCGGCAACCGCAATGGCCTACTACCACAGGATCATGTTCATCCAACCCCCACCGGGAACTGTTCATCCAACCCCAACCATGTATGTCTCGAGTCGTTCAACCAACCCCACGTTCACTGTTTATCAAGAGGCACCAGCTGGTTCGATCGGCTTCAGTAAGCAGCAACAGTGATCGATCGGGTTCAGTTAGGAGCGGTAGCGAAGGAATCGCTCGGGTTCAGTTAGCAGCCAAGGGATCGATCGCTCAGGTTCAGTAATGTAGCTAGTGCAATCACTCGGGTTCAGTAAGAGAACGCATCGCTTGGGTTCAGTTAGAGCCCAACGCCTCGCACATACACGTGGCGTGTACGAGAGAAATGCGCAAACCTCCATGAATTGCTCCGCCCCGACCACCCACCATAATCAGGAACTCCTCGACATTTTCCTCGCCCTCGCTTCTACCATGATTTTTTCTGTCATGGACGGCCCAAAGAATGTCATGCAGGTGCGTCCCGGCTCGCCTAGGACGAAAAGCCCATTTTTTGTCATGATTTTTGTCATAGAAGTAGGAGCCCACCACATCTATGATGATACGTGTTTTTGTCACAATTATCATCATAGAAGTGTCATAAGCATGCCAGTAAAATAATTCATTTGGCCCAAAATACCATGGATGTGTCTTTTTTGTAGTGCTTGGTTGATAATATTGATGGGCATGTTATTTACTTCTTGGGTGAAGCATGGAGAATTGTTAAACCCGACGGAGAAGACAGACATAGACCTGTTGTAGGCATGCCTTTTGTCTCAGTTAAAATAGGAGATCATTGGTATCATGGTTTATGTGATCTAGATGCTAGCGTAAGTGCTCCCTTTTACTCTCTGTCAAGAAATTATGAATGACATAGCACCCACTGAAATAGAAGATATATATGTTACTATTAAACTTTCTAATAGAGACACCATCACACCACTTGGGATTGTTAGAGATGTGGAAGTCCATTGTGGGAAAACGAAATATCCAACTGATTTTCTAGTTCTTGGTTCCCCATAAGATGACTTTTGTCCCACTATATTTGGTAGACCTTTCTAGAACACTTTCAAAGCCATATAGACTGTCATAAACACATTGTCAGTGTTAACTTTGGTGATGAGTCTCATGAGTTTATTTTTTCCAAGTTTAGTAGAAAACCTCATAAAAAAGAATTACCTAGTAAAGATGAAACAATTGGTCTTGCTTCTATTGTTGTGCCTCCTACTGACCCTTTAGAGCAATATTTCTAGACCACGAAAATGATATGCATATGCATGAATGGAATGAAATAGATAGAATTTTCTTTGAGCAACAACCTCTATTTAAGCACAACCTACCTATTGAAACTCTAAGAGGTCCTCCTCCACCTAAAGGTGATCCTGTGTTGGAATTAAAGCAATTGCCTGACACTTTGAAATATGTTTATCTTGATGAGAAAAACATATATCCTGTTATTATTAGTGCTAACCTTTCAGAACATGAAGAAGAGAGATTAATGAACATTCTGAAGAAGCATCGAGCCGCTATTGGATATACTCTTGATGATCTTAAGGGCATTAATCCCACTCTATGTCAGCACAAGATTAATATGGAACCTGATGTTAAACCCGTTGTTGATCACCAACGTCGTTTAAATCCAAAGATGAAAGAAGTGGTAAGAAGTAAAATATTAAAGCTTCTCGAAGCAGCTATTATCTATCCCATAGCTGCTAGTAGATGGGTAAGTCCTGTTCATTGTGTCCCTAAGAAGGGAGGTATTACTGTTGTTCCTAATGATAAAAATGAACTTATTCCACAAAGAATTGTCACCGGCTATAGCATGGTAATTGATTTCAAAAAATTAAACAAAGCAACAAGAAAAGATCATTACCCTCTGCCTTTTATTGATAAAATGCTAGAGAGATTATCTAAGAACACACACTTTTGTTTTCTTGATGGATACTCTGTTTTTTTCAAATACCAGTTTCACAACCTGACCAAGAAAAGACCACTTTTACTTGTCCTTTTGGAACTTATTCTTATATATGTATGCCTTTTGGTTTATGCAATGCACCTGCTACCTTTCAAAGATGTATGCCTGCTATATTCTCTGATTTTTGTGAAAAGATTGTTGAGGTTTTCATGGATGACTTTTTGTTTATGGGAAGTCTTTTGATGATTGTCTAAGCAATTTTCATTGAGTTTTGCAGAGATGTGAGAAAACTAACCTTGTCTTGAATTGGGAGAAGTGCCACTTCATGGTTAATGAAGGTATTGTCTTGGGCCAAAAAAATTCTGAAAGAGGTATTGAGGTGGACAAAGCTAAGGTTGATGCAATTGAGAAAATGCCATGTCCTAAAGATATTGAAGGTATTCGTAGTTTCCTTGGTCACACTGGTTTCTATAGGAGGTTTATTAAGGTTTTCTCTAAAATTACTAGGCCTCTTATAAATCTTTTAGAAAAGGATGTTCCTTTGGTTTTCGACGATAATTGTGTAGAAGGTTTTGATACACTTAGGAAAGCTTTGACTACTGCACCTATTATTCAACCTCCTGATTGGAACTTGCCATTTAAAATTATGTGTGATGCTAGCGATTATGCTGTTGGTGCTATTCTATGATAAAGAGTTGATAAGAAACTAAATATTATTCACTATGCAAGTAAAACTCTAGATAGTGCACAAAGAAATTATGCTACTACTGAAAAAGAATTTTTAGCAGTTGTGTTTGCTTGCGATAAATTTTGATCTTATATTATTGACTCAAAAGTAATTGTTCACACCGATCATGCTGCTATAAAATATCTTATGGAAAAGAAAGATGCTACACTAGACTCATTAGGTGGGTTCTCTTGCTATAAGAATTTGATTGACATATCACTGGTAGGAAAGGAGCTGAGAACCCCGTAGCTGATAACTTGTCTAGGTTGGAGAATATTTTTGATGACCCACTACCTATTGATGATAGTTTCCCTGATGAATAACTGGCTGCAATAAATGTTTCTTGTAGCACACCATGGTATGATGATTATGCTAATTATATTGTTACCAAATACACCTAGTTTCACATACCAACACAAGAAAAAATTCTTCTATGATTTGGGACATTACTTTTGGGATGAACCACATGTTTATAAAGAAGGAGTAGATGGTATTATTAGATGTTGTGTACCTGGGCATGCACATGAACCAATCCTACGGAAGTGTCACTCCGAAGCTTATGGAGGACATCATGCGGGAGACATAACTGTTCATAAGGTATTACAATTTGGTTTATATTGGCCTACTCTCTTCAAGGATGCTCATAAGTTTGTCTTATCTTGTGATGAATGTCAAAGAATTGGTAATATCGGTAAGCGTCAATAAATGCATATGAATTATTCACTTGTTGTTGAACCATTTGATGTTTGGGGTTTTGATTATATGGGACCTTTTCCTTCCTCTAATGGGTATACTCACATTTTGGTTGCTATTGATTACGTTACTAAGTGGGTAGAAGCTATTCCAACTAGTAGTGTTGATCACAAAACCTCCATTAAAATGCTTAAAGAAGTTATTTTCCCTAGATTTGGAGTCCTTAGATATTTAATGACCGATGGTGGTTCACATTTTATTCATGAAGCTTTCAGTAAAATTCTTGCCAAGTATGATGTCAACCATATAATTGCATCCCCCTATCATCCTCAATCTAGTGGTCAAGTTGAACATAGAAATAGAGAAATAAAATTAATATTACAAAAGACTATCAATATGTCTCAAAAGAATTTGTCCAAGAAATTGGATGATGCACTTTGGGCCTACAGAACAGCTTATAAAAATCCTATGTGTATATCTCCATATAAAATGGTTTATGGAGGTCATTTGATATTAGCTCACTAGATGAATGGAGAACCCAAGCTTATGAAAATGCCAAACTTTTCGATGAGAAAGTTAAAAGATGGCATGATAAAAGAATCCGAAAGCGGGAATTCAAGTTGGGTGAATATGTTTTATTGTACAACTCTCGTTTTAGATTCTTTGTAGGAAAACCTCTCCCTAAATGGGAAGGACCATATGTTATCGAAGAGGTTTATCATTCTGGAGCTATCAAAATAAATAATGCCGAAGGTACTAACCCAAAGGTGGTTAATGGTCAATGAATCACACATTATATCTCAGGTACACCTATTAATGTTGAAAGCAATGTTATCCAAACGATGACACCGGAGGAACACATAAAAGAAACTTTCCGAAACACTCCAGAATCGTGAAATAGGGAGGTATGTGATACACTAAGTAAACTGACTCTGAAAAATCCGTAAAAATATTATTTATCATTTTTGGAATATTACAAAATTAGGAAAATAAGAAGCAACTACGAAGGCACCCCTGGTGGGCACAAGACACCAGAGAGGCGTGCCCCAGGTGGGTTGTGCCCACCTTGGGTACCTATCAGACTCTGATTTTTCTTCCGTTTGCTTGTTTCCCAAGATAAAAAAATCTTTATATACCCCCCGAACCTATTGACCACTGTATCGCGAAGAAATCCTCTATTGATTTTTCTTGCTATTTTCTGACATATCTAAAATTATGCGTTACATGACTCAGAGGAGGAAAGCCCTGTTTCTCACCAACCTCTAGATCTAGATATCTTTAAGAAGACCTTCCCCTATATCTGGTTCACAAACGAAGAGGATGAAAATGAGCTTATCCCTCCTCGTTTCCCGCATGAAAGAAAGGAAGCGCTATGCAAGAAGATATTGAAGTTCGAGATGGAGAATGAAGATCTGAGGGAAGCAAATTTTAGTCTCCGACGCAAGTTGGACAAACCTGCTACCTCATCACCACCACCAACACCTCCTTCACCACCAAAGGAGAATTGACTATCAGGTATAGGCACTCCCCTTGGCTTGAGCCAAGTGATGTCTACTACACAACTTTATTCTTGTAGACACATGTTGGGCCTCCAAGCACAGAGTTTTGTAGGAGAGTAGCAATTTTCCCTCAAGTGGATGACCTAAGGTTTATCAATCCATGGGAGGTGTAGGATGAATATGGTCTCTCACAAGCAACCCTGCAACCAAATAATAAAAAGTCTCTTATGGCCCCAACACACCCAATACAATGGGAAATTGTATAGGTGCACTAGTTCGGCTAAGAGATGGTGATATAAGTGTAATATGGATAGTAGATATTGATTTTTGTAATAGTGACAATAAAAAACAGCAAGGTAGCAAGTGACAAAAGTTAGCACAAACGATATTGCAATGCTTGAAAATGAGGCCTAGGGTCTGTACTTTCGCTAGTGCAATCTCTCAACAATACTAATATAATTGGATCACATAACAATCCCTCTACGTGTGATGAAGAATCACTCCAAAGTTCCTATCTAGCTGAGAACATAAGAATATATTGTTTGTAGCTATTCTTTCCAATCGATCTATCCAAGAGTTCATACTTGAATAACATAAGTTATTGTTTCCGATCGATCTATCAAGAGTTCGTACTAAGATAACATCAAAACATATTCAGATTTATAATACTCAATCCAACACAAAGAACCTCAAAGAGTGCCCCAAGATTTCTACCGGAGAAACAAAGGCAAGAACGTGCACCAATCCCTATGCCTAGATTACCCCAATGTCACTACGGGAATATGCAAGTTGAGTGCCAAAACACATATCAAGTGAATCAATATGATACCCCATTGTCACCACGGGAATTCATAGCAAGACATGCATCAAGTATTCTCGAATGCGTAAAAGTTTTCAATCCAAAGAAATCTCAAAGGGAAAAATCAATTCATCACAACAAGATAGAGAGGGGAAAATACCATATGATCCGACTATATTAACAAAGCCCGCGATACATCAACATTGTGCATCTCGAGAACACAAGAGAGAGAGATTAAACACATAGCTACTGGAACAAACCCTCAGTCCCGAGGGTGGACTACTCCCTCCTCATCACGGTGGCCATGGGATGTTGAAGATGGCCACCGGTGATGATTTCCCCCTCCCGTGGAGTGCCATAAAGGGCTCTCGATTAGATCTCATGGATACAGAAGCCTGCGGCAGCACGAACAAAATTTCGTCGACTCCCCTAGGGTTTTTGGAGTATTTGGGCATTTATAAAGCGAAGAGGCGGCGCGGGAGGTCACCGAGGTGGGCACAACCCACCTGGCCCATAGGCAGGCCCTGGTGGGTTGTTCGCCCCTCGGGGCACCCCAAGGTGCTTCTTTGGCCCACTAGATGTCTTCAGGTCCATAAAAAATCCACAAAAAGTTTCGTGGTGTTTGGACTCCATTTGATATTGATTTCTTGCGATGTAAAAAACAAGCAGAAAACAATAACTAGCACTTGGCACTTTGTCAATACGTTAGTCCCACAAAATAATATAAAATGATTGTAAAACATCTAAGAATGATAATATAACAATGTGGCACAATAAAAAATTATAGATACGTTGGAGACGTATCAGCATCCCAAGCTTAATTCCTGCTCGTCCTCGAGTAAGTTAATGCTAAAAACAGAAGTTTTGATGTGGTATGGTGCCTATCATGTTCATCACATATTCTTTTCTTTATAGCATGGACAATTGGACTTTTATATGGTTCAAAGCAATATTCTAGTTTTGACATGAGGACTTTAATACTCAAGCATACCTACAAGCAACCATGCCTCTCAAAATATCAATACTAAAGCAAGTTATTTCTAGCCCATCAAGCTCAATCATTGATCCATTCATGAAACACACTCGCATATTAGCTACAACCAATGCTCAAGTATGATCATAGTGGCCCTTAGTTGGTGCTTTATAAGAGAAGATAGAGACTCAAATAAAAAAATTGCATAAAGTAAAAGTAAGGCCCTTCGCAGAGGGAAGTAGGGATTTGAAGAGGTGCTAGAGCTCATAGCTTAAATTGAGAGATATTTTTTTGAGAGGCATACTTTTTCCGCCAACGAAAACAACTTAGAGTTCCCAATACTTTCCATGCTAGATATATCATAGGTGGTTCCCAAACAAAAATTAAAGTTTATTCCTTTTTCCACCATTCTTTCACAATCCATGGCTAACCGTATCCACGGGTGCCCTCCATACCAATACTTTCCAAAGAATTTATTATTTGACAACATAAAGTAAATTCATTTTTCATTTTGGGACTCGGCATCCCTAACACCTTTGGCGTACTCTCGTGCAATGTCAAGTGAATAAACACTCATCTTGAGAATAACACATCTAGCATGGAAAAATATCAGCCACCCCTCACTGCCTCATGAGCGGTATGGGCACACAAAAGAGAACTTTATTTTGAAAATGCGAGATGACACATACAAATTTGCTTAGAACGGCAAGGGAATACCGCATATAGGTAGGTATGGTGGACTCATGTGGCAAAACAGGGTTTAAAGAGTTTGGATGAACAAGTAGTATTTCTACTTAGTACAAGTGGAGGTTAGCAAATAGATTGAGAAGTGACCAACCAAGAAACGAAAAATCACATAAGCGAGCATTAAACTTAACTAACACCGAATAATGCACCATAAGTAGGTTGTAAATTCATTGCATAACTATTGACTTTCCTGCTTGCATAGGGAATCACAAACCTTAACATAAATATTCTTACTAAAACATAATTACTCATTAACATGGCTCACATCTCATTATCATCATATCACAAAGCTATTACAAAGAATCAAGTTTATTTTTCCAATGATCTTCATGAAAGTTTTTATTATATCCTTCTTGGATATCTATCACATTGGGACTAGTTTCATAAGTTGCCTTTGATAAGCTCATACAAATATAAGTTAAGAACATAAGAATAATATTTTTTTTCTCTCAAATTAATATATGTGAAGCAAGAGGGAATTTCTACAAAAATATTAAAGCACACCGTGCTTAAAATAATATAAGTGAAGCACTAGAGCAAGTAACAAACTACTCCAAAAAGATATAAGTGAAGATCAAGCGAGTAGTTATGTAAATAGGTAGCTATGTGAAGATTCTCTTTTATTTAAAAACTTTCAGATCTAAGTATTTTATTCAAACAACAAGCAAAACAAAATAAAATAACATTTCAAGAATAGCCCATTTCATGTGAAGAAGCAAAAACTTAGGCTCAACTGATACTAACCGATAATTGTTGATGAAGAAAGGTGGGATGCCTACCGGGGCATCCCCAAGCTTATATGCTTGAGACTTCTTGAAATATTATATTGGGATGCCTTGGGCATCCCCAAGCTTGAGCTTTTGTATCTCCTTAATTCCTTTTATATCACGGTTTCCTAAATCTCAAAAACTTCATCCACACAAAACTCAACAAGTACTCGTGAGATAAGTTAGTATAAATCAATGCAAAACCTTATCATTATCTACTATAGAAAATCACTAAAATTATTATTTAACATTGCATACTAAATGCCTCAACATATTGAATACTCACGTCCCTAAATAGAATCATAAAAGACGCAAACATATGCAAACAATCAAACATAACAACAATCTGTCTAAACAGGACCGTCTGTAAAGAATGCAAGAGTATCCATACTTCCCTAACTCAAAAAATTCTGAAATTTTAACATGCTGTAGGAAATTTATCATAGCTTGATGGGCAAAAAGTTTCAGCATTTTATCACATTCTGATGTTTCACTGGGATTTTTGCAACAACGACAACTTTCTGTTTTCAAACAACAACATATAGACTTGCAAAACAAGCATGGCAAACTCTATACTTGACATTTTTATTGAAATAAAAGATGCAAAACATTATTCTAAATTACAGCAAGCAAATCCTAACAAAATAAATTGACGCTCCAAGCAATACTCATATCATGTGACGAATATAAATATAGATCCAAGTGAGGTTACTAATAATGTTGGAGACGAAAGAGGGGATGCCTTCCGGGGCATCCCCAAGCTTAGTTGCTTGGGTCTTCCTTGAATGTTACCTTGGGGTGCATTGGGGCATCCGCAAGATTAGGGTCTTGCCACTCCTTATTCTCCTCATATCGACATCTCTCCCAAAACTTGAAAACTTCAATCACTCAAAACTTAACGGAACTTCGTGAGATGGGTTAGTACGATAAAACAAATTATTCACTTTGGGTACTATCAAAGACAAGATTCATGATTGTTCTCACATAATGCCTACTGTAGCATATAGTTTCTACAATATATATATTGATCAATATAAGCCATAGAAACTAGAAAACAATCAAACTATGCATTGAAAACATAATGTCAAAAACAGAACAATTTGTAAAGATCTGGACAACCACCAAACTTCTCTAGCTCTAATTTTTTTGAAAAATTAGGACAACGTAGGAAATTTGTATATCAATCATGTGTTAAAATTTCATATAATTATCATGTTCCAGTGATTTATTAAACTTTCTGCACTGGACACAAAACTTTCCGTTTTTGCATAGAATCAAATCAACTATCATCCACACTATCCCAATGGATTTACTTGGCACTTTATTGAAACAAAAGCTATAAAACATGATGACGGGGAAAACCATGGCCACATATGGGACCAGGAGGTCCCTTGCTGGTTCAGGGGGGGGACGTCGCATTGCACAAAGAGCAGACGAGCATGGGATAACACGACAGAGATCACGCAGGCAGTTTTGCCCTGGTTCGGGCCGCCATTGTGGCGAAAGGCCCTACTCCCACTTTGGTGGATTTGTGGTGGTGGAGTGTAGTACACTTGCTCGACAAGGGTTGCCTCAGGGCAGCAGAGACTACACGCGTATGGGGGTGTGAGTGAGTTATCCAATCTTCTAAGCCTGTCTACAGTTGCCATGGGCCTCCTTTTATAGATTAAGGGGTCACCAGAGTGGCAAAGTAGTCATTATGCACTGATACGATAGCAACAATGCTAACATACCTAATTCTGCAGGCTGACATTGCATTAAATGCACCGCTTAGTGTCACATCTCTGGTCGCCCGGCAAGGCTTGCCAGGCTTTCTTGCCAGCTCTGCGCCTGTTTGCTTGACACGTCGCAGGACGTGTGTCATCTGTGGATTCTTCCTGTAAGGAAAGGCTGTCATGTGGCTAATGACTACCACTTAGTCACTTTGCGGCTTGACACCGCACTGATCGATGACGTGAGTCGTGGAGGAGCGGTTGGTGAGGTGGTTTAGCCTCCGCGAGTCCCGGTAGGCTCTGCCGGGATGCCTAGGTTGTCTTCTTCTGGGGGTGGCCTCGCCCCGTGCTAAGCTCGCCTGCCCAGAAAGGGAGGCCTTTCTCTTGGTGATATCTTGCTTCTCTGGTTTGGCATTGGTTTCTTTGATTTGCTTGCTGGTTCCTCGAACCTCTTGGTTTCTTGTACTCTGTCTTGGGTTGGTGCCTCAATCTTACTGCCGTGCCTGTGCACAGTCAGGGCAATAGACCCAGGGTTTGTTGCACCAACAGAAGCCCCTGGGCCTGCCCTGAACATGCTGCCGAGCGTCGTCGGGGTAGGGTATAGTAAGTGCACATGCGAGGTTACTGAAGAGGCTGGTTTCTTGAGGTCTTCTTTGCTTCTTCATGAGTCTTGAATCCGGGGCAGTTCTGGTTTCTCCGCGCGTCGTATGCAACGTTATGGAAGAATTTTGATCGTGGCCTGCAGATTCTCCTCACCCCACGACCACGAGGCGGAAACTGCCATCACACTTGCCTCTCGTTCCGCACACGCCCGCCACGTGTTCTGCATTCATTGGGCGTGGTAGGTGGTGGATGCGAAGGGAACAGGGAGGTGTGCCACGGCCAAAAACTGGGCACTGATGGTTGGAGCAGAGGGTCGGCCTTGATTCTCATAGCCGTAGAGGGTGCACAGAGGCCGCATTGGAGTGGAGGGGCGACCATTTCCTATATGAGGAGCCAATCCATGCCTCATTTTCCTATAAAAAGGGGCAGGGGTGGCTCTCCTCAACACACATTCCTCCTTCTTCCCTTTCCCAGCCATTCCCTTCTGGTTATGGTAAGAGGGCAAGGGCGTGGTGGCGCCCCAGCGGCAGCGACGAGGGCTTCTTCCCGACAGCACATCCCCCCCTCCGGATCCCATAGTGGCAGAACCGGCCACGAGAGGAGGAGGGAGGGGACGAGGTCGAGGTTGCCGTGGTGCTCGAGGAGGAGGAGGGTGGGGTGGTGCCTTGGCTGCGCCTCCACCGACAGCTCTTCCCCCGATGGAGGGCCATGTAGGATACCAACCTCGGGAGTTCATCATCAGGCTGTAGAAGACCCCTTGTGGTCGCCTTCGTCTTCCAACTCCCTTTGCACGTGAGATGGAGCCCAAACAACCACGCACCCTGAGATTGCACATGAGGGGCTGTGGGAATGACGGCATGCAAGGTGATGTCGACTTCCCAGCCCCTCACGTAATGTACCTCCGCCGTGGCTGGAAAACCTTTGCCCGTGCTCATGGCTTTTCGGAGGAGAATGTTATCTAGTTCAAAATAATGGAGAACGACCTGCTCTCTGACAATATCTTCGGGCGCTCGAGAGGTCGTTTAGGGTGCTGCACGAAGAGCTCAACTGACGATGAAAGCTCCTCCTCGAGCGAAAGTGATGGCAATGACGACGGTAGCGGGCGGGAGAGCGATGAATCTGACTCCGACTGACCGCCGCCTGCACCATCTTCATTAGGCGTTAGCACCCTCATCTTCATCCCGGCAGGGGGATTTGCTGGGGAGTTGGGTGCGGAGGTGGGGATGGTGCTCCCGGGCTCCTCCAGCAGTCTTCCAGCTGGACCCTGGCAGGCTTCCTCTCAGGTTGCTGCTCCGTTAGCCTTGCCGTGCCCTGCTAACCTTGGTGATGGTGGTCCGCGGGTCGCCTTCGCTCTGCTCCCCATTGTTCTGCTCCCCTGGTGATCCCGCTCCCGCCGGACTACCTCTCCTGGAGTCCAAAGGGGGGCGGACCGAGCTCCTTCCCAGGCGCTCCTTTTGCCCCTCATGGCCTCCAACGGCCGTTCCTAGAAGTAGAAGGAGAGGGACAAGAAAGGGCATCATGGGGCACTTATCATTTTTCGATCTTAAATCTATAGGCACTTGCCAAACTTTAATTCAAATAATGTAACCCTCGAGTCCATGTTTGTGTTCTGTAATGCTTGTACTTGTATCAGCATATTAATGAAAAAGGTGAACTTTGCCGGGAATCCATGCATGTGTATGTCCATGAAGAGGTGAGATGCCTCTTTAATGTAAATAAACGAGTTTTCTCGGCAAGCTACCTTTCCGGCACCCTTTTTGATCTGCCGGAGAATCATATCGGCCAGGGAACAGACAAAGGGGCCAGGCCCCCCCGCCACTTTCTTTTCGCCAAGGGCTACTACAACCATTCTGACCGAAGAAACGTTTGAGTCTGGGATGGGAGCACCCAAGCCTCAAGGGAGTGGTGAGGTTTTCGTGTGCACAAGTTATAGCTTACATAACAGTAACGAACACGAGGTAGAACTTATTAGTTTGGCTTGCCAGGGATTGCAGTGCTGAACAATCTTCTCAACTCCTAGCCGAAGCCAAGTTCACGGCAGGAACCTGCAACATCATGTAGATGAGAATGAATGCATGATGCAATCCTATCTATATGCATATGCAAATGCTCATGAAATGCTTGTGTAGTGATCTTGGAATGCTTATGCATGCATGCAATCTTGGTTGGGGCCCCACTCTGCAGCGCTTCATTATTTTCTCTTGCATGGGTTCATCGCCCTGGCTTGTACAAGGGGTTACATGCAACTAAGTCAAGGCCTGTACAATGGGTGGCTGCCGGGTAGGGCTCGACATCCGCGCCTTACAGGTAGAACTTACAAAGATGCTCAATGTTCCATGAGTTGTGCGATTTAATGCCATCTCCAGTCTCCGGACGGACTGCGCCAGGTCTGGTGGCTCGTACTACACGGTAAGGGCCTTCACACTTCGGTCATAACTTTTATGTACCCTTGGCGGACTGGATGCGCCTAAGGACAAGGTTACCTTCCTCAAAACATCGGGCATGAACCCTGCATCTATGATAGAGACGCAGGGCTTGCTGATAGCGTGCAACACGCGTAGCAGCCCGGAGACAGTTCTCCTCGAGTTGCACATCCTCGTCACGCCGGTGCTCAACTTGCGCTACTTCATCGTAGGCAAGCAATCGAGGCGACCCGTAAATGAGTTCCGTGGGGATAATTGCTTCTGCCACATAGACCAGGGAGAAGGGAGTCTACCCGGTATCTCGATTTGGTGTCGTTCTAAGGGACCAAAGAACTACCGGCAGCTCCTCGATCCACCGCCTGCCATGCTTCTACATCGAATCAAAGGTTCTTGTCTTGAGTCCACGCAGCACTTCAGCGTTCGCCCTCTGAGCTTGTCCATTGCTCTAGGGGTGTGCCATAGAGGCAAATGAGATATTTCATCTGAGGGCATGATTATATTGCATGAAGGCGCGATTCATGAACTGGGTGCCGTTGTCGGTAATGATCCTTGCCGGAATTCCAAAACGACACACCAGATCTTTCAAGAACTTGATTGCTGACTGAGCAGTCACCTTTCTCATGACAGCTACTTCCGGCCACTTTGTAAACTTGTCGATGGCAATGAACAAGAATTCAAAGCCCCCGACAGCTCGGGGGAAAGGGCCGAGGATATTGAGCCCCCAGATCGAAAACGGCCATGAGAGAGGAATTCTCTGAAGAGCTTGGGTAGGCAGTTGGATTTTCTTGGAATGGAACTGGCATGCTACACATTTTGTGACGAGCTCGACCGCATCTTGGAGGGCTGTGGGCCAATAGAATTCTTGCCGGAATGCTTTCCCAACTAATTACCTTGATCCAATGTGGGAGTCGCACATGCCTTTGGGTATTTCAGCCAATAGTTCCCTTCCTGCTTAGCGGCAGATACACTTCAACTTCACACTGTTGGGCCTCCTTTTGTACAGAGTGTCATCGACAAACTGGTACATACTGGCCCTCCGGCCTACTTTTTCAGCTTCATCTTGGTTGCCGAGAAGCTCTCTGGTTTGGAGGAAGTGGACAATGTGCCTTTCCCAAGTTGGAGCCTAGGGCTCGGCAACAAGGACTAGCGGCACCTCCTCTGCAGCGGGAGCACTACCTCGTTCACGGAGTCCGTGGACCCGGCTGGAGGGAGTGGTCCGACAGGCTGCGAGGAGTTGTTTCCGGCAGGGTCTCTGCTGGGAGCGGGCGGCTCTGCTGGGAGCGGGCAGCTCTGCCGGGAGAGGCTTATAGGTGTCCAACTTTCTCCTTTTCTGGGCCATTGTTGCTGGGGATACGGAGGGTTGTGTGAAATGCAGAAAAAAAGTTCCTGGTTCCACATGAAGTTGATGGCTTGCTAGAACTACGTCGGTATTTCCCCAAAGAGGAAGGGATGATGCAGTATAGTAGCGGTAGGTATTTCCCTCCGTGATGCAACCAAGGTTATGGAACCAGTAGGAGAACCAAGCAACACAACATAAATGGCACCTGTACACAAATAACAAGTACTCGCAACCCGACGTGTTAAAGTGGTTGTCAATCCCTTTCGGGTAATGGATTGGTAAATAGATAGATAGATAGTTGTAAATGTTGATAGATCGAATGCCAAATAAGATAAATTGCAGCAAGGTATTTTGGGGGTTTTGGTTTAATAGATCTGAAAATAAAAGCAAAGGAAAATAGACCGCAAAGGCAAATAATATAAGAAAGATACCCGGGGGCCGTATATTTCACTAGTGGCTTCTCTCGAGAAAAATATCAAACAGTGGGTGAACAATTACTGTTGGGCAATTGATAGAACTTTAAATAATCATGATGATATCTAGGTAATGGTCATTATATAGGCATCACGTCCAAGATTACTAGACTGACTCCTGCCTGCATCTACTACTATTACTCCACACATCGACTGCTATCCAGCATGCATCTAGTGTATTAAGTTCATGGAAAACTGGAATAATGCAATAAGAACGATGACATGATGTAGACAAAATCTATTTATGTAGAAATAGACCCCATCATTTTATCCTTAGTAGCAACTATACATACGTGTCGGTTCCCCTTTTGTCGCTAGGATCAAGCACCGCAAGATCGAACCTACTACAAAGTGCCTCTTCCCATTGCAAGATAAATAGATCAAGTTGGCCAAACAAAACCCAATATCGGAGAAGAAATACGAGGCTATAAGCAATCATGCATGTAATAGATCAAAGAAGACTCAAATAACTTTCATGGATGTAAAAAGATAGATCTAATCATAAACTCAAAGTTCATCGGATCCCAACAAACACACAGCAAAAAGAGTTACATCATATGTATCTCCAAGAGACCATTGTATGGATAATCAAATGAGAGAAATAAAGCCATATAGCTACTAACTACGGACCTGTAGGTCTACAAAGAACTACTCACGCATCATCGGAGAGGCACCAATAGAAGTGGTGAACCCCTCCGTGATGGTGTCTAGATTGGATCTGGTGGTTCTGGACTCTGCGGCGGCTGGAATTGATTGGGCGCACCCGAGGCATTTATAGAGCAAAGAGGCATTCCGGGGGGCACCCGAGGTGGGCGCAACCCACCAGGGCGCGCCTGGGCCTCCTGGCGTGCCCTGGTGGGTTGTGCTCCCCTCGGAGCACCCCGCAGGTGCTTCTTCAGCCCACTGGATGTCTTCTGGCCCAAAAAAATCCACAAAAAGTTTCGTTGTGTTTGGACTCCGTTTGGTATTGATTTCCCGCGATGTAAAAAATATGCAAAAAATAATAACTGGCACTTGGCACTATGTGTCGGTGTACTAGAGTAGGGGTACCCTTAGTACCCCGAACTTGTGCACGGGCAGTCGCAGCACCCCGCGGCAAGGCTTGCCGGGTGACCGCCAAGGTCCTCTGTGGTTCCTTTGGAGCCATTCAAGAACAAAGTATTCAAACCAAGAAGACAAAGCCCCGGCAAGAGGAGCTTGATGGGAAGGCCACTCAAGGCACAATAACCCGGCGAGAGGAGCTCGCCGGGAAGGCCAACCAAGGCATCTCAAGGAACTTGCCGCGACGCGCCACGCGTCCCGGCAAGGCCCGGTGAGCGACAAGCTCCCGGACGCAACAAGACAAGGACCGCTGCAAGGCGCTTGCCGTGGCAAGCTACCACTCTGTACCCACGCTCCAGCGCACCCGCCAACGTGTCGCTCTGGGACCCTTCCAGGCGTACGTGGCGGGAGGCTGTGCAGCCAGCGGTACGCGGTGGCAAGCGGCGCTGACAAGGTAGCCATCGTGGCGAACGGTGGCGTCCCTGACGGTCCCTTTTTGCACTGTTTGGGCAACACAGACGGACATTTAATGCCCTTATCCCCTGCCGTCAGGGTTAGGTATGGTACACTGTATGGGTAGTTGTACCAACCGCAACACTTTCCCATTTTTACCCTCATCTGCGTTGCCACCTGTCGGTGACCCCTTGAGCATATAAAAGGAGGCCCATGCGCAACGTAGAGGGGGGTCCGAACACTCTCACGCTCGATCTCGTTAGCTGCTGAAGTGTACTGTAGCACTCAGCGCTCCCGAGCAAGAACTCAATACAAACCACAAAACAGGAGTAGGGTTTTACGCATCCGTGCGGCCCGAACCTGGGTAAACTGCTCGTGTGCTTCGCCTCGATCTGCTCTTCGTGCGATCTCCGCCCCCGCCAAACCGAAAGGGACTCGGCCCGTCGGTCCCATAGGTGTTCGTGGATCAGTTTCCCCGACATCTTTGGCGCGCCAGGTAGGGGTGCGTCGAGGTTGTGCGAACCTGATCCGGCGTTCACACGAGCTAGATCTTCATCATCTTCATCGACATGCCGCTGAAGAAGAAGGCTTCGGAGGCGGCTGCTCCGTCCGCGTCGATCCCACCACCGCCGGAGCAAACGGTTGGTGGGGTAGATGCCGACGGAAGAACGGGCGTCGGCGAGGGAGCTCACGGTGCCGCCAAGTCCAAGGACAAAGCTGCGCTGCCCATCGGCGGCGTAGTCGACTCCCACAACGACCGGGCGCGCTCCAAGACCTCGGCGTCCGTACATGCGCCGCGCCCATCTCAGGAGGCGCGGGACCGGCAGCGTCATGGTACTCACGGTACCATACGTTTGCTGGACCAAGATCGAGCTGGTGGATCTCCGGATGCTCAAGACCAGCATGCACGCCAACATGCCGGCACGAGCAAGGCACGGTCGCCTGGACGGGATACTGCTCCTTCTAACATAGTTAGAAGTCCGAGCATATCCCGCTCCTCACACCGTTCGCCACCGCTGCCCGCCACTCCAGCAGAAGCTTTGGCACGAGCTCAACTGCTCCTAGAGTACCCTCCAGCGGCAGACAAGGTCGACGACTGGAGGGTCACCATTCAGAGTCTCATCGCCTTCGCCAACGGCGACACTCCGCGGCAGCCGAGCACGTCGCAGCCACGGCAAGTCAGCCAGGCACGGGCCGATGGCGACAAGACCGGTGGGGGTGCAACCACCGTGCACTCCCCACCCCGAAGGCCAAAATCGCCGACTCGCCGGATCCACCTCGACAGCGACTCCACTGCGTTGTCGGATCCACGAGCTCGTCGCGATCAGCGCCAAGTTCTTCATGAACGACAGCAAGAAGACGCTCGTACTCGTATCGAGCGTCGAAGAGAAGCGCGGCGTCAATCAGACCAGCGCGCTGGGCCTGCTGTCGACATGCATGCGCCAGGGGAACCAGGCGACTTGCCGTACGCGGTAGGTTGCCCTGCGTTCACTCGTGAGCTGCGGCAAGTCCAGTGGCCCAGCATGAAGAATTTCAATCCAGACGTACCAGAGAAGTATGACGGCAAGACGCATCCGTCGGAGTTCCTCAGCATCTACACCATCGCGGTGCAAGCTGCCGGGGGGCGAGACGACAAGATCCTTGCCAACTACTTCCCGCTGGTACTCAAGCCCAACGTCAGGTCCTGGCTCATGCACTTGCAAGACAACTCCATATCCTCCTGGGCAGACCTATGCCATCAGTTTGTCGGCGCCTTTACAGGTGGCCACAAACCTCATGGCCAAGACAGTGATCTTCATCTGCTCGCCCAGAAGGAAGGAGAACCCCTGCGTAAGTATATCCAGAGATTCAGTCGTGTACATCACAACATCCCAGATGTCCACCATGCCGCTGTTATCAGCACGTTCCATCAGAACGTGCATAACCGCAGGACGAGGGAGGAGATGGCGATGTGCAAGATCAGTGACGTCAGTGAGCTGTACGCCCTGGCCGACAAGTGCGCACGTGCTGAGGAAGGTAGGAAACTCCCCGGAGAGGATACAGGAGCAGGAGGATTTGACAGTGAGGATGTGATGTCTACACACGCTTCTACTCTTGTAGACTATGTTGGGCCTCCAAGCGCAGAGGTTTGTAGGACAGCAGCAATTTCCCTCAAGTGGATGACCTAAGGTTTATCGAACTCAGGGAAGTAGAGGTTGAAGATGGTCTCTCTCAAGCAACCCTGCAACTAAGATACAAGAAGTCTCTTGTGTCCCCAACACACCTAATACACTTGTTAGATGTATAGGTGCACTAGTTCGGTGAAGAGATGTTAAATGGCAAGTGATATGGATGGCAAAACAAAGTAATATAAATCTGTAATAAAAAGTGCAGCAAGCAAACAAGTGGTAAACGTGAGCACAAATGGTATTGCAATGGTGGAAACAAGGCCTAGGCTTCATACTTTCACTAGTGGCAACTCCCAACATCATTAACATAATCGAATCACATGGTATTTCCCATAAAACATGCAAAGGGGACGCACTCGGAGGTCATTCCTTCGTGGTCAAGAGAGGACGAGAATTATATAGGGCTACAAAAGCACACCTCAAATTTTGTAGTTCTCAATCTAAGGATTTCCCAATGTCACCGCGACCATCCAAAGAGAGTCCCACAATCACCACAACATATCTAAAGGATAGTCAAAGACAAGCACCAAGAGACTCTCAATCTTCAATCAACACACAAGAGAGGAAATCACTCATGAAAATATTGTTCTAATCCATGTCCAATAGACCGCTGTCACCTTGGTCTCGGGGATTATACTAGATAAAGACAAGTGAGTACATCAATCCAATACATAGAGGAAGGGGAAATATCATGGGATCACCCTAGATTAACATAGCCTATGATCACAACGAAGATCACATCATGGGAGAGAGAATTGACCACATAGCTACTGGTAAGAACCTCAGCCCCGAGGAGGAACTACTCCCGCATCATGGAGGGAGGAAGCAACGTCGATGGAGATGAATCCGGGGGCACTTCCCCATCCCGACAGGGTGCCGGTGCAGGAATTCTGGTCCCCCGAAGCTTGATGGCGATGGCGGCGGAGATCGGAATCGCGTCTGGAAAAAAAGGATCTGGAATCAGGGTTTCCGCGACACGGTGTAAATATATGCCAAAGGGGGGCATCAGAGGGGGTCAGGGGTGCCCAAGCGCCCCCCCGGCGCGGCCAGGGGGGGCGTGGGTAGGCCGCCTGGAGCCCCTGTGGGTCCCCTCCGGCCCTGCTTTGGCCGCATGGAAGCTTCCGGAACGCTGATTTTTTATATAATTTTTCTAGATTTTTTCTGGCAGTTCTCGTAATGTGAAAACCTGAAATACAAAAACAGCCGAAAACAGAAACTGGCACTGGGGTGTACTGAGTTAATAGGTTAGTCCAAATATGATCAAAAGTGTATGGAAGTGTATAAATAACATAGCAATATCACCCAAAAGAGGCATGGAGCAAGCAGAAATTATAGATACGTTTTGGACGTATCAACATCCCCAAGCTTAATTCCTGCTCGTCCTCGAGTAGGTAAATGATAACAAGAATAATTTCTGTGGTGACATGCTATTAACCATATAGGACTTTTTCATAGTCATATGACAAAAGCTTACTGAGACAATGAATCTATAGTAATTAAGTTGCCTCATGAGAAAATCACAAAGAACTGAAAGTTTTACAATATGATATTGAAACATCAAATAGATTTGTAATGAAAATGATGTGCAAATATGATAAAGTGATATCCAGCTTGCCCCCTTTAGTGAAGCAAAACATAAATGCAGGGGCACCTCCAAGGTTTAAGTTATGACTAGATACAATGATTTCGAAATAAACGATATCACAATCATGCAAAAGACAATGCTACTTTGGGACAATGCACATTACACTCAGAATGACAATCATGCTCTCAGTAGTTGGTGCTTTTAAAAGAAGGTGGAGACTCTCGAACCGTGGCTTTTGTTGGCAAGGTTGAAAACCCGTAGTCGGAAACAAAGACAAAACATGTACCAGAGCTCTTGGTTTTAAAACAGAGGTAATAATATATTTTTTAGATCATGCATGTTTCGTCAACGAATGCTAGCAGACAACTCAATCACTTCTTGAGATGGACAAGTTTCGAGGAACGGCTCCCGAATGAGGACGATCACATCCTCTTAATCTCCTTTGTTTATCACTGCCAAAGTTTTCTGATTTCTCATGAACAAAGCGTGAAGGAGGGTTTGTTTGTTATATTATCTTTTTGAGCCGGGCGCACTCAATGCCAGTTCCTTCTCGTATTATGGGTTTGCACATTATACATGCAATCGCGGGGTGAAGCTTGTCCAACTTAAAAAGATCATGAATTAACTACTACTTCCTCATGAACATAAAACAGAGGCACAAAATAGGAATGCTTTTTCTTTGAATAATTTCGAGATGGTACATGCAAGTCTCCGTTAGGAATGGCAGGTAAATACCATGTAGGAAGATATGGTGGACTCATATGGCATAACTGGATTAAAAGGATGTGGATGCACAAGCAGTCAGTCCGCTTAGTACAGGCGAAGGTTAGCAAAAGACGGGGAGCGATCAACTAAGAGAGCAATGACGGTCATAATCATGCAGAGCGACAGAGCAACATTGAATCAGGCATGGAAGTTATATCGCTACTTAGAAACAAAAGATCATCAAGGCTTGACAGACTTTCTTTACAGTCTTAAATATGCGTGAGCATACGCCAAGTCAATCAAAATAAATTCTTTGAAGGAAGATATTACTAAACCATACCACATCATAGGCAAACAAATCATGTTGGTACTCCAATAACACATTGGGAACCACCCAGCTATTTGAGACTAACCATAAGAAAACATGAAGTACTAAGCGCCATTATGCACGTAGCATCTTTATCATAGACATATCAACCAATGCAACGGAAGCAAACTCTCTTAATAAGATAAACATGATAACTAAAGAGAGTTCAAGCAACCAACTAAACAAAAGCTCTTTAAAAAGATAAGCATGAAAGTTAAGAGCTAAGCATGATAGTAGCTATTAAAAGACAAAGAACACACACAGCAAAGATAGACATGCAAATTCTATGTTATGTTCTAGGTAGAAGTGGAGCGTGTTTCTCTCCCACATAAAGAAAGCTAAGTTCCAACTCGTTATGAAAAGCTAAAGAAAACTAAAAGGAAAACTAAAACAAGACGCTCCAAGCATAGCACATAACACATGAAGTGATTAAAATATAGTGGAACGAAGGACGAACTGATAATGTTGATGGAGAAGGGGATGCACGGGGGCATCCCCAAGCTTAGACGCTTGAGTCTCCTTGAATATTTCTTGGGGGTGCATGGGGGCATCCCCAAGCTTGAGCGTTTGACACTCCTGAATCTTTTTATCATCTTCCCTCGCACACTTGAAAACTCCCTTCATACATAACTCATCATAATCTGATTAGCGAGGTTAGTACCCATAATAAAATAATTGTTCCTTGCTGGAAATAAAGATATTCTTGAAGTTCTACTGTTTCTCAAGATTGCCAAAAGGTTTTTGCAAAGAAAAAGCAAGCTCTAGGTTTGCAAAATGAAGGAAAGGCAAAACAGGACAGAATCTGTGAAAAACAGAACAGCAGGTAGTAAATGATTTTTCCGGGGCACTTCTGCAACTCTAATCAAAAAACTCAAAACAGACGCACGAAAGACAATTATATAGAGCACGCAGTCGAAAACATTCAGACCAAAAAGATGATCTGGTGATTTTATACGAATTTTTCTATCCAAGGACAGAATCTGTTTCCTGGACAGCACGTCACAACTTTTGAACTTTCTTGCAATCAGAGGCTAAACTTGGCACAAAGCTGAAAAATAAAGATACAATGATGTTGCTACAGTAGTAACAAACATCAAGACCACTAAAACTGAAAGTAAACATAACAAGGGTTGTCTCCCTAGAGCTCTTTCTTTATAGCCATAAAGATAGGCTTAAGACTTTAATGATGCTCTCGTAGAAATAAGAGCTGAAGAACAAAAGAGAGCATCAAGAAGCAAATACCAAACACATTTAAGCCTAACATGCTTCCTATGCATAGGAATATTGCAATAGAATAATTCATTGAAGCACAAAGCAACTAGCATAGGAAGGCAAAACAAGCATAACTTCAAAATATTCACCATAAAGAGAGGAAACTTCTTATTATTAAGATATTTAGAACCAAGTCTCCCTCTCTCATTATAAATTTCAGTGGCATCATGGATGAACTCAACAATATAAGAATCACATAAAGCATTGTTACCATGATCCATATGCAAAAAGGTACTCTTACTCTCCACATAAGCATAATCTTTCTCATTGGTAATAGTGGGAGTAGGACTATCATAAACAAATTGAACACTATAGATTACTTGTGTATTAGGAGGGTGGTGTTCAACAAGGGAGTAATTCCCTCCATGATTATGACAAGTTTCATAAGGATAATTTCTCCTTATGTCATAGGTACCTTTGTAATCACTATAGGTTGGAGTTATGACATCATCATAGTAGAGAAGAGCATTAACATTGCTAGCAACTATATTTGTAATCATGTTGTCTTTATTCTTACTAGCAAAAGAATTATCAATTATCACATCACTAGTGGGTAAAGGGTTTGCAATCCTATCATCCCCAAGCTTAGAGCTTCCCATATCATCACTTTCAGAGTTGGTACCAAAAAGATTTTCAAGATCATAAGTAGCATTATCATCATTTTCCCAATCACAATAAGTATCATGCATATCATAATCAAAATCATCTTCAATAGTACCTACGGACGTATCATCAAGATGATAATTAAGGCAATAAACTTCACCTTCTTCTTTAAACTTACAATCGTTAGGATAAAAGTTGATGGGAGGAATATAGTCAGGCCAGGTTGATACCCATTCTTCTTCTTTCTTGCTCCTCTTCCTCCTCCTCTTCTTTTTCTTCTTATTAACCTTAGGAGGGAGTGGTTGGAGATGAAGCTTCTCCACATATCCTGGTTTATCATTAGAAACAATAGGGGAAACTTGGGAGAAACTCTCGTTTTTATTAGCAGAAATATAAGAGACATTTTTATACTTTGGTAAAGTTCCCTCCTTTATAATCTTACCTATGTAATCATTTTCATGGCAATTAACAACACAATATAGATGGCAATTTTGCAAAGTGTTTTTTATTCCTATGGTATTAACATCTAGCCATGAAATCTTTTCTGATAACTCTTCACACATCAAAAATAACATAAGCTCATCATAAAGATCGGAGGTGATCATGTTATCACACAACCGGTTAACAGTTATGTTTTGAAAGTTCATTCATTGAAAATTAAAGTGACCCTCTATACGGCAAAGTTCACAAGTAAAAGGATAAAGGTCACACAATTCTCTAGCAATTTCATTTAAATCTCTGACCCAAGTGATTCTTCTTTCATGCTTATGTTGCTTACAATACTTCTCTTCTTCAATCATAGGCCTTTCACAAGGTCTATCCACTCCACAAAAATTAACATGCTTATATAAAACTTCATTTTTAGGAATTGGATCATGCATGTTGCAATCATCATGAACAATTTCATTTTCTTTGCAAGTCTCTTTAAAAGGTTTATGATACTTGATCCAATCCTCCTTAGGCATATTAAGATGTGAAGCAAAAGATTTGAGGAAATCAACAAGGAGTTGAGAATCAAGCCCAAACTTAGCACTAAACTTATTAAAACTTGTAGTTTCAACAAAGGACTTAATGCAATCATACTCATAAATTATACCTGACTCTTTACCTTTGTCGATCTCCCAATCTTCAGTGTTGCGTTGAATTCTTTCAAGGAGTTCCCATTTAGCATCAATCTTTTTGTTTGTGAAAGAACCCATAGAGGAAGAGTCGAGCAAATCTTTATCCTGTTGAGAAAGCCTCGCATAGAAATTAGTAATAATCATATCTTTGGGGAGCCCATGGTTAGGACATTTTAGCATTAACGTTTTTAGTCTCCCCCAAGCTTGAGCTATGCTCTCTCCGTCATGAGGATAAAAATTATAAACATAATTCCTATTCTCATGGACTTCATGAAGAGGATAAAACTTGGAGTAAAAGAGAGACTGGATCTCTTCCCACTCCAGCAGGTGAGAGTCATTTAGTAGCCTATACCATTCCAATGCTTTTCCTTTCAGTGACAAGGCAAATAATTTCCTCATGACAAACTCCCTTGATACACCTGCAAGCTTAAATAATGAACATAGTTGTGACAGATATAGCAAGTGTTCACCGGGATGTCTGTCTCCTGCATAATGATCAGCCAAAACATAATTGATAATACCAGCTGGTATTTTATAGGGCACAATTTCAGTAGGGGGAGGAGCAACCACCACAGGTGTGGGGCGTCTTCCCGCAAGCAACGATCCAATAGCAAGGTTGTCCATAAGCATAACTAGTGAAATAAAAACAAGAAACAAAAAGATTTAATTGCAAGATCTAAAGATATACCTTCAAGCGCTCACCTCCCCGGCAACGGCGCCAGAAATAGCTTGATGTCTACACATGCTTCTACTCTTGTAGACTATGTTGGGCCTCCAAGCGCAGAGGTTTGTAGGACAACATCAATTTCCCTCAAGTGGATGACCTCAGGTTTATCGAACTCAGGGAAGTAGAGGTTGAAGATGGTCTCTCTCAAGCAACCCTGCAACTAAGATACAAGAAGTCTCTTGTGTCCCCAACACACCTAATACACTTGTTAGATGTATAGGTGCACTAGTTCGGCGAAGAGATGTTAAATGGCAAGTGATATGGATGGCAAAACAAAGTAATATAAATCTGTAATAAAAAGTGCAGCAAGCAAACAAGTGGTAAACGTGAGCACAAATGGTATTGCAATGGTGGAAACAAGGCCTAGGCTTCATACTTTCACTAGTGGAAACTCCCAACAACATTAACATAATCGAATCACATGATATTTCCCATAAAACATGCAAAGGGGACGCACTCGGAGGTCATTCCTTCGTGGTCAAGAGAGGACGAGAATTATGTAGGGCTACAAAAGCACACCTCAAAGTTCGTAGTTCTCAATCTAAGGATTTCCCAATGTCACCGCGGCCATCCAAAGAGAGTCCCACAATCACCACAACATATCTAAAAGATAGTCAAAGACAAGCACCAAGAGACTCTCAATCTTCAATCAACACACAAGAGAGGAAATCACTCATGAAAATATTTTTCTAATCCATGTCCAATAGACCGCTGTCACCTTGGTCTCGGGGATTATACTAGATAAAGACAAGTGAGTACATCAATCCAATACATAGAGGAAGGGGAAACATCATGGGATCACCCTAGATTAACATAGCCTATGATCACAACGAAGATCACATCATGGGAGAGAGAGATAACCACATAGCTACTGGTAGAAACCTCAGCCCCGAGGAGGAACTACTCCCGCATCATGGAGGGAGGAAGCAACGTCGATGGAGATGAATCCGGGGGAACTTCCCCGTCCCGGCAGGGTGCCGGCTGATGTCTACACACGCTTCTACACTTGTAGACTATGTTGGGCCTCCAAGCGCAGAGGTTTGTAGGACAGCAGCAATTTACCTCAAGTGGATGACCTAAGGTTTATCGAACTCAGGGAAGTAGAGGTTGAAGATGGTCTCTCTCAAGCAACCCTGCAACTAAGATACAAGAAGTCTCTTGTGTCCCCAACACACCTAATACACTTTTTAGATGTATAGGTGCACTAGTTTGGCGAAGAGATGTTAAATGGCAAGTGATATGGATGGCAAAAGAAAGTAATATAAATCTGTAATAAAAAGTACAGCAAGCAAACAAGTGGTAAACGTGAGCACAAATGGTATTGCAATGGTGGAAACAAGGCCTAGGGATCATACTTTCACTAGAGGCAACTCCCAACAACATTAACATAATCGAATCACATGATATTTCCCATAAAACATGCAATGGAGACGCACCCGGAGGTCATTCCTTCGTGGTCAAGAGAGGACGAGAATTATGTAGGGCTACAAAAGCACACCTCAAAGTTCGTAGTTCTCAATCTAAGGATTTCCCAATGTCACCGCGGCCATCCAAAGAGAGTCCCACAATCACCACAACATATCTAAAGGATAGTCAAAGACAAGCACCAAGAGACTCTCAATCTTCAATCAACACACAAGAGAGGAAATCACTCATGAAAATATTGTTCTAATCCATGTCCAATAGACCGCTGTCACCTTGGTCTCGGGGATTATACTAGATAAAGACAAGTGAGTACATCAATCCAATACATAGAGGAAGGGGAAATATCATGGGATCACCCTAGATTAACATAGCCTATGATCACAACGAAGATCACATCATGGGAGAGAGAATTGACCACATAGCTACTGGTAAGAACCACAGCCCCGAGGAGGAACTACTCCCGCATCATGGAGGGAGGAAGCAACGTCGATGGAGATGAATCCGGGGGCACTTCCCCGTCCCGGCAGGGTGCCGGCACAGGAATTCTAGTCCCCCGAAGCTTGATGGCGATGGCGGCGGAGATCGGAATCGCGTGTGGAATAAAAGGGTCTGGAATCATGGTTTCCGCGACACGGTGTAAATATATGCCAAAGGGGGGCATCAGAGGGGGTCAGGGGTGCCCAGGCGCCCCCCCGGCGCGGCCAGGGGGGCCGCGTGGGCAGGCCGCCTGGAGCCCTTGTGGGTTCCCTCCGGCCCTGCTTTGGCCGCATGGAAGCTTCCGGAATGCTTATTTTTTATATAATTTTTCTGGATTTTTTCTAGCAGTTCTCGTAATGTGAAAACCTGAAATACAAAAACAGCTGAAAACAGAAACTGGCACTGGGGTGCACTGAGTTAATAGGTTAGTCCAAATATGATCAAAAGTGTATGGAAGTGTATAAATAACATAGCAATATCACCCAAAAGAGGCATGGAGCAAGCAGAAATTATAGATACGTTTTGGACGTATCTGGATGCTGCCCCGGCAAAGAAAAACCGGCGACGGAACAACAGGAAGAAGAAAGGCAAAGATGTGCTAGTCGTTGAGCAGTCCGGCAACGAAGGTGGCGCCAAGAAGGCCAAAGTTGGTAGCTCCGGCAAGGAGATTGCCGCATGCACCAACTGCCAGGCTGTGGTGGCCGCCGACAAGCAGGACGGCACCGACAAGTAGTACTGCAAGTTCCACCGCACCAAGGGTCATGACCTCCAGAATTGCAAGAGGGTCGAGCAGCTCGTCGAGCAGCAAAAGGCTGAGTACGAGTGACGCGACAAGGAGAAGGCCCAAGGAGGTACTAGAGGATCCGACCAGAAGCGTGCCGTCCGGGGAGGACGCCGCGGCAAGGCCAAGTAGCGGCAAGGAGACAGACCTCCCCGCGGCCGCGACAAGGATGAAGATGACGACAACGATGAAGACATGGATGATGTCTGGAACAGTGAGCAGGAGTTCCAAAAAGCCACAGAGGTCTTGTGCGTTGACGGCGGTGCTTCTCTGCATACTTCACACCGCCAACTCAAGCAGTGGGTGAGGGAAGTTAATGCGGCAGAACCACCTGTCGAATCACGCAAGCTTCTGAAATGGTCCAGCACGCCTATCATCTTTTATATTGAGGACCACCCTGATCGCACAACTGCGGTCGGGTGCTTGCCGATGTTGGTCTCACCAACTATCCGCAACCTCAAGGTCACTAAGATGCTAGTTGACGGCGGGGCCGGCTTGAACCTGATCTCCTCCGCTGTACTCCAGAAACTCCAGATCCCTGACAGCGAGCTCGAAGAGACCGACACATTCCAAGGAATCAACCCGGGAAGGAGCAAGCCGAAGGGGAAGATCACGTTGCCAGTGACATTTGGTGGCGAGCTAAACTTCAGGACTGAGAGGGTCACTTTTGACGTTGCCGATTTTCCATTGCCTTACAATGGGATACTCGGCCGTTCAGCACTCGCCAAGTTCATGGCAGCCTCTCACTACGCATATAACATGCTGAAGATGCCAGGCCCGATAAGTGTCATCTCTGTCCCTGGCGACAAGAAGGATGCTCTTATCTGCGCCGACAAGATCTACCGGGAAGCAGCAGCCGCAACAGATCGCAAGTCACTTGCCGCTGAAGCTCCCGGGGGGAAGAAGAAGACCAAGTCCGGCAAGAGTTCTGATGCCCACTCCGGCAAGCGCACCTCTTCGGAGTGTTGCGCTACCATCGAGGACGCACCATCGAGCTCCACCAGCAAGTGTTAGAAGGCAATGGCAGCTCCACCAGAGACCAAGAAGGTGTCCGCCAAGGAGGACGACACTGGTGGTACTTTCACCATCAGTGCCACTCTTGACCCCAAATAGGAAAGCGCGCTCGTTGCTTTCCTGCGGGCGAATGTCGACGTGTTTGTGTGGCAACCGTCTGACATCCTCGGTGTTCCCAGGAAAGTAATTGAGCACCACCTTGCCGTCTGTCCTCATGCGCGGCCCGTCAAGCAGAAAGTCAGGAAACAAGCAGTGGAGCGCCAAGAATTCATTGCAGAAGAGATCAAGAAGTTGGAAGCAGAAGGCCTCGTCAGAGGAGTGCTCCATCCTACGTGGTTGGCCAATCCTGTAGTCGTGTGCAAGGCAAACGGGAAATGGAGGCTTTGTATCGACTTCACCGATGTGAATAAAGCTTGTCCCAAAGACCCATTTCCTTTGCCGCGCATTGACCAGATTGTTGACTCCACGGCCGGATGTGACTTGCTTTCATTTCTTGACGCATACTCAGGATACCATCAAATCTTCATGGCAGAAGAGGATGAGGAGAAGACCACATTCATTACTCCATGTGGCACGTACTGCTTCATACGGATGCCTTTCGGATTAAAGAATGCTGGTTCAACATTTGCAAGGGTGGTCCATACAGCTTTTGAGCCACAAATACACAGAAATGTAGAAGCATACATGGATGACATAGTGGTCAAGAGCAAAGACAAGGCAACCCTGATTCAAGATTTAGACGAGACCTTTGCAAATCCGCGCAAGATCAGCCTCAAGCTCAACCCCGAGAAGTGTGTGTTTGGAGTCCCTTCCGGCAAGCTTCTCGGGTTCTTCGTGTCTCAGAGGGGAATTGAAGCCAATCCCGACAAGATCATGGCCATTGAGAAAATTGAAGCACTGAAGCGCGTCAAGGATGTATGAACACTTGCCGGTTGCATGGCTGCTCTCAGCAGGTTTATCTCTAAGTCTGCTGAGCGCGCCCTGCCGTTTTTCAAAATATTGAAAAAGGCAGGTCCAATGAAATGGACTCCGGAAGCAGAGGCTGTGCTGCAAGACTTGAAGAGATACCTGTCCTCCACTCCAATACTTGTCGCACCTAAACCACAAGAGAAGTAGCTGCTCTATCTAGCGGCAACCAATCAAGTGGTTAGTGCTGCGTTAGTAGCGGAAAGGGAGGCAGATGATTAGCCAGCAACCGTGGCAAGCACGTCCAGCGACAAGCAGGGGGCTTCCCCGACATGCTCTGGTCCCGACAAAGATGGGTCTGCACAGGCACAAGAGGAGATACGGAAGAGAATGGTGCAGCGCCCAGTTTACTTTGTCAGCTCCCTTCTGCAAGGGGCTAGGTCAAGGTACTCGGGTGTGCAGAAATTGCTTTTCGGCCTTCTCATGGCCTCGAGAAAGCTGGGCCATTACTTCCAAGCACATGAGATCACAATTGTCACTCGCTTTCTGTAGGATCGAAAGTATGTCTAGAGGGGGGGGGATTAGACTACTTGACAATATAAAAAATCTGCCTTTCGATCATGCAATGTTTTTGGCAGTTTCACAATTAAGATCAATTCAAGTAACACCCTACACATGCAATTCTAGAGTATAAGCAGCGGAAAGTAAATTGCACATGTAGTAAAGAGAGGTGGAGAAGATCAAACGCAGTTTGGAGACACGGAGATTTTTGTCGTGGTTCCGATAGGTGGTGCTATCGTACATCCACGTTGATGGAGACTTCAACCCACGGAGGGTAACGGCTGCGCGAGTCCACGGAGGGCTCCACCCACGAAGGGTCCACGAAGAAGCAACCTTGTCTATTCCATCATGGCCTACGCCCACGGAGGACTAGCCTTACTCGGGGTAGATCTTCACGAAGTAGGCGATCTCCTTGCCCTTACAAAGTTCTTGGTTCAACTCCACATCACAAAGACAGAGGCTCCCAAGCGACACCTAACCAATCTAGGAGGCACCACCCTCCAAAAGGTAATAGATGTTGTTGATGATGATGAACTCCTTGCTCTTGTGCTTCAAATGATAATCTCCCCAACACTCAACTCTCCTCACTGATATGGCTGTGGTGGAAGAAAGGATTGAGTGGAAAGCAACTTGGGAAGGCTAGAAATCAAGTTTCATATGGTAGGAATGGAATGACTTGATCTCAACACAAGGGTAGGTGGTTCTCTTCTCAGAAAGTGTATGATAGGAGTGGTAGACTTTCTGATGGCTCTGTCTTCGAATGAAGAGGGGGTGGAGGGGTATATATAGCCTCCACACAAAATCCAACCGTTACACACATATTTGAGCAATCTCGGTGAGACCGAAGTGAAAACTCAGTCAGACCGAAAGTTCAAATATAGTGAACGTTGGGATTTTCGGTGGGACCGAAAATACCATCTCGGTGTGTCCGAAGTGAGTCAAAGGTAGGAGCTTGCCATTCTCGGTGGGACCGAAATTAACAACTCAGATATTCCGAAGTGATGTCAATTGGTTACAGAAGGTTGGCAGTCCAGTTTCGGTGAGACCGAACTCAAAATCGGATGGACAGAAAAATTAGGGTTTGGAAGAATAACTGAGGTGGTTCATCTCGGTGGGACTGAGTTTGCAGAATCGGTTTGTCCGAGATTACTTATGAGTGTGTTAAGTAGTGAAGAGTGCTGATAGTTGAGGGAGCTAAATCACTAAGCACTTGAGCAACCAGATCATCAACACAACCTCATCCCCTTTTAATAGTATTGGCTTTTCCTATGGACTCAATGTGATCTTTGATCACTAAACCAAAAATAGAGTCTTGAGCTTTTGCCAATGCTTGTCTTAGCATTTTGAGGGGTCCACTTCTTCAGACATTTCCATACCCATATCATCGAACTTCTCTGAAATGATTCTTAAGTAAATATTAGTTCAATGATATATATGTTGTTATTAATTACCAAAACCACCCGGGGATTAGTTGCACTTTCAATCTCCCCCCTTTTTGGTAATTGATGACAACATATAGATCAAAGCTTCGACAAAAGATATAATCAATGAATAATATCGTCGCTTTGAGAAGTATGTGATAAACAAGAGCTCCCCCTAAATTTGTGCATTATTTAAAATTTGCGTTTGAATGCAAATGCACAATCGATTAGGATTATGGGTCACTCTTCCATGTCACATACATCTTGGTGGAGCGCACAAAATGATAAGAATGAATAACACGCACTCAATCACCAAGACAAGAGTGAATAGCCATACAATAAGGAATAGCATATGATAAGCATTAAGCACACATTAAAGCATAGTATGACCAAGCACTCATTAAGGTAGCATCAAACGTAGTAGCAAGCACACTGAAAGTTTCGAAAGACCAAAAGAAACCAATGTATCTCAAAGAAACCGGCAAAAGAACGAAAGAGCACTCTCTCTCTCGAAGGCAAAAGAACGAAAGAGCACTCTCTCTCTCTCGAAGCCCTATGATCTATACAATTTCTCCCCCTTTGGCAACAAGTTACCAAAAAGTTCGAAAAGGTATAGAGCTAAGCGTCACTGCGGGCTCTGCTGGCGGCTCCCGTCTGGGTAGATGTCGGAGTAGAAATGACTGCATCGGCGAAGACTTCTGCTGATGTCTGCGCTGGAGGAGTGGATGCTGGAGCTGGAGTAACTGCTGGAGCTGTGGCTGGTGCTGAAGTGGTAGCCCTGGAGTCAGTCACTGGGATAGCTGCAGATCTGGATCCTCTGGGAAACTGAGCAGTCTGGCGATGAGAGTCCTGGACTAGATCATCCTGCATGAGTTCTGCTCTCTCCTGCCTTGCTTCCTCCATGTCTGCCTCAAGCTTGTTGACGGACACCTGAATCTCTATCAGCTTCACGTCCAGAGCGTGGATCTTGTCCTCAACAATCCTCTCTAGGCTTTCCTGAGATTGCTCAATGCTGGCCAGGCGTTGTTCAATCCTCTGGGTAGCTTCAAGAATCTGTTCTCCGAAGCTCTTTGGTTTAGCTGCTGCTGCTGCTGCCTCTTTGTCAGCTTTAGCTTTCTTCGCAGCTTCAATTTTGGCTTGTCCTTCAACTGAGGTTGGATCCTCCTCATCCATCACAACTACGTTGTCCTCATGCTCTGGCTGCAGTGGCAAGTGCTTCCTATCCAACATGAATTTGCCCGTGCCAAACTTGGCATTGATGAGCATCTGAATCTGCGGGGCAAACACACACGACCTCTTCTGGTCAGCTGCAGTCCTCTTAATGGTCTCTACCATTAAGTCCATCACCTTGAAAGGTGCCTTCTCATCGAGAATGTGCAGCATGTTGATAGAATAGCCTCGAATCATGCGGTGGTCTCCAGACTTGGGCATCAAGGTATGCCTCAAAATAGTGTTAGTGGTGGTCAGACCTGCCTGGAGATAGTACACTGAGCCAAGCTTCCACCCTTCCAAATCAGCAGCGGGGATCTCCTTGTACATGTTCTTCATGGAATCATGACTCTTCTTAGGAATCCCATAGACATCAATGTCGTCCTCTCTCTGCACTGGAGCATTCAGAAGTTCTGCCCATTCTTCAACAGACGAAGAAAACCTTTGACCTTCGGTCATCCAGGTGATCTTGCCATCAGGATAGAAATGGGCTGTGGCGTAGAACTGCATGATCATCTCGTCATTCCAAGCTGTCAGCTCTTGACCCACAAAATCAGCAACTCCACATGCAGTAAAGCTCTCATGCACATGGGGAAAGAAGTCTCGGTGCTCTTCACTGCCAATGTACTTCCAGTCAACATACCTGGTGTCAGCAACAATGGGCTTCTTATCCATCAGCACGGTCTCATAGAAGTCCTGCTGCTCTCTGGTGTGGAATCTGGGGTCCACAACAGTCCTTCTCCTCATAGCATATGGATCAGACTGTCTCCATAGCCTGAGACCTTTATCTTTCCTTGCCTTCATGTCCTCAGCTTGAGGATGAGCATCATTGTGGAGTGGCAACTTAGGACGGAGCTTAAGCAACACATGCTCTTCATCTGATTCAGACGGTGGCATCTCACCTTTGTTCTTCTCAGAAGCTGGAATGCTCCTGGTTGTTCTCTTGGGCTTGGCTGGAGCTGCCTTGGCTTGAGCAGGCTTCTTGGGTTTAGAGGAGGCTTGAGCCCGAATAGCATCACCCATGAACTTAGCTTTCTGAGGAGGAGGCTGGGGTGCATCTTCTTCTTCTTCAGCAGCTGCATCAACTTGAGGTTCAGCATATACTACCCTCTTCCTCTTGGAAGTTTTCTTCACCTTACTTGGAGCTGGCTCTTCCAAGTTGAGCTTCTTTGCAACAGCTGACTGCTTTACCTTGCTTGTGCCTTTCCTTGACTGCTGCCCTTGGTGCTCTTTGGCAGCCACATTCCTCTTTAGGCTTGGAGGTAACTTCCTCAACAACAAAGTCAGAGTCCTCATCATCAGAATTTCTCTTCTTCCTGGTTCTGGTGGCTGCAGGAGGCAAACCACTAGGGGTTCTCCTCTCACCATCATCACTGGAACTGCTAGCCTCAGGACTTGTATCTGCCTCTGGAATCTCAGCAAAAGGTGACTCAGACCTGTTCTGCCTGTCACTGACATCTGACATGGTTGACAACCTGTGAAAAGATAAGGTATAGGCAGAGTAGAAGAGTTATCACAACTGCAGAGGTTTTTGCAAAAAAAATGAGTTCAAAACATAGTTTTGAGTTTTCACAGAATGCATTTCGGTCAAACCGATTTTAAGTTTCGGTGAATCCGAAGTGTATACAGAGGCCTACACACCACTTTCGGTCAGATCGAAATGGGTTTCGGTCCTACCGATAACCTAGGGTTTCACTGAAACTAAGTTTCGGTCACACCGATTTGCACAACTCGGTTAGACCGAATGATGCAGTGCAATGGCCAGAGGCCAAATCGGTCATTCCGAGTTTCAAAATCGGCTTCACCGAGATTCGTTCCGTGGAAACCTAAACCTAAGAATTTCGCTCGAAACTAGAGGATCCGATCTGATGTTTTAGGGAATATCTCAAACGTGGATAGATTCATGGCAAACCATTCGTGCAAGAGTCAGATGGGGAGCACGAAAGGGATCGGGACTCACCCTATCTTGGTGGAGTCCCTCTACGGCGGCAACGGCGCGGAGAGGATTACCGTTGACGGCGGCGGAGACCTGCGGCGAGGGCGCACAGGCGACGACGGCGACGATCCGAAGACCAGGGCGACGGCAGCAGGGGACTTGGGGGCGAACGGTTTGAAGAGTTAAATCGCGCGCAGCCCTCAGGTATATATATCCCCATACTGTCGGTGGGACCGAGTTGAAAAACTCGGTGTCACCGAAATGTATAACTGCTGTGCAGTTACGCATATCGGTCAGACCGAGATGTTGAACTCGGTTTCACCGAGATGAAACCTAGATCGGTCTAAGCGTTTCGGTTGGACCGAGATGGAAAAGCCGGTCAGACCGAAATGGACTTAGAAGGTTTTGGAAGTCAGCCTTAGACGGATCGGTGGCTCCGAGTGCTCCTCACTCGGAGGGTCCGAAAATGACTTGTTCAAAGTTGTGATATGAGCATGAATAGAATTTGAGACAAGAAAGCATAGATAGCTAGGGAAAGTGCTTAGGCGTTCTTGTCCATCCATTTGGCCAGAAAAATCAAAACAATCAAAACAACAAATGGATGTCCTTGAATGGATAAAATTATGCATTCAACCTGCTCACACAATAAGATAGCAACTGAAATATGTGTCAAACATGCACAACCAACACTCTAGCTACTAGCACACAATTTGTCGATGACTAGGTCATCTATATATGAGTATTTTGACTTAGGAGCCAAATGAGAACATTTGATCATAGGTCATACTCATCGTTTAAGCACAAGTGGGGTTACCACTTTTTCATAAAACATTTATGTGTTCACATCATTTGGAGATGCTTATCTCAATTTTTAGAGCAAAGCTCCCCCTAGATGTGAGAACCCCTTTTAAAGGGTCAAACTAACTTTGGGTTGTCATAGAAGACTTCATGTAGATGTTGAAGATGTGGATGCTCAATGTTGATGTAGATCATCAAGAGTTGGGAGCTATCCTTTGGATTAGGGCACTTTCAATACCTACATGGGTCAGTCCCACAAGGAACAAACAAGAATATCCATAGACATAGATTGAAGTTCACAAAAGATGATGTCCATGAAAGCAATGATTACCTTGTCCCTTGACTTACCAACAAGAGGGTTTGTGACTCCATGAACTAGTGCATGATGTGGAAATTGATTGCACAAGTTCTTGCCAAAAAGAATATGAGTGAAGTATGTTGGCGGAGTCACCCTCAAGAACCTTCTAGTTCTTCTTCTTTGGGATCCACATCATCTTGATGGGAATCCTTGGTGTTGTAGTTGAGCTTGACGAAGTAGAACTTGATGTGTCCTTGGGAACCCACTCGACCATGGCTTGAGGTGCTTCAATGAATGCATCAATCTCCTCTTGAAGCTTGTCCTTGGCCTTTAGCTTGTGGTCTTGTGGTGGAAGGTCATCTTGAGCTTGTTCCACATTGGAAGAAGTAGGATCATACTTCTCCTTTTGTGAAACAAACTGTGGAGTAGGGTATTGACCTTGTTCCCACTAAACTCCTTCGGCGTTGAACTTTCGCTCAAAACCAATCCCTTGATTCTTCCGGTGTCTTCCTTGTTTGCGAACAATCTCCTCAAAGTTCTTGTAGACACCTTTCTCTATGATTTCCTTCAATAAGCTATTTTCTTGCTCAAGTGTAACTTGGCTTGAAACATTGTTAGTGGAATCAAGAGAACTACTAGAAGCAACAATATTGGATTTAACATAGTTGTTGTTACTACTAGAGGAAGAATTTTTCTTATGCTTGTCATGTTTAGTCTTACTAGGTGGCAAGAAATTAGACAAGAGAAGTCGTTTGGCAAGATATGAAGAACTCTTCTTTCGAAGATCGTCATTGATCGCTTTTAGAAACTCATGTTCTTGCTCTAGAGTGAGCTTCTCGAAGCGTAGCTTCTCATGAGATCTTAGGAGCTCTCTATGATCTTCTTGAGTTGTTTCATGAGCTAACTTAAGAGTGTTTAGTTCTTTAGTTAGACGCTCAATCTCCTTCATAGCATTGTCATTCGACTCTTCTCGACTATAAAGACTACTAGCATTTTCATCATTACTAAGCTCACTAGATTTATCATGCAAGAGCTCATCTTCACCAAGCAAGTCATCCTCATCACTATCAAAGTCAATGAATTCAGGGTGTGTTACCTTGGGACCTTTAGCCATGAAGCATCTTCCAATTCCCTCATTTGGTGAATCAAATAAGTCGTAGGAGTTGGAGTTGGAGGATACGAGTGCAAGTCCGGCAACACCTTCATCTTGACTGTAGTCGGAGTCGGAGTGATAGCTTCCATCGGATTGATTGTCGGAGTCGGAGCCGGAGACCCATTCACCTACATGAGCTTGATGTCTTCTTCTTGTGTAGCTCCTTGATGGCTTGTCTTTCCTCTCCGAATCCTTGCTTCTCCGAGAGGGTCTTCGTTCATAACGATTATCTCTACTCCTTCTCTCTCTCCGAGGTGACTCATCTCTTGCTCTTCTTCTTGGAGATTCTTCTCTTCTCTTGTGGGGAGCCGTACACTCATTTGAGAAGTGTCCGAGTCTTCCACAATTGTAGCAGTTTCGATCACGACTAGAAGATCTCTTTTCATCATATGATCTAGACTTTGAGCTTCTTTCTTTGCCTCTATTCTTGTAGAACTTGTTGAAGTTCTTGACCATTAGGCTTATCTCTTCATTGGCAATTAGCTTGTCACTTGAGGTAGTAGGAGCATCACTTCTAGCTTTGTAAGCACCACTTGACTTATTGTGAAGCTCTTCCTTATCCTTAAGTGTCATCTCATGAGCAACAATTCTTCCAATGACTTCAGTTGGCTTGAGAGTCTTGTAGTTTGGCATCATTTGGATCAAAGTGCACACGGTGTCATACTTTCCATCCAAAGCTCTGAGAATCTTCTTAATGATGAATCGGTCGGTCATTTCTTCGCTTCCTAAGCCGGCAATCTCATTTGTGATGAGAGCAAGCCTAGAGAACATTTCAGCGACTCCTTCACCATCCTTCATCTTGAACTTGTCAAGTTGTCCTTGAAGAATATCTAGCTTTGATTCCTTCACAGATTCAGTACCTTCGTGCATTTCAACCAAAGTATCCCAAATCTCTTTAGCATTCTCAAGACGGCTGATTTTGTTGAACTCCTCGGGACACAAAGCATTGAAGAGAATGTCACAAGCTTGAGCATTGTTTTGCAACATCCGCAACTCTTCCGGTGTAGCTTCGCGATCCGGAACTTTTCCTTCCTCGAAGAAATCACCTTGCATACCAACACAAATAATGCCCCATGCGGCTGGGTTATGACCAAGAATATGCATTTTCATTTTATGCTTCCAACTAGCAAAATTTGTACCATCAAAGTAAGGACCTCTACGATAATTACCCTCACTAGACGCCATACTCTCCTAGGTTGTGAAACCAAGCTTATGGAGTCCAATGCAATGGAAACCAAAACAATGGAGACCAAAGCTCTGATACCACTTGTAGGATCGAAAGTATGTCTAGAGGGGGGGGGGGGATTAGACTACTTGACAATATAAAAAATCTGCCTTTTGATCATGCAATGTTTTTGGCAGTTTCACAATTAAGATCAATTCAAGTAACACCCTACACATGCAATTCTAGAGTATAAGCAGCGGAAAGTAAATCGCACATGTAGTAAAGAGAGGTGGAGAAGATCAAACGCAGTTTGGAGACACGGAGATTTTTGTCGTGGTTCCGATAGGTGGTGCTATCGTACATCCACGTTGATGGAGACTTCAACCCACGGAGGGTAACGGCTGCGCGAGTCCACGGAGGGCTCCACCCACGAAGGGTCCACGAAGAAGCACGGAGGACTAGCCTTACTCGGGGTAGATCTTCACGAAGTAGGCGATCTCCTTGCACTTACAAACTTCTTGGTTCAACTCCACATCACAAAGACGGAGGCTCCCAATCGACACCTAACCAATCTAGGAGGCACCACCCTCCAAAAGGTAATAGATGTTGTTGATGATGATGAACTCCTTGCTCTTGTGCTTCAAATGATAATCTCCCCAACACTCAACTCTCCTCACTGATATGGCTGTGGTGGAAGAAAGGATTGAGTGGAAAGCAACTTGGGAAGGCTAGAAATCAAGTTTCATATGGTAGGAATGGAATGACTTGATCTCAACACAAGGGTAGGTGGTTCTCTTCTCAGAAAGTGTATGATAGGAGTGGTAGACTTTCTGATGGCTCTGTCTTCGAATGAAGAGGGGGTGGAGGGGTATATATAGCCTCCACACAAAATCCAACCGTTACACACATATTTGAGCAATCTCGGTGAGATCGAAGTGAAAACTCGGTCAGACCGAAAGTTCAAATATAGTGAACGTTGGGATTTTCGGTGGGACCGAAAATACCATCTCGGTGTGTCCGAAGTGAGTCAAAGGTAGGAGCTTGCCATTCTTGGTGGGACCGAAATTAACAACTCGGATATTCCGAAGTGATGTCAATTGGTTACAGAAGGTTGGCAGTCCAGTTTCGGTGAGACCGAACTCAAAATCGGATGGACAGAAAAATTAGGGTTTGGAAGAATAACTGAGGTGGTTCATCTCGGTGGGACTGAGTTTGCAGAATCGGTTTGTCCGAGATTACTTATGAGTGTGTTAAGTAGTGAAGAGTGCTGATAGTTGAGGGAGCTAAATCACTAAGCACTTGAGCAACCAGATCATCAACACAACCTCATCCCCTTTTAATAGTATTGGCTTTTCCTATGGACTCAATGTGATCTTTGATCACTAAACCAAAAATAGAGTCTTGAGCTTTTGCCAATATTTGTCTTAGCATTTTGAGGGGTCCACTTCTTCAGACATTTCCATACCCATATCATCGAACTTCTCTGAAATGATTCTCAAGTAAATATTAGTTCAATGATATATATGTTGTTATTAATTACCAAAACCACCCGGGGATTAGTTGCACTTTCACTTTCCGCTGAAGAGGATACTGCAGAATCCAGAAGCAACAGGCAGGATTGTTGAGTGGGCACTGGAACTGTCAAGCTTTGGTCTCAAGTTTGAGAGCACTTCAACTATTCAAAGCAGAGCATTGGCAGAATTCATAGCAGAGTGGACGCCAACACCAGATGAAGAAATTCCAGAAACGAGCATCCCCGTCAAGGAAGCAAGCAAAGAGTGGCTGATGTACTTTGATGGTGCCTTCTCGCTGCAAGGCGCCGGTGCTGGCGTGCTGCTTGTCGCACCCACCGGAGAGCACCTCAAGTACGTAGTCCAGATGCACTTTCCCAAGGAGCAAGCAACAAACAATACCGCAGAGTATGAGGGTTTGCTTGCCGGTCTCAGGATCGCGGCAGACCTCAGGATCAAGAAGCTCATTGTCAGGGGCGACTCGCAGCTTGTCGTCCGCCAAGTGAACAAGAATTATCAGAGTCCGTTGATGGAAGCCTACGTTGATGAAGTGAGAAAGCTTGAAGAGCACTTTGACGGCCTACAGATGGAGCATGTTCCAAGAGCTCAGAACGACAACGCCGATGGCCTGTCAAAGTGCGCCGCACTTAAGTTACCTGTGGAACCGGGGATCTTTGTGCTCAAGCTGACTCAACTGTCCGTAACGCCATCAACTTGACAGAGCAAGAAGAGGAAGTTGATTTTTGGTGACTATTTTCCGGCAGAGCTCCCCGAAGCCGCCGCCAAGAAGGTCCCCAAGATCAACACCAAGACCGCTGAGGGGAAGTCTGCTCCGGCAAGCCCTAGGGTTTGTTCCGTTGAAGCAGACGCTCCCGACAAGTTTTGCTCCGGCAAGCTTGCCGGGGAACGTCAAGCTCCGGCTGAACCGCAGGTTCTCGCCGTAGAAGCGGATGTTCCCGCAGCAGTAGATGTGCCTTTAGTCCTTGTTGTCGAGCCACAAGCTCCAGCATGGGCACAGCAGATTGTCCGTTTCCTCCAGACAGGAGAACTTCCCGAAGAGCAAGAAAAAGCGGAAAGAGTAGCCCGGCAGTCAAGTATGTACCAGTTTGTGGACAACACACTGTACAGAAGAAGACTCAACGGTGTGAAATTGAAGTGTATTCCCCGGGAAGACGGACAAAAGCTGTTGGCAGATATACATGGAGGCATCTGTGGCCACCACATTGGTGCAAGAGCACTTGCCGGCAAAGCATTCCGGCAAGGTTTCTTTTGGCCAACAGCCCTCCAGGATGCAACTGCACAAGTAACCAAGTGTGAAGCGTGCCAGTTCCATTCCAAGCAGATACACCAGCCAGCTCAAGCTCTCCAGACGATCCCTTTATCCTGGCCATTTTCGGTCTGGGGGCTCGACATCCTCGGCCCCTTTCCCCGCGCAGTCGGGGGCTTTGAGTACTTGTACGTTGCAATCGACAAGTTCACAAAGTGGCCGGAAGTGGAAGCAGTGAGGAAGGTGACCGCACAGTCAGCAGTCAAGTTCTTCAGGTCGATTGTTTGCCGCTTCGGGATCCCTAACAGGATCATCACCGACAACGGTACGCAAGTCACGAGCCGCACCTTCATGCAGTACGTCCAAGATCTTGGCGCCAAGGTCTGCTTCGCTTCTGTTGCTCACCCGAGAAGCAACGGTCAAGCGGAGAGGGCAAATGCTGAAGTGCTGCGCGGGCTCAAGACCAGAATTTTCGACAGGCTACACAAGTGTGGAAGAAACTACATCGAGGAGCTGCCAGTGGTTCTTTGGTCGATCAGGACGACGCCAAATCGAGCCACTGGACAGACACCTTTCGCTCTATTCTATGGAGCAGAGGCAGTTCTCCCCACGGAACTCGTATATGGGTCACCTCGAGTGCTCGCTTATGATGAGCTTGAGCAAGAGCAGCTGCGACAAGATGACGCGCTGCTCCTTGAGGAATATCGTCTTCAGGCTGCTCTACGAGCTGCTCGCTACCAGCAAGCTTTGCGCCGCTACCATAGCCGCAAAATTAAGGCCAGAAGTCTCGAGGAAGGCGACCTTGTTCTTCGGCGCGTTCAGTCCGCCAAGAATTCCAACAAGTTGACGCCGAACAGGGAAGGCCCTTACCTGGTGAAACGAGTCACTAGGCCTGGCGCTGTCCGCCTTGAGACCGAAGATGTATTTCCGGTGAGCAACTCCTGGAACATCGAACATCTTCGTAAGTTTTACCCGTAAGGCGCGGTTGCCGGAACCCGTTCCGGCAACCACCTTTTGTACAAGTCTTGCCGCTGTTGCATGTAATCCTTTGTACAAAGCCGGGCATAGACCCCGTGCATCAGTAAAGCTCATGTGCTCCGCACATTTTGTCAATTTCATGCTTTCTATTTTTTGCATGTGTTATATGACACTTTGTGCAGCACCTACACCCGGTAAGCAATAACGAGCCTTAAGGCTCCATATCTTTGTTTTCTCTTCTTTCTTTTTCTCAAGCAAAGGAAGGTTCCCTCACCCACAAGTTTGCCGGGGGGGGGGGAGGAGAAGATAGTGGTATGGACCAGGCGTCATTCAAGAAAGTTTCGCCTTGCCGGGAAGCAAACAACAGAAAAGCTAAGTTGCCAAAGTTTGAGCAATCAGATTCTTAATTTTTTAAGTTATCTTCCTTGAACGACCGTGCTTTGTATGGAAAACCTGTGCGCGGAGGAACCAACTCGTAACTAGTTGCGCCCTTAACTTTGTTTCGAGCTCGCTCAACAACCTTGTTTTGAGTCCGCTCAACAACTTTGTTTCGAGTTCGCTCAACAACTTAAGTGAGCTGCGACTAGTTGCGACGAGGTTTCTTGTCGGTAACGGCACCGCCAGCAGGCTGCTGACGTTCCGCACTCAGCGCTCGCGGTTAAGGTGCCTGCGCCGGCAAGTTCCCTAAAAGTGTAGGGCAGAGACATACAAAGGAAGGAATCAAGTAAAGGAAATAAAATTGCGATCATGACCCAAAATAGAGTTATATTACAAGGTAGCTTGTCGCAGCTCTAACAGATTGTTTTCATAACATAATCATCAGCGACAAGGAAAGAAGAAAACGGGCGGCCTAATCTACGCGATCGCCCTCAACCCTCTTGATCCCGCTCACCTTGTCCACAATGGGTGCGACAAGGGCCTTGAGCGCCTCCAGATCAGCATCCGGCGGCAGGGACTTGAGGACGTTGGTGAGGTTGAGGCCTGGGTTGCGGAAGGCCACCTTCACCAACACCTTTTGAAGGGCTCCCGCGCAGAGCTTGCGCGACTCGTCCGCCAGCTGCTTTGGGATCCTCTCCCGGAGTCGCTGGAGGGCCGTCGCCACGCCTTTGAAGAACAGAGTGAGCTTGGCGCTGGGTTGGAGGTTCTCATCGGAGGAGTACCCGAGATCCTCCATCCCCAGCTGTGCCAGCTCCTTGTCGATATCCGTAGCAGCATTGACGAGACCCTCCGTCCAGTGCTCGATGGTCTCCCTGAAAGTATTCTGGACGGCAGCAGCACTCGCCAGCAGCGCCTTCTCGGCCTTGATCTCCTCCTTCAAGGCCGTCTCCCGCTCCCTAGCACCGTCCAGCGTCTTGGTCAAAGTGGTCAGCTTCAACTCAAGATCTGCATTGGAGTCCTTGGCGGCGGCAAGCTCCTTGCCCTTCTCGGCAAGGCGAACCTGCAGCTCTGAGTTGCTGTGGGCATCCTTCTCTCGCTCATGCTTGAGCGCGGTGATCTCCTCACCTCTCGCCTTGAGATCGGCCTCGAGCTGCGCCACCTTCGTCTCCAACTCCTTCTTGGCGACCTCGGCAGCTGCGGCAGCGTCCTCTGCTTGCTTGAGGACTCCGCCAAATGATCGCTCGCGCGCGGCAAGCTCCTCCTCGGGGCTGTCGAGGTTGACCTTCCGCTGCGCCAGCTCGCCTTCCCGCGTGGACAGCTTCTCAGCGGCAAGCCGCTGCTGCTCTTCGACTTCGGCCTTTTCAAGGAAGAAGGCCGTCTGCTCCTCGGCAAGTTGCACCCGCTCCTCTGCCAAGGACCGGAGAGCTGCCTGGTTGAGGGCCCGGAGCTCCTCCGCGCGTTTCTCGATGTCGGCTCCCGCCTTCGCGGCAAGCGCCTCGCGGGACTCCAGCTTGGCTTGCCGAGCGCGGTAGAGCGACAACAGCTTCCGCAGCAGCCGCTCTTCCTCGGGCTTGCCGCTGCTGCTCCTCGGCGCGTCCACGAGCATCAGCCCGGTGGAGGAAAGTACTTCTCCGTCAAAGACTTCTCCCTCGACCGGCGCCCTGGACATGGACGCCCAGGGGAGGCTGATGAAGACTCCGTCGCCGGCCTTCAGGTAGACGCCTGGCTGGGGCTCTTCGGAGCCTGGCGCTGCGGCAGCAGCGGAGGGATCGGCGGTCCGTGTAGCGCCTGCCGCTCCTACGGCCTCAGGGCCATCAGTGCGATCGCCGGACCCCTCGCCAGCTGCTGCGGCGGCAGCCTTGGCGGCCTCATCGCCGGCGGGATCGTCAGCACCGGCCGCTTCTTCGGTGGCAGCGGCGTCGCCGATGTTGTCGCGCGTATTCTCCTCGACAGCAACCTCCGTCTCCATCGGCTCCGCAGCAGATGGGTCTGACGACAGGAAAGGGGAGAAAAACAGTCAAGCAAATATCCAAAAAGAAAGATCAAAGGAAGAAAAACCCAAGGGAAGTTTTGAAGCAAGGGGATTACCTGCGCGAGCCGGCTCTTCGGTAGGGTTCCTTGCCCGAACTCTCCCTTGGCGGCATAGTTGTAGTCCCCGCCGGCGGAGGGCCGCTGGTGCTGTCCCTCGCCGGAGAGCTCCCCCTTGCCGGAGGGCTCTCCCTTGGCGGAGAACTCGCCCTTGGCGGAGAACTCTCCCTTGCTGGAGAACTTTCCCTTGGTGGCGTAGTCGAAGCAGATGGCACATCGGGGGCGGTCTCTGGGCGCTCCTGGTGTGGCTGCTCTGCTCCTACACAATCAGCAAACAAATGTCAGCAAAGAAAGAATGCCCACGCGCGCCTAACAGCGGAAAGTGAACCATATACTTACGCTGGGGGATGCGCTGGGGGCTGCTCTGAAGATCAGTTGCCAGGTCCGGCAACTTTGTCTCGGGCGCACCCCCTGCTGTCACGGTGGGCTCGTCCTCGATGACAATCACCGGGACCTTGGCTCTCTTTGCCGCCCTCTGGGCCAGAGTTCTAAAAAGGAACAAGTTCAGAGTGTGGAAAATGAGATACAAGACAAAACAACAAGAATTGAAGAAATACAAGAACAACAAGAATCTTACTCTTCTTCTTCCTCATCGGAGCTGAGCGCGGAGAAGTCGAAGTCCGGTTCACGCCCGGCGCGAGGAGGCGGAGGAGTAGGCTCCCTTGGCCGCTTGACGGGGGCAGTGGCGGTGGTCTGAGACGACCCCGCTCCAGCTGCCGCCGTGGTGTGAGGAGCGGCAGGAGCAGAAGCGGCGGTCCGGGAAGACCCTGCTCCAGTTGCTGCAGAAGCGCGAGGTGCTCCCGCGGCAACCGTGCTTGCCGCGGTGGAGCGTGTCGCGCGGCGCGGCGGCTGTTGACTCGTCTGCCGCTCCGCTACGTTCCCGGCCTTGTGGAGACGCCTTCTTGGTGGAGCTCGAGGCTTTGCTAGCGGCGAGCTGCCTGAAGATGAGGAGGAAGAGGAGTCGATCTCCAGCGAGCCGCTCGTATCCTCGGCGGGCCCGCTCGACTCGACGCCCTGCTCGGCGGGCTCGCTTGACTCGGCGTCTTGCCCGGCAAGCTCCCCCTCACCGGCAAATTCCCCTCGCTCGGCAAGGCTTGCCGCCTTTGCTGCCTCTGCCTCCTCCATGGTGAATCCGAACTCACCCGCGGCTGCGGCTGCCGCCGCCTCTTCCAGCCTAGTGGCGATGCGCGCCAGCTCCGTATCAGTGGTGTCGTGGGTGAGGCCCTTCTTCTCGTCCGAGCGAATCGGCACTTCTTCCAAGATGTCAAAGAAATCCTGCACGGCGTCATCTGCAGGCTCTTGCCAAGTTGGGTCAATCCCATGAGAGTCGCACAGCGGCATCATTGCACGGATGCGGCTGAGCGCGGAGTTGTTGCACAGCGGAATGACACCCCTCGGTAACCTGAACACTTCGGGATGATCGGGGTCATACTTGAACAGCTCCTGGAGCATCGCGTTGAGCTCCAGGACAGTGAAGTTGAAGTTGAGGCCCGGGCGCAGCCTCATGATGTCCGCTGCATTCTCGAACTCCCAGGAGGGTCTCTTCCTCTCCTGCAGGGGGGCGATGCGGCGGCGAAGGAAATCTGTGCCAACTGCGCCTACAGTGAGCCCGGCAAGCATGAGGCGTTGGATCCGGGCAACGGCAATCTTTAGTCAATCGTGTTCCGGGGCCAAGTTGCTCCAGTCGTTGCCGCGCACTACTGGGGTTTGGCGCCAGGCGGTAAATGGCTGCGGGTTCTCCTCGACAATCCAACACCAATTGGCTCTCCACTCCTCCCACTTGCCGCAGAGCTCTCCCTCCAGATAACCTTCCTTCTTGTGGGCCCTCGAGATCCAGGAGACTCCGCCAGATAAAGGCTCTCATATCTCAACTCGGGGCATAAAGAAGTGGCGGAAAAGGGCTACATTGGGGTGGACTCCGACAAAGTTTTCACAGAGGTGTGCGAAAACTGCCATGGTCAGAACGGCGTTGGGGGTGAAGTCAAGGAGGCGGAGCCCGTAGGTGTCCGTAATGTCGCAGAAGAATTCAGAGAAAGGCGGGCAGAGCCCGCAATAGAAGAACAAGGCGAAGAAAGGGTATCCAGTCGGAGCCGTCCTCCAAGCGATGGCTGGAAGTACCTTCATGCGCGGGTGCGCCCGCGTATCCCCCGACCAGAAGAGGTAGTAGTTCTCCCTCAGCTCCCTCGCGGCAAGCTTGGGGGTGGAAGACAGCCCGCTCCTTTCGCAGCGCCGTGAGCCGCTGCGCCTCGGCCGACTTCGCGCCCTACCCCTTGTCGGTTTTCAGAGCCATTGCAGAAGTGGTGAAGGAGGTCGACAGCGTTGGTGGTGCCGGTGGCGATGGGGAGCGGAGCGCTGCTCTCTTTCAGCTTTGGGAAGAAGGGGAGCGGCGAAGGATTTCGAGGTTGGAGTAGCAACGGGCGGATGGACGAACTGCCCCTGTTTCCCCTGCTTATAAGGAGGGAGGGGGCGGACGTTCCGCCTTTCCGAATAAAGAAACCGCCCACGATCTCTCCCACGACGCCGCATTTAACGCATGTCGTTAAGGGAGGGCGCGGTGGATACTGAGTAAGATACGGCGTAACCCAGGCCACGCGTGCCCGTGCACTATTTTGGGCCTGGCCCAACAGCGCTCGGCACCGTGTATGGCCCAGGCCCGGAGGCTCCTGTCGGTGTACTAGAGTAGTGGTACCCTTAGTACCCCGAACTTGTGCACGGGCAGTCGCAGCACCCCGCGGCAAGGCTTGCCGGGTGGCCGCCAAGGTGCTCTGTGGTTCCTTTGGAGCCATTCAAGAACAAAGTATTCAAACCAAGAAGACAAAGCCCCGGCAAGAGGAGCTTGATGGGAAGGCCACTCAAGGCACAAGACCCCGGCGAGAGGAGCTCGCCGGGAAGGCCAACCAAGGCATCTCAAGGAACTTGCCGCGACGCGCCACGCGTCCCGGCAAGGCTCGGTGAGCGACAAGCTCCCGGACGCGACAAGACAACGACCGTGGCAAGGCGCTTGCCGTGGCAAGCTACGACTCTGTACCCACGCTCCAGCGCACCCGCCAACGTGTCGCTCTGGGACCCTTCCAGGCGTACGTGGCGGGAGGCTGTGCAGCCAGCGGTACGCGGTGGCAAGTGGCGCTGACAAGGTAGCCATCGTGGCGAACGGTGGCGTCCCTGACGGTCCCTTTTTGCATTGTTTGGGCGACACAGACGGACATTTAATGCCCTTATCCCCTGCCATCAGGGTTAGGTATGATACACTGTATAGGTAGTTGTACCAACCGCAACACTTACCCATTTTTACCCTCATCTGCGTTGCCACCTGTCGGTGACCCCTTGAGCATATAAAAGGAGGCCCATGCGCAACGTAGAGGGGGGTCCGAACACTCTCACGCTCGATCTCGTTAGCTGCTGAAGTGTACTGTAGCACTCAGCGCTCCCGAGCAAGAACTCAATACAAACCACAAAGCAGGAGTAGGGTTTTACGCATCTGTGCGGCCCGAACCTGGGTAAACTGCTCGTGTGCTTCTCCTCGATCTGCTCTTCGTGCGATCTCCGCCCCCACCAAACCGAAAGGGACTCGGCCCGCCGGTCCCATAGGTGTTCGTGGATCAGTTTCCCCGACACTATGTCATATATTAGTACCAAAAATGATATAAAATGATTATAATACATCCAAGAATGATAATGTAACAGCATGGAACAATAAAAATATATAGATATATTGGAGACGTATCGGCATCCCCAAGCTTAATTCCTGCTCGTCCTCGAGTAGGTAAATGATAAAAATAGAAGTTTTGGTGTGGAATGCTGCCTAACATGTCATATCATATTCTTTTCTTTATAGCATGGACATTGGACTTTTATATGATTCAAAGCAATAGTCTAGTTTTGACATGTGATTTAAATACTCAAGCATATCAACAAGCAACCATGTCTTTCAAAATATCAATGCTAAAATAAGTTATCCCTAGCCCATGATGCTCAACCCTTGATCCGTACATGAAACACACTCGCATATTAACTACACCCAACACTCATGCATGATTGTAGTGCTTCCTAGTTGGTGCTTTACAAGAGAAGATGGAGACTCAAATTCAAAATAAAAATTGCATAAAGTAAAAGAAAGGCCCTTCACAGAGAGAAGTAGAGATTTGTAGAGGTGCGAGAGATCAAAGCTTAAATTAAGAGATACAATTAATTTGGGTGGCATACTTTTCCCACCAACGAAAACGACTTAGAGTACCCAATACTTTCCATGCTAGATATATCATAGGCGGTTCCCAAACATAAAATGAAGTTTATTTCTTTTTCCACCAAACTTCACAAGCCATGGCTAACCGGATCCACGGGTGCCCTCTATACCAACACTTTCCAAGGAATTTAATTTTTGACAGCATAAAGTAAATTCATTTTTTTCATTTCAGGATTGGGCATCCCTAATACCTTTGCCTTACTCTCGTGCAATGACAAGTGAATAAACACTCATCGCGAGAAGAACACATCTAGCATTGAAAATATTAGCCAGCCCTCACCGCCTCGTGAGCGGTACGAGCACACAAAAGAGAAATTTATTGTGAAAAATAGAGATAGCACATACAAATTAGCTTAGAACGGCAAAAGAATACCGCATATAGGTAGGTAATAGTGGACTCATGTTGCAAAACTGGTTTAAAGGATTTTGGATGCACAAGTAGTTATCATACTTAGTGCAAAATGATGGCTAGCACAATTACTCATCAACATGACTCACATATCACATCATCATATCTTGAAACTATTAAAAGGAATCAAGTATTTTCTCCAGTGATCTTCATGAAAGTTTTTATTATATCCTTCTTGGATATCTATCACTTTGGGACTAATTTTCATGTGTTGTTTTTGATAATCTCAAACAAATATAAGTGAAAATCATGAGCATATTTTTTTTCTTTCTCTCAAAATAATTTAAGTGAAGCAAGAGAGAATTTCTTAATTTTTTTACTAACTCTCAAATAAATCTAAGTGAAGCAAGAGAGTATTTCTTCAAAAATATTGAAGCACACCGTGCTAAAAAATATATAAGTGAAGCACTAGAGAAAATCCATAGCTCATAAAAATTTAAGTGAAGCAAAGAGAGCTATTCTAACAAGTCATGGCATAATTATGGCTCTCTCAAATAGGTGTGTCAAGCAAGGATTCAAGACTTAGAAAACAAAACAAAACAAGCAAAGACTCATATCATACAAGACGCTCCAAGCAAAACACATAATATGTGACGAATAAAAATATAGCTTCAAATGAAATATCGATGGTTGTTAGAAGAAAGAGGGGATACCATTCGGGGGCATCCCCACGCTTAGTTGCTTGCTTCTCTTTGGATAATAGCTTTGGATGCCACGGGCATCCCCAAGCTTAGGCTCTTCTTACTCCTTATTCCTTCATCCATCGTAATATAACCCAAAACATGAAAACTTCAATCACACAAAACTCAACACAACTTTCGTGAGATCCGTTAGTATAAGAAAGAAAATCACTACTATAAGTACTGTAGCAAACCAATTCATATTTTTTTTCCATTATATCTACTATATTCCAACTTTTCTATGGCAAAAACTCATCACAGAAAACCATAGAATCATCAAAACAAGCACAAAACGCAAAGAAAACAGAATCTAACAAAAACATAATAGTCTGTAGCAATCTGGAAATCACAAATACTTATGTAATTCCAAAAATCTTGAAAACAATAGGACCACGTGAACAATTTGTGTATTAATCTTTTGCAAAAAGAATCAACTCAAAAACACTCTTTTGTTAAAAATGAGAATTTTCTCGTGAGCGCAAAAGTTTTTGTTTTTCAGCAAGATCAAATCTACTATCACCCAACATGATCATAAGGCTTTGCTTGGCACAAACCTTTATTCAAATCACAAAAACACATCTAAAGAGATGTATTAATGGGTATTTTATTAAACATAGCAAGGAGATCAAAAAGTAAAAAGATACAAGTTGGGTTGCCTCCCAACGAGCGCTGTCGTTTTACACCCTTAGCTAGGCATGATACCAAGATTTCAAGTGTTGTCATCCTTGTTGGACGATCCATATGTTGCCCTCATTATATATTCATAAGAAAATTTGATCTTTGTTCTAGGTAAGTGTTCCATGACCTTTCTCAAGGGAAATTGGAATTTAATATTCCTTTCTTTCATATCAATCATCGCGACAATAGTGCGCAAAAACGGTATACCAAGTATAATAGGACAAGACAGATTGCAATCGATGTCAAGAACAATAAAGTCTATGGGTACATAGTTCCTATTTGCAATAATAAGAACATCATTGATCCATGCCAAAGGCTTTTTAATAGTAGAATCCGCCAAATGCAAATTAAGAGAGCAATCTTCAATATTGGTAAGACCAAGAACATCACAAAGTGATTTCAGAATCGTGGAAATACTAGCATCCAAATCACACAAAGAAAAACACTCATAATTTTTAATTTTGATTTTTATAGTAGGTTCCCATTCAACATGCAACTCTCTGGGGATTTAAACTTCCAATTTCAACTTATCTTCTAAAGCTTTCATCATAGCATAAACAATATGTTTAGTAAAATCTTTATTTTGTTCATAGGCATGAGGTGAATTATTAAGGGATTGCAAGAAAGAAATACAATCAATCAAAGAGCAACTATCATAATTAAAGTCTTTGTAATCCAAAAGAGTGGGCAAATCACTAGTTAAAGTCTTGACCTCTTCAAACCCACTTTTATCAATTTTCTCAACAAGATTTTCACCCTCCAAATTATCGGGATGCCTTATAACTAAAGTTGACTCTTCTTGAGTCCCTTTATCATTAATTTGAAATTTACAAAACAGAGAATCAATAGAAGAAACACCAATCATTTTAAGGTCTTCATTATTTTTATGAAAGTAATCACTAGAAAACCCTTTTTCTAAAAATTCTCTTTTAGCTCTAAGCATAGCGGTTATTTTATTACTTTCATCCATAGAAAAATAAAGAGCTTTGATTGATTCCTCAACTTTAGGCACGAGAAATTTCAACTTGAGATTTTCCACATCACGAGAAATTCTATCAATACTCCTAGACATATCATCAATCTTATTCAATTTTTCTTCTATGGACACTGAAAATCTTTTGAGTATTGATAAATTCTTTAATATTGTTCTCTAGATCGAGGTATTCCTATTATTATTGTAAGAAGAATTACCATAGGAATTACCATAACTATTAGAGGAATTTCCCGGGAAATGCCTAAGATTAAAATTACCTCTATAAGCATTGTTATTGAAATTATTTCTAGAGATAAAATTCACATCTATGGCATCGCTATTTTGCTCAATAAAGGTAGACAAAGGCATATCATTGAAATCAATAGGAGCACTTTTACTAGCAACCAATTTCATAAGAGCAGCAACTTTTTCACTCAAAGAATCAATCTCAACCGAATTAACTTTTTTGCTAGTAGGCGCCCTTTCGGTATGCCATTGCGGATAATTCGCCATAATAATATGAAGCAATTTAGTGGCTTCACCCAAAGTAATTTCCATAAAAGTACCACCAGTGGCAGAGTCCAAAAGATTTCAAGAATCAAAATTTAAACCCGCATAAAAAATTTATATGATCATCCAAAGATTTAACCCATGAGTTGGGCAATTCCTTAGCATCATTTTCATCCTTTCCCATGATTGTGCAACATGCTCATGTTCACGTTGCTTGAAATTCATGATCTGGGTTCTAAGGAAACTAATTTTCGTGGGTGGAAAATACTTAGTAATAAAAGCATCTTTGCACTTATTCCAAGAATTGATACTATTGCGAAGCAAAGAAGAAAACCAAATTTTTGCAGAATCACTCAAAGAAAACGGAAATAATTTCATCTTCACAACGTTATTGTCCATATGTTTTTTCTTTTGCATATCACATAATTCCACGAAGGTATTAAGATGGGACGCGACATCCTCATTAGTAGTACCGGAAAATTGATCTTTCATGACAAGATTCAACAAAGCTCTATTAATATCACAAGACTCCGCACTAGCGGCGGGAGGAGCACTCGGAGTGCTGATAAAATCATTGTTGCTGGTAATGGAAATATCACACAACTTAGTGTTCTCTTGCGCCATCTTTGAGCAATTGTACACAAGAACACAAGTAGGCGATAGATCTAACCAAAAATGACGAACGAAAAAGAGAGCGAATAAAAATGGCAAATTTTTGTGAAGTGGGGGAGATGAAAATGGCAAATAATGTAAATTGCGAGGAGATGAGATTTGTGATTAGGAACTTGGTATATGTTGAAGATCCTCCCTGACAACGGCGCCATAAATTTCTTTTGATGGCTTGCTAGAACTACGTCGATATTTCCCCAAAGAGGAAGGGATGATGTAGTATAGGAGCGGTAGGTATTTCCCTCAGTGATGAAACCAAGGTTATCAAACCAGTAGGAGAACCAAGGAACACAATGTAAATGAAACCTGCACACAAATAACAAGTACTCGCAACCCGACGTGTTAAAGGGGTTGTTAATCCCTTTTGGGTAACAGATTGGTAAATAGATAGATAAATAGTTGTAAATATTGATAGATCGAATGCCAAATAAGATAAATTGCAGCAAAGTATTTTTGGTTTTTTGGTTTAATAGATCTGAAAATAAAAGCACATGAAAATAGATCGCAAAGGCAAATAATATAAGAAAGAGACCCGGGGGCCGTAGATTTCACTAGTGGCTTCTCTCGAGAAAAATAGCAAACGGTGGGTGAACAATTACTGTTGGGCAATTGATAGAACTTCAAATAATCATGAAAATATCCAGGCAATGATCATTACATAGGCATCACGTCCAAGATTAGTAGACCGACTCCTGCCTGCATCTACTACTATTACTCCACACATCGACCGCTATCCAGCATGCATCTAGTGTATTAATTCATGAAAAAACGGAGTAATGCAATAAGAATGATGATATGATGTAGACAAGATCTATTTATGTAGAAATATACCCCATCGTTTTATTCTTAGTAGTAATGATACATACGTGTCGGTTCCCCTTCTGTCACTGGGATCAAGCACCGTAAGATCGAACCCACTACAAAGCACCTCTTCCCATTGCAAGATAGATAGATAAAGTTGTCCAAATAAAACCCAAACATAAAAGAAGAAATATGAGGCTATAAGCAATCATGCATATAAGAGATCAAAGAAGACACAAACAACTTCCATGGATATAAAAAGATAGATCTGATCATAAACTCAAAGTTCATCGGATCCCAACAAACACACCGCAAAAAGAGTTACATCATATGGATCTCCAAGAGACCATTGTATTGATAATCAAATGAGGGAGAGAAAGCCATCTAGGTACTAACTACGGACCTGTAGGTCGACAAAGAACTACTCACGCATCATCGGAGAGGCACCAATGGAAGTGGTGAACCCCTCTGCGATGGTGTCTAGATTGGATTTGGTGGTTCTGGACTCTGCGGTGGCTGGAATTGATTTTCGTTGACTCCCCTAGGGTTTATGGAATATTGGGGTATTTATAGAGCAAAGAGGCGATCCGAGGGGCACCCGAGGTGGGCACAACCCACCAGGGCACGCCTGGGCCTCCTGGCGCGCCCTGGTGGGTTGTGCTCCCCTCGGAGCACCCCCAGGTGCTTCTCCGACCCACTGTATGTCTTATGGTCCAAAAAAATCCACAAAAAGTTTCACTGCGTTTGGACTCTGTTTGCTATTGATTTCTTGCGATGTAAAAAACATGCAGAAAACATCAACTGACACTTGGCACTATGTCAGTAGGTTAGTACCAAAAAATGATATAAAATTACTATAAAATGATTATAAAACATCCAAGAATGATAATATAACATCATGGAACAATAAAAAATTATAGATACATTGGAGACATATCAGAAGCTTCTACGCATCACACTTTGACAGATGATCAACTATGTTGTTTTCCGCACGGGGTACGTGCTCTGTTTGCAATCCATCAAAGTGCTCTTCCAATCTCCTCACTTCCTTGACATATGCCTCCTTCAATGGACTTTGACAATCCTTGTTGACTTTTCTCACCACAAGTTGTGAATCTCCTCGAATGATCAGTTTCTTAATTCCCACTTCCATTGCAATCCTCAGCCCGGCAAGGAGCCCTTCATACTCAGCTGTATTGTTGGTTGCTTCTTCCCGGGCGAAATGCATTTGGACGATGTACTTCAAGTGCTCCTCGGAGGGGGCGACGAGAAGCACACCAGCTCCTGCACCTTGTTTGGAAAAAGCACCATCAAAATACATAATCCATTCTTGGGGTGATTCCATGCCGGGGATAACTGTCTGTGTTGTTTCCTCATCAGGGGTTGGCACTCATTCTGCAATAAACTCCGCCAATGCCCTGCTCTGAATAGTTGTTGTGCTCTCAAACTTCAAACCGAAGTTGGATAACTCCAAAGCCCACTCCACTATTCTGCCAGTAGCCTCAGGGTTCCGGAGTATCCTTTGCAATGGGAAGCGAGTGACAACCTTAATCTCATGGGCTTGGAATTAGTGGCGCAGTTTCCTTGAGGCCATGATGAGACCAAAGATCAACTTTTGCACGCCAGAGTACCTTGATCTAGCCCCTATAACAGGGAGTTGACGAAGTACACAAGGCGATGCACCACTTTCTTCCTTGCCGTGTCCTTGGGGTTGCTCTCGCTGCCGTGCTCACTATTGTCCTGATCCTTTTCTTGCCCTGTCGGCCTCTGTTCACTCTCTATTTCATCCACTTCTCGTTGTGCTACAAAGGCTGCACTAACCACTTGGTTGGTTGCCTCTAAGTACAACAACAAAGGCTCTTGGGGATTGGGAGCAACCAAGGTAGGCACGGAGGACAAATAGGCCTTCAACTCATGCAAATACGCATCTGCTTCCGGGGTCCACTTCACCGGTCCTGCCTTCTTCAAAATTTTGAAGAATGCCAGGGCGCGCTCGACAGACTTGGAGATAAATCTGCTTAGCACAGCAACACATCCTGTTAGACGCCTCACATCCTTAACTATCCTTGGCACTTGGATTTGCTCGATAGCCTTGATCTTGTCAGGGTTGGCTTCGATCCCATGGTGGGATAGAAAGAACCCAAGCAGCTTGCCGGAGGGAACACCAAATTCACACTTCTCCGGGTTGAGCTTCAAATTGATCTTGCGCAAATTAGAAAATGTCTCCTCCGAATCCTGAATAAGTCTGGTCCTATCCTTGGTCTTGACCAAAATATCATCCATATAGGCTTCTATAATTCTGTGCAACTATGGCTCAAAACCAATATGAACTGCCCTTGCAAAAGTGGACCCGTCACTCTTTAATCCAAATGGCATGCGGACAAAATAGTACGTACCACATGGAGTTAAGAACGACGTCTTCTCTTCATCTTCTTTGGACATGAAGATTTGGTGATACCTAGAGTATGCATCTAGAAAGGAGAGCAAATCACAACCTGAAGTGGAATCCACAATCTGATCAATACACGACAAGGGAAACGAGTCCTTCGGGCAAGCCTTGTTGAGATATGTGAAATATATGCAAAGCCTCAACTTCCCGTTAGCCTTCCGGACTACCACTAGATTTGCCAACAATGTTGGATTTAGCACTCCTCTGACCAAACCAGCTGCCTCAAGTTTCTTGATCTCTTCTATAATGAACTGTTGCCCCTCGAGGGCCTGCTTCCGGACTTTCTGCTTGACAGGTCGGGCATGTGGGCAGACAACAAGGTGGTGCTCGATTACCTCCTTGGGAACACCAAGGATATCAGATGGTTGCCAGGCCAACACATCGATATTTTCCCGCAGGAAGGCAACAAGCACGCTATCCTATTTTCCATGAGGGTGGCGCTGATAGTAAAGGTACCATCAACACTAGCCAGCCCTGCCGGGACCTTCTTAACTCGGGGTGTAGTAACCCTAGATCTCTTGCTGTAGGAACATTCTGGCATGCCGTCAACGGATGCCATGCACTAGATGGGGGCACGCTTCTCGGACTCCTTGCTTAAGGTCCTACAATCCTTCTTTCATTTACTTTCCTTGGCGGGAACCATTGTCGCCGCTGACTCTGCCGCGACTGTGTCCCGGTATCTTGTCCACACAAATGATTGCATCCTTATCATATAATGGGATAGTGATAACTCCGAGCGGCCCAGGCTTCTTCAAGGTATTGTAGACATAGTGGGATGCCGCCATGAATTTAGCCAGTGTGGGTCGTCCAAGAATCCCATTTGACGGCAGGGGGAGATCAACCACATCAAACACAATCCTCTTAGTCCGGTAGTTCAATTCTCCCCCAAATGTCACCGACAATGTGATCTTTACCTTATGATGATTCCTGCTAGGATTAACTCCTTGAAATGTGCCGTAACCTCTAGCCCTTCCTATGCTATCTGAAGCTTGCCGATAACAGCTGGGGAAATCAGATTCAACCCGGCCACGTCGTCCACCAACATTTTTGTGACCTTGAGGTTGCGGATTGTTGGGGAGACAAACAACGGCAAGCATCCTACCGCAGTGGTACGGCAAGGATGATCCTCCTTGTCAAAGGTAATGGGCGCACGGGACCATTTGAATGGCTTGAGGGTCTCTGGCGCTGGCTCCATGGCATTGACTTCTCGTGCCCATGCTTGAGTTGACGGTGAGAGGTGGGCATAGATGCATCTTGCTCAATGCATGGGGCGTTAGTGGCCTTCTGAAACTCTTGCTCACTGGTTTCCTCTCCATCCCCTTCATCACTTTCATCATTACAGACTCCCTTTTCTCTACCTCTGGTAGGCTTTCCTTGGTTCCAAAGGGGTTTGCCGGGGCGATCTATTTCACCACCTCAGCCCTTACCACCAGCAACATTCTGACTCTTTTCCTTGTCATGCTTCTCATACTCTGCTTTCTGTCTCTTGACAAGCTGCTCAACCTGATGAGACTCTTCAAGGTCGTGGCCTTTGGTCCGACACATTTTGCAATATGGCCCATCACCTTTCCCGATTTTCTCGGCAGTAGCGGCTTCCCGGCAGTCAGTGCACACGGCAGCTTCCTTGCCGGGGGCCTTAGCTTTGGCCTTGTTGCCGGTACTTAGCGTACCCGAGGCCTTATCTCTCTGCTTCTTATTGTGCTTCTTGCTCTTCCTCTGACTGGTTGATTCATCATCCTCCTCTGAATTAACATTGATGCAATATTCCTGTCCGGGCAATTTCCTTCCCTCCTTCATCCGAGCACACTTATCCACTAGTGTGTAGAGCTCCTTCATAGTCTTTGGCAACAACACGTTCATCTTAGAACGAATGTGGCGGTTGCGCACATTGGACTGAAAGGCGGCTATCATAGGTGCTGGATGGATATTTGGGATATTTCTATGAACTTTGCTGAATCTTTGTAAAAACTTACGGAGGGTTTCTCCTTCCTTCTGTTGGAGAAGTTGCAGATCGCTGGGCCTGCCTTGCTCTTGGTGGCCACCGGTGAAGGCGCCGATGAATTTGTGGCACATGTTAGCCCATGATGAAATGGAGTTCTCCGGCAGGTGCATCAGCCAATACCTCACATTAGACTTGAGGGCCAAAGGAAAGTAGTTGGCAAGCACCTTCTCATCTCTTCCCCTGGCAGCCTAAACAGTGATGCTGTAGATGCTCAGGAACTCGGCCAGGTTCAGCTTCCCATTGTACTTCTCAGGTATATCTGGCTTGAACGTGCGAACGGACGGCCAATGGACTTGCCGCAGCTCACGAGCAAAGGCAGGGCAGCCAACCTCGAAAGGTAGGCACCCACCGATACCGAGCGCGGGCTCGTCGATGTTGAGGCCGTCGTGCCCGTCAGTCTGGCAGAGGAGGCCGCGACGCTGCTCGATAGCAAAGCATGCGTCTCCTCTCAACCTATCCTCTGGGGCTCGACGCTAGCTTGGACACACTCGAGGGTTAGAAGAGGCCATCGACACATCATCGGGGTCTTGATTCTGCCGCACTCGCGCTGGCTGCCATGGCGGGGACAACACCATGGGGACGACCCGCTCCGTACGACCAGCAGCACGAGCCGTTACTGTCGCTTGGGGAGGCTGCGACGGGTCATCTCGCCATGAGCCCCCAGCTTCGGCGAAACTAAGCAGACTTTGGATGGCGGCACGCCATTCGTCCATCTGTTGGGCTGCTGGCGGAAACCTCAGCATCAGTTGAGCCCGCGCCATGACCTCCGAGGCTGTACTTGGCATGGGTGCTAAAGAAGTCGATCATACCTTCACCCGTCTCCTTACGGTGCCAGTGGCGGAAGCATTGCGCCCCCGCTGCTGCGGGGCGACCACCTGGATGGCAGGGTGTTGCGGTGAAGGCGCACAAGGGCCGGCGGCTACATCGAGCGTAGCGGCTTGGTCGACCCGTCCCGGGGGAGGCGCACATGCTACGACGCACCTGTGGTGGTAACGGCCGGAGGAAGGCGATTCACCCTGGTCCGAGTCTGTTGTTCCAGCTGTGCTTGTCGGTATGCAGAAGGGGCGCAGATGGAGTAACCCCTTCGCACAGGCCTTGGGGAGCACGGCCGTCGGGGTGGTGCTAATGTTGCTCTCCTCCGACATCTCCTGCTCCTGCGTTGGCCGCGGGGGAAGTGGTGTCGGTGCCGCCTGATCCGACCACATCCCCAACAGCGTCTGCATCCTCGCGTGCCTCTGCACCTCCCGCAACATTAGAAGCCGCGGGCTGCAAAGCCTTTGAGGTAGACGGACGTGCCAAGAAGCTGGTTTCTTCTTGGGTGCCATGGTCGATGGCGCCGTTGAAGATGAAGATGACGCGCTACACACGCCTTCAGGTTCGCGCAAGCGAGCTTCCTACCTGGCGTGCCAAAGATGTCAGGGGAAACCATGAACACCTATGGGACTTGGAAGTCTCTTGCTGGTTTGGCGGGGGGACGTCGTGTTGCACAAACAGCAGACGAGCGTGGGACAGCACGATAGAGATCACACAGGGCAATTTTACCCAGGTTCGGGCCGCCATTCTGGCGAAAGGCCCTACTCCTGCTTTGGTGGATTGATGGTGGTGGAGCGTAGAACACTTGCCCGGCAAGGGTTGCCTCAGGGCAGCAGCGACTACGCGCATATGGGGGTGTGAGTTATCCAATCTTCTAACCCTGTCTATGGTTGCCATGGGCCTCCTTTTATAGATTAAGGGGTCACCACAGTGGCAAAGTAGTCATTATGCGCTGATATGATAGCAAAGTGCTATCATACCTAATTCTGTGGGCCGACACTGCGCATTAAATGCACCGCTTAGTATCACATCACTGGTCGCCCGACACGTCTTGCCGGGCTATCTTGCCAGCTCCGTGCCTGTTTGCTTGACACATCGCAGGACGGGTGTCATCTGTGGATTCTTCCGGTAGGGAGAGGCTGCCAAGTGGCTAATGGCTATCACTTAGTCACTTTGCGGCTTGACACCGCACTGATCGATGACGTGAGTCGTGGAGCAGCGGTTGGTGAGGTGGTTTAGCCTCCGCGAGTCCCGACAGGCTCTGCCTTGTGCTCTCATGAGGGAAGCGTGCGGTGAAGAACGCCTCCACATGGTGCCCGAGCGCCTCCCTCGTGACATTGGCCAGGTCGGAGGCCCTCCAGAGGAGAGCCCCTGAGCCCAGCCTGAGAGGGGTGCCAGGCGTGCCTCCCTAAGCGAGGGAGGGAGGCGCCCCATCCGTGGGCGCAGGTCCTGAGGTCGTGTCGTCGGAGACGCCGCTCTCCCGAAGCTCTTGGCAGAGTAGCTGCTTCTTCTTCTTGGGGACGACTTCAGGAGGGTAGATGGTGCATTCATTGTCTCGGTCCTAGACTGTTGCGGCCTGGTAGACGCGCTCAAGGGAGCACACCGCATCCTTTTCCTTGCACGCGATTGTGATGATGTCGCGGCTCCCTGGCATCTTGAGGACGTTGTAGCCATGGTGAGTCACCGCCATGAACTTGGCCAGGGCCGGATATCAAAGAATGGTGTTGTATGGGAGGCAGATGTGGGCGACGTCGAAGTCGATGAGCTCGGTGTGGTAGTTGTCGCACTGGCCGAAGATCACTGGGAGGCGAATCTGCCCTATTGGGGTGGTGGAGCCGTCGGTCACTCCCGAGAAGGGCTTAGTGGGCTGCAGCTGGTGATATGGCACTTGGAGACGGTCGACCGTGTCAATAGAGAGGTCATTGAGCCCTGCACCGCCATCGATGAGGGTTTTGGTGACTTGGACGTTGCTGATGACGGGTGACCAGAGCATCGGGAGTGCGCCGGCGGTCGCCGTGCACTTGAGATGGTCAGCTGAGCTGAAGGTGATAGTGCACTTGGACCACTTGAGCGGCCGTGTGGCTTCTAGTCTGGGAAGAGCTGCGTTCGCTTCTCGGGCGAACTGCTTGAAGATGCGCTGAGAGGCTGGAACCTGCGCACCGCCCAAGATGCAGGCGATGGCGCATGGCTCCTGGAAGCCCCCAACCCCCTCGTCCTGAATGTCATTCCTCCTTGGTGGTGGTGGCAGCGGAGGGAGGCCGACCTTGCCCAGAGTGTGGTCCTCACGAGGCTGGTCCCTCCAGGCGCCCGCGCGAGGCTGGTCGTGCCAGCTATCCTCACGAGGCTGATTCTGCCACTCCCGACGGGGGCTGCGGTCGTCCTAGCGCCCTCTAGTTCGGCTTCTTCCACGGCCTAGCCTCAGTCGTTGCGCGTGAGGGGTGGGCCGAAGCGCCCGTCACGGATGGCCCTGAGCTCCTGACAGTCGTTGGTGTTGTGGCTGTGTACATTATGGAAGGTGCAGAACGGACGGCCGCCCTTGGATGACTCTGGGTGGTCACGACCGCTCTTCATTTACGGTTCTGCCATGAGCACGACCACCCCCTTGTTCTTCACGTCTTTAGCCTTGGCCTTCTTGTCTTCTGGGTCAGCAGCTGGGAGCTCGACGAGGGAAAGGTGCCCTTCCTCAGCTCTTGCGCACTTGGTCGTTATGTTGAATAGCTCCAAGGCTGTGCACAGGTCCTCATGGATGGCGAGCTCCTCCTTCATCTTGACATCGTGGATGCCATAGTAGAATGCTGAGATGATGGCCTCGTCCGTTACCTTGGGAATCTTGAGGCGGACGCTGTTGAAGCGCTGGATGTACTTCTGCAGGGTTTCCCCCGGTTGCTACTTGACGCGTGGCAGGCCTCCCGTGGCTGGCGGGCGGTCGCGAGTACCCTGGAAATTGGCGATGAAACCCATGCGCATGTCACCCAAGGAGGAGATCAATCCCGCGGGCAGGTTCAGGAGCCACGAGTGCACGCCGTCTTTGAGAGCCATGGGGAACCAGTTCGCCATAATTTTCTCGTCGCCGTTGGCCGCCTCGATGCTCATCTCATAAAGCTGCAGGAACTCAGTAGGGTCGGGGGTGTCGTCGTAGCGTGGAGGAAGGTCAGGCTTGAACTTCCCGAGCCAGATGATGTTGTGTAGCTCAGGATTGAAGGCTCGGCAGCCTGCTGTGGCCACGGGAGCCTGTCGTGGACTGGAGCTTGGTCTTGGTTCTCATGCGCTGCCACCACAAGGGGCGCACGGTCTCGATGTGGTGGTGGTGGGAGCGCAGGAGCTCCTCCTCGCGGCCTCTGGACCTCTTGACAACATCCTTCTTCATGCGTGGGCGCCCCGCGCAGTGGGTCGCGCCGCGGGGCCGCACGCCTTGGAGAGAGGGAGACGTCTTGACGTAGAGGTGGTGGAGGTGCTTCATGGGCCACGTCGCCCGTAAAGGGATGCGGGTGAGGTAGTGAGAGGGACGGTGCAGGAGAGCCCCCGGCGGTTCTGATGAGTTCGGCGATGCGGTCTAGCCAGTCCTCATAGAAGTCGTCGACGCGGCGGTAGCGCAGGAGCTCGCGTGCCATGAGTAGCACAGCCTGCGCGTCCGCGGGTCCTAACGACCATGGGATGACGAGCCGGCTGGAGTCAGCGACGGGGTGGCGGTGCATCCACCCCGCCGCATCGAGGGGTGCAGCGACGATGCTTGCTGCTCGTGCCTCGCCGGGCCGGTGGCTGCGTTGGCGGCAGGTGATGGAGAACTGCGGGGGTTCCGCCGGCGGGAGCCGTTTGAGCGACATGGGCGGCGAGGGCGGCTCGTCGCCCAGCACGAGCTCGACGAGCGTCAGCCATGGAAGAAGTGGAGCGGTGATGCGTCGGCCAACGGAAGAGAGGTTTCAGCGCCCCCCTACCTGGCGCGCCAAATGTCGGATTTTGGGCTCCGCAAACAAAGAACACTCTCTACCCAACGCGCTTGCCCTATGATCCCATGGCCTAGCTCGACGAACTCAAGGAACAAGAGACACATGGGTTTATACTGGTTTGGGCCACCTTGCGGTGTAATACCCTTCTCCAATGTGTGTGGTGGATTGCCTCGTGGGGCTGAGGATGAATTAGTACAATGTATGAACAGCCTCAGTAGGTGAGGTGTTCTTGGGCTCGATGAGCTGGTGAGGGTGAGGATGATCTAGGTGATCCGCTCCTCGTTGTGGTGGAATGCTCTCTCTCTCTCTCTCTCTCTCTCTCTCTAGACTCTCCCTCTTGTGGTCGAATCGCCCCTCTCTATGGTGCTGGCTAGGTCCTATTTATAGTGGCCTTGGTCCTCTTCCCAAATGTAGGCAGGAAGGGATCCCACAATGGCCAAATTTGAAGGGGAACAACTAGTACCAGCTATCCTGACAAAAGTCGTCTTCGCCTGCCAAAGCCTCTGGTGGTGACGCCGCATCGGCAGCACGGTGACCTCCCTCCTGCCGTCCTGGTGGTTTGGTCTTGTTGGACCGATATGGTAACCTTTGCTTGATTCGTCGGGACTCCGCGCCCGCGCTTGCCCCCTTGGCACCAAAGGGGAAACTGGTACACTGCGCCCGCTGGCGCCCGCCTAGCCTTGGTCGTCATGGCTCACGTCACGTGAACCTCGTGAGGTGTACCTCGCATAGATATCTCCGCTCTTTAGGAGCCATCCTAAGGAGGCTTCCCCAAGGGAGGTCTTCCCGCCATCCGTCTCGCGAGGCTTGGCCCCTCACGAGGGTCTTGAGCTGTGGTTGCTGAAGCTGGGCCGTACCAGGCCATTGATGGAGCCACGTCATGGGCTGCAAGCAAGCAAGTCTGGGTACCCCCGTTCCTAGGATGTCGACAATACCCCTTAAGGTCCTTAATGCATTTCTTTACAAGCATTGCCTATGAGCTACAAGAACGTCTTTAAGATACAACTACTAAAGGGCTTTGCTTGCATGCCCCGAAATACATGTCTGAACTACTCGGTGTCTCGGATGTTGCATCATATGCATCAGTTTCAAACCTAGCTTTTGGTTAATAGTTGGGTTGCCCAACTTTTATGTGTACCCCTTACGTTCCCAACAAATTTGGCTAAGGGTGTAATGGGAGAAACAATGAGATAGTGCTGCTAGTTCAATTGGCAAAGCGCCTCAATGGAGAAAGAGAAAACTGACTATCTAGGTAAGCGAAAACTGGTCGGGAATCTAAAGACTGCGTTAAGCAACATGTCGTTAGCGATCGCCCGTGTTAAACGAAGGGTTTCTTCATAGCATAGCCAAAGTGGGTGATGTCATAGACCTTTGTGACGCCCCCGTTTTAATTGTACACTAATCGTACATGCAAATGTGTATAATCAAGATTAGGGACTCACATGAAGATATCACAACCCAACTCTAGACACAAATTAAATTCATAGAAGCTTTATATTACAAGCTAGGGGCCTCTAGGGCTCGAATACAGAAGTTCGAACAAAAATGAGTCAGCGGAAGCAACAATATATGAGTACATACATAAGTTAACCAAGTCTAGCACAAAAGCAACAACGATCGAAAAGGTAAGGCCTCCTGCCTGGGGCCTCCTAACTACTCCTGGTCGTCGTCGGCCTCCACCTAGTAGTAGGCTCCGTCAGGGTAGTAGTAGTCATCGGTGGTGGTATCTGGCTCCTGGGATCCGTGATCTGATCGCAATAACCGAAAAGAACAAAGTAGGGGGGAAAGGGGGTAGCAAAGTAACCGTGAGTACTCACAAGCATCAGATCTATACTAAGTATGCATTAGTATCAAGGGAAAGGGATGTATCTGTGGACTATACTGGAGAATGCTAGGATAGAGGGGAAGACCTAGCCTAGTGAAGACTAGCATATTCTAGAAACCACCGTCTTGCAACAGTAGAAAAGAGTAGAGTAACATAGCATAAGTAAAAAGTATGTTGTAGCATCCACGCCAAGAGATGCTTTCTCAACTCCCTGCGAGAAAGCAATCCCGGAGCCAATATATCCATTTCACATCTCAGTATCCAGTTCTAGTTTTAAAGATCAGGATACATCTCCAAGTCGTCCTATTACCATGGACACGGCGAATAGGTTAACTTCCCTGCAGGGGTGAACCACATTGCCCAACATGCTTGATTACTCCAGCCGGACACACTTTCTTGGGTCATGCCCGGCCTTGGAAGATCAACACGCCGTAGCCCTACCAAGGCTCAACAGAGGCTGGTCCATCGGTCTACATCCTAAGCGCGCAGGGGTCTTGGGCCCATCGCCCTTTGCACTCCTGCATGTTGCGTGGGTGGCCGGGATCAGTCCTGGCGACCTCCTTATACAAGGCAGGTGCTTACATAGACCACCCCGGCGCGTCCGTCGCTCGCGTCCGAAGAGCTTCGGCTGATACATATGACGCCGAGTGCCATAATTGTTCACGTGTGGTGGTTAGTGCGTATAGGTCAACGACCAACTCAGATCAAATACCCAATCTCATTAGTGTCTTGGGAGCGCGCGGTGACAAGCATATACTCAAAATCATGTGACCCCGCCGCCCCGTCTCATGGAAGTACGAGAAGGGCCCAGAATGCCTGGCCGTGCCACGTAGAAATCTCGCGGGTACCCTCTAGATCAAGCCGACTACACATCAACTCGCGGGTATCCTCATGGTCAACCCGACTCACAAAAGACTGTCAGGAACTCAGGTCCACCTGTACTGGGGTTGTACCGCCTGTCCCTCCAGTCGTGTAGTAACAGTAACTCACACGCTATACTGGGGTTGTACCGCCTGTCCCTCCAGTCGTGCAGTAACAGTAACTCTCTCGGGGTTGTACCGCCCATCCCTCCAATCGTGCAGTAACAGTTACCCTTGGGCCGACCTGTCTTTCACATGGTTCTGGGGGTAACTACAAAGTAACGTGTGTCCAAAACACCAAAGGGGAATCTGAGGAATCACCCTCGATGGGTTCCACTTGATGTAACCATCAAAGTGAACTAAGGAGGAATCACCCTCGATGGTTCACTCTTGATGGGTTGCACGCCAGAGTCATTATCAGAAAGTGGTGACGGAGGAATCACCCTTGGTAGACCAAGACCGATTAGCTACACTACAGAGATCTCATTAGAAGTGCTATACGATGTATCACCGTCGACACTCGATAGTAATCAGGTAGTGTCGTACAACTAAGTGGGTGTGATGTGTGGTGTCGAGCCTTGGACGTCGATCACGTTGATCGAGTCATCGATCATGAAGCAGGGCAACATGGACAAGGTGGGGGTCATTGGTGGATCACTAACCAACCTATATTATCCATATAGGATAAACAAATATGTAACAATAGTAGGTTACAAAACAGGCTATGCACCAGAATAGGAATCAATTACAGTAGAAAAATCTAATGCAAGCATGAGAGAGAGTGGAATGGGCGATATAGGAATGATCAAGGGGGTTTTGCTTGCCTGGAAGCTCTACGAAGAAGGACATGTCATCAACACCGTAGTCGTACAGGGTAGCAGCAGCGTCGGTCTTGGTGTCTAACGGAGAGAATAGGGGAAACAAACAATAAATAAAATGCAAACAGATCCATCACGATGCATGACATGGCAATATGCAGTGCTGGAGGTGACCCAACATAGTGCTAAGTGTAATAGGCGGAGCAGGAAAATATCCGAGAATATTTTCCCGATGTTTGGCATTTTCTGAACAGATGAATCGGAGTGGAAGGATCCATGTTAGAGGCATGAGACAGATGAACGGATATCATATTCGAATTCATTGTATTTTTCTAAACATTTTTCATATATATATTATTTTCATCCATTTACGGTTTATGTTATATGAATTTTCAAAGTTTAAATGACTTTCTGAATTTCCAGGATTTACTTTAATTCGAAATATATTAAATGTAAATGCTATAGGTACACAAAGAGCGTACTAAGAACTGTGCTTAGGTGGCCTACAGTGGGACCCAGCTATTGAGTCCGCAGGTCAACTTTTGACTAGTTGACTGGTTAACACAGTCAACAGAGACCCACCTGGCATGTACTATGCATTTTAACAGAGGCTTAATTTAGCTAAAAGGCTTAATTAGCGGGGTGGGGCCCAATGCCAGTGAGTAGTTTGGTTAGTTTAATTAGTCTATTATTTAAGCCCGTGATTAATTAGGGAGTGGGCCATGTTTGTTAGTGACATATGGTGCAGTTAGCAGCTGCGCTAATGGTGACACGTCAGCACTGCCGGAGAAAAAATGCCGGTGACCAAAACAGGGGCGGAGCCTCGCCGGAGTTGGCTGGAGTGGTGTTATAGGGCTCGATTTGAGGCGTGGCTTGCGGCATTCAAACGCGACCGTTGAGCCGCGTCATTACATGGAGCTTCTGGGGTGGCCTGAGCTAAGCAATTCATCGACGGGCAGCGGTGGCCGGAGTTGGGCGAACGCAGGATTGGCTCTACAGGCGCTAATACGACGAACTAGTGGCACGAGGATGATGTATACTACACAACTTATTCTTGTAGACTCGTGTTGGGCCTCCAAGCGCAAAGTTTTGTAGGAAGGTAACAATTTTCTCTCAAGTGGATGACCTAAGGTTTATCAATCCATGGGAGGCATAGAATGAAGATGGTCTCTCTCAAACAACCCTGCAACCAAATAACGAAGAGTCTCTTGTGTCCCCAACACACCCAATGCAATGGTAAATTGTACATGTGCACTAGTTCGACGAAGATATGGTGATACAAGTTTAATATGGATAGTAGATATAGGTTTTTATAATATGAAAATATAAAAATATCAAGGTAGCAAGTAGTAAAAGTGAGCAAAAATGGTATTGCAATGCTTCAAAACAAGGCCTAGGGTTCATACTTTCACCAGCGCAAAATCTCTCAACAATGATAACACATTTGGATCATATAATAATCCCTCAACGCGCAATGAGGAATCACTCCAAAGTTCCTATCGCAGAGAACATAAGATGAAATTGTTTGTAGGGTACAAAACCACCTCAAAGTTATTCTTCCTGATCAATATATTGGGCTATTCATATAAGTGTCACAAACGTCCCTAGAGTTCGAACTAAAATAACACCATATGACACGCATCAATCTACCCTAATGTCAACCAGATACTCCAATGTCACCGCAAGTATCGGTGGGTCAATTATACAATGTGCATCATAAAATTTCAGATTCATAATTCAATCCAACACAAAGAACTTCAAAGGGTACCCTTAGATTTCTATCGGATAAAGGAATATGATAACACATATCAACCCCTATGCATAGATTACCCAAATGTCACCACGGGAATCCGAAAGTTGATAACCAAAACATACATCAAGTGAATCAATAGAACATCCCATAGTCACCACGGTTATGCCATTGCAAGACAAACATCAAGTGCTCTCACATCCAAAAGATTCAATCTAACATAACAAAACCTGAAAGGAAACGATTCTATTCATCACAAGAAGGTGGAGAGGAAAGAACACCATAAGATCCAAATATATTAACAAAGCTTGTGCTTCGTGGTAAATCAAAATCATGCCAAAGCAACAACACGAGAGAGAGAGAGAGAGAGATAAAACACATAGCTACTGGTACAAACCCTCAGCCCCAAGGGTGGACTACTCCCTCCTCATCATGGTGGTCGCCGGGATGATGAAGGTGGCGTTCGATGAGGATTTCCACCTCCGGTAGGGTGTCGGAACGGGCTCCCAATTGAGTTTTCATGTCTATAGAGGCTTGCGGTGGCGGCACTTCTCATGTAGGGTTCTTTCTGGGGTTTTTGGTATTTATAGGAATTTTTGGCGTCAGTCTCACATCAAGGGGGTCCACGAGGCATCGATAAGCTCGGCCGCCCCTCCCTGGGGGGAGGGGGGAGGGCATGCCTAGCAAGCTTGTCATGTCCTCGTGGGTCTTCTGGTCCTCTCACGAAGCTTCGGGGGTCTCTTTTGTTCCCAAAAAAATAACCAAAAAGTTTCAGCCGAGAACTTTTATTTATGCAAATAAACGACACCACGGTAGTTCTGCTGAAAACAACGCCAGTCCGGGTTAGTTCTAATCGAATCATACCAAAACCATATAAAATGGTTGTAAACTGTTGGGGAACATAGTATTTCAAAAATTTCCTACGATCACGCAAGATCTATCTACTAGAAGCATAGCAACGGGAGGGGAGAGTGTGTCCACGTACCCTCGTAGACCGGGAGCGGAAGCGTCTAGTGACGTGGTCGATGTAGTCGAACTTTCTTCGCGATCCAATCGATCAAGCATCGAACATACGGAGCCTCCGCATTCAGCACACGTTCAACTTGATGACGTCCCATGAGCTCTTGATCCAGTAGAACTTTGCAGGAGAGTTTCATCAGTACGACATCGTGGTGACGGATATGATGAAGCTACCAGCGCAGGGCTTCGCCTAAGCACTGGAACGATACGACCGAGGTGTGTTTCTGTGGAGGGGGGCACCGCACACGGTTGGGAGAGATCAACTTGATCAACTTGTGTGTCTAGAGGTGCCCCCTGCCCTTGTATATAAAGGAGCAAGGGGGGAGGCCGGACGACCCCTATGGCGCGCCCTAGAGGGCCAACCCTACCTGTTCCTAGTAAGAGTCCACCAAGAGGGAGAGAGGGGGAAGGAAGGAGAGGGAGAGGGAGAAGGAAAGAGGCGTCGCCCCACTCATTTCCTTGTCCAATTCGGACCAAGGGGGAGGGGCGCGTGGCCTAGCCCTGGCCGGCTCTCTCTCTCACCACTAAGGGCCCAAGTGGCCCATTAGTTCCCCCCCAGGGGGGGTACCGATATCCCCTCGGCACTCCGGTTCAATTCGAAACCTTTCCGGAACACTTCCGGTGTCCGAATATAGTCGTCCAATATATCAATCTTTATGTCTCGGAGATTCCGAGACTCCTTGTCATGTCCGTGATCTTATCGCTACCTTTGGTACATCAAAACTCATAAACTCATAATGCCGATCATCATCAAACGTTAAGAGTGCGGACCCTACGGGTTCGAGAACTATGTAGACATGACCGAGACTCATCTCCGGTCAATAACCAATAGTGGAACCTGGATGCTTATATTAGCTCCTACATATTCTACGAAGATCTTTATTGGTCAAACCGCATAACAACATACGTTGTTCCCTTTGTCATCGGTATGTTACTTGCCCGAGATTCGATCGTCGGTATCTCAATACCTAGTTCAATCTCGTTACCGGCAACTCTCTTTACTCGTACCGTAATACATCATCTGGTGACTAACTCATTAGTCATTTGCTTGCAAGGCTTATTATGATGTGCATTACCAAGAGGGCCCAGAGATACCTCTCCGACACTCGGAGTGAGAAATCCTATTCTTGATCTATGCCAACTGCACGAACACTTTCGGAGACACCTATAGGGCATCTTTATAATCACCCAGCTACGTTGTGACATTTGATAGCACACGAGGTGTTCCTCCGGTATACGGGAGTTGCATAATCTCATAGTCATAGGAACATGTATAAGTCATGAAGAAAGCAATAGCAGTAAAACTAAACGATCATAGTGCTAAGCTAACGGATGGGTCATGTCCATCACATGATTCTCCTAATGATGTGATCTCGATGATCAAATGACAACTCATGTCTATGGCTAGGAAACATAACCATCTTTGATCAATGAGCTAGTCTAGTAGAGACATACTAGGGACATACTATTTTGTCTATGTATTCACACATGTACTAAGTTTCCAGTTAATACAATTCTAGCATGAATAAAACACATTTATCGTGATATAAGGAAATACAAATAACATCTTTATTATTGCTTCTAGGGCATATTTCCTTCATAAACATGGCATGAATACTTCATAAATTATAGATGATTTGGAGATGTATCAGCATCCCAAGCTTAATTCATGCTCGTCCTCGAGTAGGTAAATGATAAAACAAATAATTTATGAAGTGTTTAGGCTAGCATAGTGCATAAGTTTGATCAATGATAGTTCCAAACACTTTCTCTAGCATCATTATATATCATAAATAGTAGTCATCTCATAGAACTTCTCATGATCAAGTAGCAAGCTATTCATATATTAAAGTATAGACCATAAATTTTCTTGAAAACTAACAAACTATGTTCTCAGTCATCAAACAATCGCAATTCATCTTATTTTCAGGAAGGGTCTATGTAAGAGCTTTGATTTAGGAAATTCCATACTCAACTATTATATAGTCTTCCATGATTGATGACACTCAGAAAATAATTTTTTAGAACAAATAGCATCCATTGAACACAGAGAAAGATTTGGGATTAATGTTTCGCCTCCCAACTTATTTATCATATAGATAATTTTCAACAATAACAATTCATGATCAAATATATTTGAATGGACATATGTTCCTATATCTTTCCCCACCACATGATTCTTGCCAACTAAAGAATGATTGAAGTTGAAATGAGAAAGCATGCTGTGGAGTCTTGCATAAAAGTAAATTCATAATATAAAAGATTGGCCCTTCATAGAGGGAAGCAGAGGTTGTCATGCACTTTTTATTTTTTGGATGTGCAAGCCCTTAATGCAAAGGAATGTCACATTATATTGCCCTTTGCGATAGCAACCTTTATTATGCAGTCCATCTCTTTTATTTCTTTACCATCACAAGTTCATACAACGCTTATTTTCCCTTGCAATAAAAGGTCATACATATTTTAGGAGCAATTTTTATTGCTTTTTGCACCGATGAAAACTTACTTGAAGGATCTTATTAATCCATAGGTAGATATGGTTGACACTTTGTCACACCCTGATTTTCATGCCACAACACTTAAGCTAATAGTCATGCTAAAATGTGGTTTGGCAAAAAGTTTTGAGTGTTTTTGACCTTGCTTGATTGGTTTTCTGTTTGCTGTTTGCAAGTGCTCTAAAAATCAAATAAATCATCCAACTCTTATACTTCATCTCCTTGATCCAAAACCTTTTCCCAATGATCATGCCATGTGTATAGAACAGTATAGTATTTTCTTATAAAAATAATTTAGCCATATAGTATTTTCTAAAATTAGTTTTCTAAAAACCCCTGAATTGAGGTTTGCACTACAAGTACCTTATTTAGGGTGTGAAAAATCTTTCAAAAAGTATATTTGAATCTTATTAGGTATAGGACTCCCTTAAACCACAAGAGTATAATTTTAAAAGTTATTTTCCTATTTTATTTAAAAGCTTTTTCTTTAGGCCAGAAATGGTCTTTAATAGCTTAAAATTATTTAACTGTTTCAAAAATATTTTCAGAATTCAGGGAAACTCGTGGGACATATATTATCCATATATAAGAGTTTCAACACATGGTCATGTTCAAAATATTGGATAAATCCTTCAAAAACCCTTTCTGGATATTTCAGGATTTTGAAATATTTACAAAGGAAATATTCTCTAAAAATTCCAGGCAAATTCTATCAGGTCAAATATGACATATTTGATGATCTTACAAAGCCTCATGCCATGAAGATCAAGAACACATCATCAAATCCCCTCAAAACCATTTTTTCCCATTTTCAAGTTTGAGCAAGTTTACATTGCCAAACTTGTCCGAATGCTCTCAAACTTAGTGCACATGCTAAAATGATGTAAATATGCACCTATGTCAAATGGCACAAGTTTTGGAGAAGGATAACTTGATTTAAGTGCCCCGAAACCCTTTCTGACCAGATCCAAATTTGAACAACTCTACATTACCAACTTTTTACTTGTGGCCTCAAATTTTGTGTACATTCTCACAACCCCAAATGATGACACTACACCAAGTTATGCATCAAGGAGTGATGATTTGCATTGCTTAATATTAGAAAATCGATTTCTGTTGATTTCTAGGGTTTACAAAAGTTGCGTTGGCAACTTTGCCCAAATGAGCTCTAATTTGGTGAAAGGGCCTAAATATATGTGCCATTTGATCCTGTTAAGTACCATGTCAATTGGAGATCATTTGCTTGCCCAAAACACCATCAAACACCTTCTGGTGATTTTCCAAAATAGATATTTTCACCTCTTTCCTTGTTCTCCTTGAGCTAGGCTTTTTACCACAGCATCTCCTAGACCCCTTCTACCTCCAGCAGCAATGGCTGTACCACATCTCAATGATTGTGGGGGGTAAAACCTCATCTTACATCTCTAGACAACCATTTTCACCCTTCCCTCTCAGCACTCTCTCCTTCTAGAAGCTCACCAGGGCATCCAAGGCCACCACCCCTTTGTTTACTCCTCATCAGACCCCCTAGACACTAGTGGCCATGCCCTAAGCGCCAAAAAGATGCCAATGGCAGCCATATGCGTGCTCTGGAGCGCGCTACAGGGCACCAGAGCACCGTAGCCACTCACTGCCTGAGCCACCCGACAACCTCGGGCCTCCCCGGCATGTCCCCCGAGGTCGCCTCGAGTCTGGGACACTGCACGTCGTCGACCCCTTCTCCCTCTTCATCCTGCTGCCTCCTCCACACGCGCCCCTCCCGCCCGAGAGCTCCAATGGGGGCGCTCACACGCGTGAGGCCTCTGGCACCTCCCCGCTCCCCCTCTGCCTTTCCCTTGGCCTGGACCACGTCCACGAGCACCCTGGACACGCCCCGGAGAGCCCGTTTGGCCTCCAGAGACAGCTATGGCCTCACCGGCGCACGACCCTATGGTGCACCTTGGCCCCTTCTATATAAGGCTGCCACGGGTCCTCCTATCCACCCCATCTGCTTCCCCTAGCTCGTAGAGCCCGTCTGGACCAACCCAGACCTCTCCCCGTGCCCTCCAGCCACCTCCACGGTCGAAGCCTTGCCGGCGGCCTCCGCCAAAATTTGCACCCACCACCCCTCCTCCTCTCCTCTAGACCGCACTAAAGGACCTCGACCATCACCGCGAGCCCCTCCCGTGCTTCTCCCTCTCCTCCCCGTGGCCGTGTCGTGCTCCCTGGAATCGCTCGCGCCGCCGTTCGCCTCAGTCAGGGCCCCGCCCTCCTCGGCTCGCCCCTGTGGGCATGGCGCACACCCGCGGATGCGGATCATCCTCCTGAGCACGCCGATGGTCAGATCACCGGAAAGGGCGGCCTGTGGCGCCGGCCAGCCGCCGTCGAAGCCGCCCCTGCCTCTGCTCTGTTCGAGCAGGAGGTGGGGGATTAACCCGACAGCCGGGCCCCACCCGTCGGCCGGCCAGGAGGGCTGAGCCACTGGCGGGTGGGCCTCGTTCGCCTCAGTGGAGACGGGCTCGGCCTGCCATCGTCTTCGCTCGGGGAAGGCGCATTTCCAGGAATGCGCCTCCTGTGTCGTCAGCCCGAGCGTGGCCGAGCAGTTGGGCCGGCCCACTGCTAACTCCCGCCCGGTGCGCTGTATAAGGGTGTAAACCCTTTCCTATTCTTTGAGAAACTTTAGAAAATCACAGAGAGCTCAAAGTTGATCCAAATGCCATGGTTCAAATTCCTAGGTACTTGTATGCTCATAACTTAGTTTTTGAACATTTTTCCAATACCTTCTGTACCACATCAATTATTGGTCTATTTATCCATGTATAGCCAACTTTGCAAAATCATAGGAAATTATTTTGAACTCCAAATCAAGTGAAACCAACTCCTAGATTCTTCTAAAATCATTTCTTGTTAGATGGGTGGCTTTGCCCATTTTTCAAAATAATTCTTCTGTACACTTCTTATGGATCCATTAAATCCCTTATATCCTTCATATTGAAATGTTCAGAGATATCCATTGATCCAATGCCTATGAAACCACCTTGGTCATTTTTCATATGACAAGAGGTATCCTAGAAAAGTCCAACTCCTATTTTTAGAGCACTTTTATTTTTGCCTTGTTGTGTTGCTTAGTATGATTGTTTCCGTCGTTAGTTGACGAAATAAACAGAGTACTTGGAGATGGACTATAAGGTTTGAAGACTGGGAAGGACAAGGCAAGCAACCCTTTGACCATGTTCGAGAAACCTTTTATGCATGTCTCTTAGCACCTTATTATCAATGCATCGGAATCATGTAGAGGTGGTGACCACTTTGGTTGGTACCTTTGTTACTTTACTATTGAAACTTGCATCAAGCATGACCCTACCTTCCTATGAGGGTTATGTCGGTGGGAGTAGATAGATATATGCTATAGTATTCGGCTACGCAAAATGGGTCAAGGTTATGCATGGAAAGAAACAAGTGTGGTTTGACATACTAGCAAATAACCCAGTGGGTGTCACTAATGCCCCTGGGAGATGATGAGGCACTAGGGCACTACTTGGTGGAGAAGTAGTGTGTCGAGTCTTGATGGAAGTGTTGTTTACATAGATGGATTAGATTTAAGATTTGTCGACCGTCCCAACCAAACATGCGCAACCACTCTACCCTTATATGGGAAAGGGCATTATAGATTACCTAGGTCGATACTAGCATGGTGCCGGCATTACTAGTGACAGGGGTGACATGAGGTTAATCTCGGGACGGGGTCGTGCTTGGATAGGCGACCATGACTGTCTTTATAGGGCATCAGACACACCATTGGTTCCCCGTGCTTGTGGTATGAGATGAATATGGGAGCGAGGCTCCACAATTTTTAAGATGTGAAATGTTTGGCACGGGGCTAATACCAATCGAGTGGACTCTGTGTTAGTGTCGTCTAGGGAAAGATAGTGATCGGGTGCTTACCCCGGGTACTTGAGGTAACGCGGGTCGTGGATGACATGGAAGTTCCCCGTTTCTTGTGGGTAAAGTGTGCAACCTCTACAGAGTGTCAAACTATTCGAATAGCAGTGTCCACGGTCAATGACAGTTGGGTGGTGCTGCTTAGACTATGTCCTTAAGTTTCTGGAAAGCAACATAGTTTGGGTAAATCGGTTGACGTGATTTGTGAGAAAGTCACGATGAGCTTGAGCAAGAGTTGTTCATAACTCTTTCCCGATGTTGATGTCAGTAACCTCCTGATACTTGTCGCAGACGCATGCATGCCATGGTTATATGTTGATCATACTTGCATATGAAAAACTAGTTTCCCGCGAAACTGCCAATTTAGCAGTAGAGCCTTGCATAACCATTCTGTCATCACACTTGGGTTGTTTGCGAGTACATTCAAAGTACTCATTGGCTTGCCACTGGTTATTTTATTGTCCAGGCATGAAAGAACAGGAGATGATGAAGATTTCTTGGTGACAAACATGCAAGCTAGGACGCTACCCAGTGAGAATGTCTGTAAGGTTAAGGCAGATGGCATGGGTCCAAGTTGTTATTGAAGATTTCCGCTATGATGATTTATACTCAAGGCTTGACCTTAAAGGTCACAATTTGTGTAACACGGTATGTATGGATGTAAGACTCTTGTTATTCAGCTTCTGTGTGTTCAGTGAGCATTGATATATGGGATCAGTGTACATGTGCATTCAGTGATCTCGAGTTATGAGTCGGGGTCCCCACAGAGCTGGTATCAGAGCCATCCTGACTGTAGGAAGCCTTAGTTAGCATGGTCGTTAGTTAGGGTAAAATTATTTTCAAAACTATTGCTAGTTTTCAAAAACTATCTATACTTCTCTTCCCTTCTCAGTTTTTCGAAAACTAGGCTATACTTTCCTTATTGATCTCTTCCCCTTCAAAACTCATGGTCGCTAGAACCCTTGTGCCCGTGACCACGGGATTCCTTGTAATCCTCTTGGATAATCTAGAAGGAGTACACCTTGCCAAACACTCACCCACCTCTTCTGAACACAAGATTGACGACACCATAACAAGATGATGCCAACAGAAGATACATCCTCGAGGAATGAGGACATGAAGACCTAGAAGATGGTGACACCCTTGACACTGCCCCAAGATGGTGCAACCTTAGCCTACGATGACCAGGGCACAGGCTGTGCAAGAGCATGATATACATCGCTAATAGAGTAATCCTGTCACTACCGTTGTTGTATTGGCAACCATCGGTGGATGAGAACCTCGCCATTTGGTCGACCTCACTATAGTGAGCAGGAAAATGATTCTCTTCGTCCCCCGCTCTTGGTGTCGATGTTATCATCAACGTAACCGACATGTTGGAACTCTATTACGCCTTGTTATTGTCATAGCATAAGGATTACTTAACCAGTACCATCGACACCTTAGAAGACAAAAGGGGTTGTTATGATTAAGAAGAAAAGAAGATACCAAGTCAACGCTAGCTACGAGGAGACACCTTCACCACATCATCTCATCAGGCGAGAAGTTGTTGAAGATTCTTCAGGCTCAACCCGGATCGTTCATCAAACAACTACAAGGGACATAGCAACACCTGAGGAAAACTCAGAAGACTGCACGAGGCAGAAGTCACGACTACTGAGTCCGAGAACCCCTAGGGTAGGATGAGTCGTGTACCCCCTATGCGCAGTCGAGTCCGTATGATGGTTCGAATAGAACCATGATTGTGTGTTGCTTGATTTTATTTATTTGTGTTTTGATATAAGTCACACTTTTTCTCTAGGCAACAAGTACATGGCTATATCATCTTCCTTGCCTTGTTTCCTTTGTTTCGCCCTTTTTGCACCTGTTTGTTTGCACTTGCACTATAGAACCCCCTTTAGGCATTCTCCCCCTCTATGCTACTTTTTCCCTCTCATCTCTCTCCTCAACTGAAGATCAACAAGACAAGATGTACCAAGGATTCCAACTCGGCAACCAACTAACAATGAAGACTTCTGCTACAACCTCCACGACCAAGTGCAACCTCGTGAAGTTATGTTTAGCCCTCCAGACTAAAAACCCATTCCTAGACCCTTTGAGACTTCACGAGATACTCCAGCACGAATCCTTAACCATGTGCCTAACCCATATAATTACAAGAGAACCGGTTAAGCCTCTATAACCTTGCACAACACTGGGTTCGTAATGGAACTAGTGGACACAATGAGTGAGCACATTTTCATCCTAATATAGCACAAGAACTAACGATGCCATTGATAGACCAATTTGAGGATATAGGACAGATGATTTGGTGACTTTATATCAGCGACTTCGAGGAATTATCTGAGGCCTTGATGGATTGTGAGGTTTTCATGTTGGCGGGATCATGACTAATAGAGTAGCGTAACTTTCATCACCCTGGAGTAACTTGGATTTGCAGGGCAATGGTGATCGCAAATTGAAATTCTTGGAGGTATAAGGATTTGACCTAGCCAGGGGATATTAATTGAAGATAGTTGATGTTACGATAATGACTTGGGGGAAACATGTAGGAATTCTCGTTGGACATGAGATTTGGATTTAAGTAGGAGATTCTAGTTGAGTTGCTAAGTATGTCTACATGGTTCGGAGTAAATTGGATTTAGATTGATGATCCCAATCATGATTCCATGTTTCTCGGTGGACAATAAACTAGGAGATTGGATTATTTGTCGGAGTTGATTTAGGGATCTATATAATCATGACCTTGGAGTTTACTTGACCATGATGGTAGGAATTTGGTGAACTTACTATAGAATACATTGCCCTTCCAAGTATTTGGGTATTATAGGGACTTGAGATCTTGTGGAACACCATAGACATCAGATTTGTAGAATTGTTGGATCATGTGGTGATTGATGGAAGAAAATGGCCCATTGGAGTTGATTCATAGGAAGGAAACAAGATCTTGGAGTGGCTTACGACGTGTTTCCTTAGGATAAAGATGCATTATCTTGAACCTTGGAAGAATGGGATGAGCACTTGGATTGTCGTGTTTAATTCAAGCTTAGCAGCTTGTATGCCTTACCCATGGATTCTTAGGGGTAGCCATACATATGATCTTCGCGGATCGTAGACATGTATAATTTTGTTAGACCTCCTTTTGGGAGTCATGAGGATATGTATGGCATGAGTGGTGATTGGAGTTGACCTATGCGAGATGATGCTTTCGGTGGTATAAGGATTGTAGGACTAGGAAGAACTATTGGCATCTCAAAAACCGTGCTTAAGGATAAGATAATAAACGTTCACTCACACACCAGAATCCTTGAAACCCTTAAGCCCCACCAAGCCAAAACATGGTCAGATCCTGACCACAGGCCTTGGCTCTAATTCAAGAAGACCTTTGCCAATACTAAACGGAGACCACCACCAATACCCCAGCCTACCATGCGTACCCCATAGACTTCAGGGAGTACTTAGACAAGTTAGTTGTCATCTTTATTTGGCAACATACTTGACTACCCGAAGACGGAGGAAGAGTTGTGCAGCTGGTTAGAAGACATTTGAAGACCGGCATGTCAAGAAGGAAGTACTACACCGACCACCATCATCAAGAAGTAAACTTCCGCGTCGAAGACTGGGCGTATCTGCAAACCACTCCTCTCGAAGGAACCAAGCATTTCCACGTCGAAGGAACGCTCACACCAAGATTCATCGACCTTCTTCAATATCATTGCAAGACAAGTAGTAGACGGCTACCAGCTAGATTTACCACCTGAGTTACCCACCGTGCACCAAATTTTCCACGAGTCACAACTCTGGAAATACTTTTAACTTCCTAACTTACCCGATCTCTATAAGGACATCGATCACCGAGCCTTTGACGTCTAGCTCAACCAAACCTATGCAAGAGACCCCTCAGCAACCTGCATCAAAGAGGGCAGCATGCGAGAAGCCACACCACCAAGTACTTCAAGGTTCCATGGAGCACCACTCGGAAGCATAACCAACAAGAAGGACTGAAGACTACCCCATATCCAAGTCTCCGTATTCCTTTCCACGCCTAGTCTGGGAATCTCGGGGACGAGATTCTTGTAAGGGGGTAGGTCTCTCACACCCTGATTTTCATGCCACAACACTTAAGCTAATAGTCATGCTAAAATGTGGTTTGGCAAAAACTTTTGAGTGTTTTTGACCTTGCTTGATTGGTTTTCAGTTTGCTGTTTGCAAGTGCTCTAAAATCAAATGAATCATCCAACTCTTATACTTCATCTCCTTGATCCAAAACCGTTTCCCAATGATCATGTCATGTGTATAGAACAGTATAGTATTTTCTTATAAAAATAATTTAGCCAAATAGTATTTTCTAAAATTAGTTTTCCAAAAACCCCTCAATTGAGGTTTGCACTGCAAGTACCTTATTTAGGGTGTGAAAAATCTTTCAAAAAGTATATTTGAATCCTATTAGGTATAGGACTCCCTTAAACCACAAAAGTATAATTTTAAAAGTTATTTCCCTATTTTATTTCAAAGCTTTTTCTTTAGGCCAGAAATGGTCTTTAATAGGTTAAAATTATTTAACTATTTCAAAAATATTTTTCAAAATTCAGGGAAACTCATTGGATATATATTGTCAATATACAAAAGTTTCAACACATGGTCATGTTCAAAATATTGGATAAATCCTTCAAAAACCCTTTATGGATATTTCAAGCTTTTGAAATATTTACAAAGGAAATATTCTCTAAAAATTCCAGGGAAATTCTATCAAGTCAAATATGACATATTTGATGATCTTACAAAGCCTCATGCCTTGAAGATCAAGAAAACATCATCAAATCCCCACAAAACCATTTCTGTCCATTTTCAAGTTTGAGCTAGTTTACATTGCCAAACTTGTCCAAATGCTCTCAAACTTGGTGCACATGCTAAAATGATGTAAATATGCACCTTTGTCAAATGGCACAAGTTTTGGAGAAGGATAACTTGATCTAAGTGCCCCAAAACCCTTTCTGACCAGATCCAAATTTGAACAACTCTACATTACCAACTTTTTACTTGTGGCCTCAAATTTTGTGTACATTCTCACAACCCCAAATGATGAAACTACACCAAGTGATGCATCAAGGAGTGATGATTTACATGGCTTAATCGTGGAAAATCCATTCTTGTTGATTTCTAGGGTTTACAAAAGTTGCGTTGGCAACTTTGCCCAAATGAGCTCTAATTTGGTGAAAGGGCCTAAATATATGTGTCATTTGATCTTGTTAAGTCCCATGTCAATTGGAGATCATTTGCTTGCCCAAAACACCATCAAACACCTTCTGGTGATTTTCCAAAATAGATATTTTCACCTCTTTCCTTGTTCTCCTTGAGCTTGGCTTTTTACCACAGCATCTCCTAGACCCCTTCTACCTCTAGTAGCAATGGTTGCACCACAGCTCAATGATTGAGGGGGGTAAAACCTCATCTTACATCTCTGGACAGCCATTTTCACCCTTCTCTCTCATCACTCTCTCCTTCTAGAAGCTCACCAGGGCATCCAAGGCAACCACCCCTTTGTTTACTCCTCATCAGACCCCCTAGACACTAGTGGCCACGCCCTGGGCGCCAAAAAGATGCCAATGGCAGCCATATGCGTGCTCTGGAGCGCGCTACAGTGCACCAGAGCACTGTAGCCGCTCACTGCCCGAGCCACCCGACAACCTCGGGCCTCCCCAGCATGTCCTATGAGGTCGCCTCGACGTCTGGGACACGGCACGTCGTTGGCCCCTTCTCCCTCTTCCTCCTGCTGCCTCCTCCACACGCGCCCCGACCGCCCGAGAGCTCCAATGGGGGCGCTCACACGCGCGAGGCCTCTGGCACCTCCCCGCTCCCCCTCTACCTTTCCCTTGGCCTGGAACACATCCACGAGCGCCCTGGACACGCCCCGGAGAGCCCGTTTGGCCTCCAGAGACAGCTATGCCCTCGCCGGCGCACGACCCTATTGTGCACCTTCGCCCCTTCTATTTAAGGCTGCCCCAGGTCCTCCTATCCACCCCATCTGCTTCCCCTAGCTCCTAGAGCCCGTCTGGACCAACCCATACCTCTCCCCGTGCCCTCCAGCCACCTCCACGGTCGGAGCCTTGCCGGCGGCCTCCCCCTAAATTTGCACCCACCACCCCTCCTCCTCTCCTCTAGACCGCACTAAAGCACCTCGACCATCACCACGAGCACCTCCCGTGCTTCTCCCTCTCCTCCCCGTGGCCGTGTCGTGCTTCCTGGAATCGCTCGCGCCGCCGTTCGCCTTGGTCAGGGCCCCGCCCTCCTCGGCTCGCCCCTGTGGGCATGGCGCACACCCGCGGATGCGGATCATCCTCCTGAGCACGCCGATGGCCAGATCACCTAAAACGGCGGCCTATGGCGCCGGCCAGCCACCGTCGAAGCCGCCCCTGCCTCTGCTCTGTTCGAGCGGGAGGTGGGGGATTAACCCGACAGCCGGGCCCCACCCGTCGGCCGGCCAGGAGGGCTCAGCCACTTGCGGGTGGGCCTCGTTCGCCTTAGTGGAGACGGGCTCGACCTGCCATCGGCTTCGCTCAGGGAAGGCGCATTTCCAGGAATGCGCCTCCTGCGTCGTCAGCCCGAGCGCGGCCGAGCAGTTGGGCCAGCCCACTGCTAACTCCCGCCCGGTGCGCTGTATAAGGGTATAAACCCTTTCCTTTTTCTTTTCTTTTTGCAGTAAACTTCAAAAATCCATAAATAAAACAAATGGATTCCAAATTTGACGATTCAAATTTCTATGAGTTCATAAAATCATGCTCTATCACATGGTGCCATTTGCACATTTTTGCAGAAACATTCTATTCACAAATATTATCAAAATCTCATTTTTCTATTCTGTGATAAACTTTAGAAAATCACAGAGAGCTCAAAGTTGATCCAAATACCATGATTCAAATTCCTAGGTACTTGTATGCTCATAACTTAGTTTTTGAACATTTTTCCCAATACCTTCTGTACCACATCAATTATTGGTCTATTTATCCATGTATAGCCAACTTTGCAAAATCATTGGAAATTCTTTTGAACTCCAAATCAAGTGAAACCAACTCCTAGATTCTTCTAAAATCATTTCTTGTTAGATGGGTGGCTTTGCCCATTTTTCAAAATAATTCTTCTGTACACTACTTATGGATCCATTAAATCCCTTATATCCTTCATATTGAAATGTTCAGAGATATCCATTGATCCAATGCCTATGAAACCACCTTGGTCATTTTTCATATGACAAGAGGTATCCTAGAAAAGCCCAACTCCTATTTTTAGAGCACTTTTATTTTTGCCTTGTTGTGTTGCTTATTATGATTGTTTCCGTCGTTAGTTGACGAAATAAACATAGTACTTGGAGATGGACCATAAGGTTTGAAGACTCGGAAGGACAAGGCAAGCAACCCTTTGACCATGTTCGAGAAACCTTTTATGCATGTCTCTTAGCACCTTATTATCAATGCATCGGAATCATGTAGAGGTGGTGACCACTTTGGTTGGTACCTTTGTTACTTTACTATTGAAACTTGCATCAAGCATGACCCTACCTTCCTATGAGGGTTATGTGGGTGGGAGTAGATAGATATATGCTATAGTATTTGGCTACGCAAAATGGGTCAGGGTTATGCATGGAAAGAAACAAGTGTGGTTTGACATACTAGCAAATAACCCAGTGGGTGTCACTAATGCCCCTGGGAGATGATGAGGCACTAGGGCACTACTTGGTGGAGAAGTAGTGTGCCGAGTCTTGATGGAAGTGTCGTTTACAGAGATGGATTGGAGTTAAGATTTGTCAACCGTCCCAACCAAACATGCACGATCACTCTACCCTTATATGGGAAAGGGCATTATTGATTACCTAGGTAGATACTAGCATGATGCCCGCATTACTATTGACGGGGGTGACATGAGGTCACTCTCGGGACGGGTCCGTGCTTGGATAGGCGGCCATGACTGTCTTTACAGGGCACCGGACACACCGTTGGTACCCCATGCTTGTGGTATGAGATGAATATAGGAACAAGGCTCCGTAATTTTTGAGATGTGAAATGTTTGGCACGGGGCTGTTACCAATCGAGTGGACTCTGTGTTAGGGTCGTCTAGGGAAAGATAGTGATTGGGTGCTTACCCCGGGTACTTGAGGTACCACGAGTCGTGGATGACACGGAAGTTCCCCGGTTCTTGTGGGTAAAGTGTGCAACCTCTGCAGAGTGTCAAACTATTTGAATAGCTGTGTCCACGGTCAAGGACAGTTGGGTGGTGCTGCTTAGACTATGTCCTTAAGTTTCTGGAAAACAACACAGTTTGGGTAAATCTGTTGACGTGATTTGTGAGAAAGTCACGATGTGCTTGAGCAAGAGTTGTTCATAAATCTTTCCCGATGTTGATGTCAGTAATCTCCTGATACTTGTTGCAGACGCATGCATGCCCTGGTTATATGTTGATCATACTTGCATATGAAAAACTAGTTTCTGGCAAAACTGCCAATTTAGCAGTAGAGCCTTGCATAATCATTCTGTCATCACACTTGGGTTTCTTGCGAGTACATTCAAAGTACTCATTGGCTTGCCACTCATTATTTTATTGGCCAGGCATGAAAGAAAAGGAGATGATGAAGATTTCTTGGTGACAAACATGCGAGCTAGGACGCTTCCCAGTCAGAATGCCTGTAGGGTTAAGGCAGATGGCATGGGTCCAAGTTGTTATTGAAGATTTCCGCTGCGATGATTTATACTCAAGGCTTGACCTTAAAGGTCACAATTTGTGTAACACAGTATGTATGGATGTAAGACTCTTGTTATTCAGCTTCTGTGTGTTCAGTGAGCATTGATCTCTGGGATCACTGTACACGTGCATTCGGTGATCTCGACTTATGTGTCGGGGTCCCCACACACTTATGGCAAGAAACAGGGTTTAAGGGTTTTTGGATGCACAAGTAGTATCTCTACTTAGTATGAATTTTTGTCTGGAAAAAGATCCTAAGCAAGCACCACATGTTGGAGGATCCATAACAATATATCTTCTATACAAATATACACAAACATAACTGATTACGTTGTCTTCCTTGTCAAACTTCAAATAATTTGCTCAAGTTTGAAAATAATTAATGGGGCTCACAATCATAGAAGATGTCCAAAATAGCATAATTATATGTGAAATCTCTCTTTCTTCAACATTCTTTAATGAATTGTTCAAGTAGCCAATGATGTGTTTGTTAACTTCCAATAAATTTTACCACCTATACTTCTTATATGTGAAGTCATTAGTCCCCATTGGATAAGCATATGAAACATATATAATTTCATATTTATGATATGCAATTCATTCATTCAACCATTTACTCTTGCGATATAAGTGAAGCACGAGAGTAAATGACAAAGTACTCCAAAGAGATATAAGTGAAGATCAAATGAGTAGTTAAGTAAATATGTAGCTATGTGAAGACTCTCTTATTTAAGATTTTCAGATCTTGGGATATTATTAAAGCAGCAAGAAAAACGAAATAAAATGACATTCCAAGGATAACGCATATCATGTAAAGATGCAAAAATCTAGGCTCAACCAAAACTGACCGATAGTTAACGAAGAAGAAATGTGGGATGCCAATTGGGACATCCCCGAGCTTAGATGCTTGATAATTCTTGAAATATTATATTGGGTTGACTTGGTCATCCCCAAGCATGAGCTCTCGTGTCTCCTTAATTCCTCTCATATCACAGTTTCCCTACTTCTTAAAAACTTCATCCACACAAAAGTCAACAAGAACTCGTGACATAAGTTAGTATAAATCCATGCAAAACCTTATTATTCTCTAGTGTAGAAAACCACTAAAATTATAATTTGACATTGCGCATTAAATGCCTCTGCATATTTAATACTCCTATCCTCAAATAGAATCATCAAACAAACAAACATATGCGAACAATGCAATTATAACAACAATTTGTCTAAACAGAACATTCTATAAAGGATTAAGGAAGATCCATACTTATTTAACTCAAAAATTCTGAAAATTTACCACACTGTAGAAGATTTGTTATTTCATATTGCGTCAAAATATCAAGCTTTTATCACATTCTGTCTTTTATCAGGAATTTTTGCAATAGTGATAAAATTTTTTGTTTTGAAACAACAACTCATATACTTGCAACCTAAGCATGGCGAAGGGTATCCTTGACAATTTCATTGAAATAAAAGATACAATAACCTTATTATAAATAACAGCAAGCAGATCTAAACAAAAGAAAATGGCGCTCCAAGCAAAACACATATCATGTGACGAATAAAATATAGCTTCAAGTAAGGTTACCGATAATGTTGAAGACAAAATAGGGGATGCCTTCCAGGGCATCCCCAAGCTTATTTTCTTGGATCTTCCTTGAATATTACCTTGGGGTGCCTTGGAAATCCCCAATCTTAGTGTCTTGCCACTCCTTTTTTTTCTCGTATCGATATCTTACCCAAAACTTGAAAACTTCAATCACACAAAACTTAACAAAACTTCATGAGATGTGTTAGTATCATAAAGCAAATCATCCACTTGGGTACTCTCAAATAAAATATTCATAATTGTTCTGGCATAATGCATACCGTACCTTATAATTTCCACAATTTATATCACTTAATATAAGCTATGGAGACACTAAAACAAGAAAACTATGCATTGAAAATAGGATCTGTCAAAAATAGAACAATTTATAATAATTTTGACAATGATCATACTTATGCAACTCTAAAAAAATCTGATAATTAGGAAAACGTAGCAAGTTTGTATATAAAGAATTTTAATTTTTTTAATAAAATTATCATGTTCTAGTAATTTACATAATTTTCTGCACGGGACGCAAAACTGTCTGTTTTTGCAAAAAATCAAGTCAACTATCGTCCACACTATCCCAAAGGCTTTACTTGGCACTTTATTGAAACAAAAGCTGTAAAACATGATTACTACAGTAGCTTAATCATGAGGGCATAGAAAAATAGTAGGTATAAGTATTGTTTTGTCTCCCAACAAGCGCTTTTCTTTGCCTTTTTGGCTAGGCATGATGATTTCAATGATGCTCACACAGAAGTAATGAATTGAAACACAAATCGAGCATCATGAATCACATGGCAATAACTTTTAATTCTAAACCATTTCCTATGAATAGGGATTTTGTGAGAAAACAATTTATGAGAACAAGAATCAACTAGCATAGGAAGGCAAAACAAGCATGACTTCAAAACTTTCAACACAAAGAGAGGAAACTTGATATTATTGCAATACCTACAAGCATATGTTCCTCTCTCATAATAATTTTCAGTAGCATCATGAATGAATTTGACAATATAACTATCACCTAAAGCATTATTTTCATGATCCACAAGCATAGAAATTTTATTACTCTCCACATAAGCAAATTTATTCTCATGAATAGTGGTGGGAGCAAACTTAACAAAATAACCACCATGTAATACTTGATAGAAATAATCAAATTGAATATTAAATCATGATGACATGTTTGATGGTTATTATTATTCTTTATAGCAGACATGTCATCACAATAATCATCATACATAGCAACTTTGTTGTCATAATCAATAGAAACCTCTTCCTAAATAGTGGATTCATCACTAAATAAAGTCATGACCTCTCCAAATGCACTTTCATAATTATTACAATAAGATTCAACACCCTCCAAAATAGTGGGATCATTGTTACCTATAGTTGACAATCTTCGACACCCACTTTCATCATTGTAATCATCATAAATAGGAGGCATGCTATCATCATAATATATTTGCTCATCAAAAATTGGGGGGCAAAATATCACTTCATCAAACATAATGTCCTCAAGCCAATGGATTTGCATATCATTAGCATCATGGATATTCAAAGAATTCATACTAACAACATTGCAATCATGCTCCCCATTCAAAGATTTTATGCCAAACATTTTATTGAATTCTTCTTCTATCAATAGAGCACAATCTTCCGCACCATCATTTTCAAGGAAGACACTATAAAGATGAGTTATATATTGGCAACCACAATTCCATTTTTCTGTAGTTTTCTTTTATAAACCAAACTAGTGATAAAACAAGAAACAAAAAGATTCAATTGCAAGATCTAAATACATACCTTCATGCACTCACCTCCCTGGCAACGGCGCCAAAAAGAGCTTGATGTCTACTACAAAACTTATTATTGTAGACTCGTGTTGGGCTTCCAAGCGCAGAGATTTGTAGGACAATAGCAATTTTCCCTCAGGTGGATGACCTAAGGTTTATCAATCCGTGAGAGGCATAGGATGAAGATGGCATCTCCCAAACAACCTTGCAACCATATAACAAAGAGTCTCTAGTGTGCCCAACACACCCAATACAATGGTAAATTCTATAGGTGCACTAGTTCGGCGAAGAGATGGTGATACAAGTGTAATATGGATAGTAGATATAAGTTTTGGTAATCTGAAAATATAAAAATAGCAAGGTAGCAAGTAGTAAAAGTGAGCAAAAACGGTATTGCAATGCTTCAAAACAAGGCCCATGGTATGAATCAAGTGAGCAAAATCTCTCAACAATGATAACATAATTGGGTCATATAACAGTCCCTCAACGTGCAATTAAGAATCACTCCAATGTTCCTATCATGAAGAACATAAGATGAAATTATCTGTAGGGTATGAAACCACCTCAAAGTTATTCCTTTTGATTAATCTATTGGGCTATTCCTATAAGTGTCACTAACAAACCTAGAGTTTGTACTAAAATAACACCATATGACACGGATCAATCAACCCTAATGCCACCTAGATACTCCAATGTCACCACAAGTTTCTGTGGGTCAATTATACAATGTGCGTCACACAATTTCAGATTCATAATATTCAATCCAGCATAAAGAACTTAAAAGAGTACCCCAAGATTTCTATCGGAGAAAGGAATATGAAAACGCGTATAAACCCCTATGCATAGATTACCCCAATGTCACTATGAGAATCTGCAAGTTGATAACCAAAACATACATCAAGTGAATCAATATAGCATCCCATTGTCACCACGGTTATCCCATCGCAAGACATACATAAAGTGCTCTCACATCGAAAAGATGCAATCCAACATAATAAAACCTCAAAGGAAAATATTAAATTCATCACAACAAGGTAGAGAGGGAAGAACACCATAAGATCCAAATATATTAACAAAGCTCGCGGTACGTAAAAATCATGCCAAATCAAGAACACGAGAGAGAGAGAGAGAGAGAGAGAGACAGAGAGAGAGAGAGAGAGAGAGAGAGAGAGACAGAGAGAGAGAGAGAGAGATAAAACACATAGATACTGGTACAAATCCTTAGCCCCGAGGGTGGAGTACTCCCTACTCATCATTGCGGCCACCGGGATGATGAAGTGGCCTCCGGTGATGATTTCTCCCTCCGGCAGGGTGCTAGAACAGGCTCCCGATTGAGTTTTCATTGCTACAGAGGCTTGCGGCGGCGGAACTTCTCATATAGGGTTCTTTATGGGTTTTTTTGTATTTATATGCGTTTTTGGTGTTGGTCTCACGTCAAGGGGGTCCACGAGGTAGTGACAAGCTTGGTCGCCCCTCCCTAGGGGGGGGGGAGGAGGGCGCGCCTAGCGAGGTTTTCATGTCCTCGTGGGTCTTCTGGTCCTCCCACAAATCTTGGGGGGGTCTCTTTTGTTCCCAAAGGAATCACCAAAAAGTTTCAACCCAGTCCGAGAACTTCTATTTCTGCACAAAAAACGACACCACGACAGTTCTATTGAAAACAACGCCAGTCCGGGTTAGTTCTAATCAACATACGAAGACCATATAAAATTGTTGTAAACATGGCATGAATACTTCATAATTATAGATACGTGGGAGACGTATCAGGGATGCATTGGGGTGATGCCCTGAGCATGACCGAGTGCTTTCCCGACTTTGAAACAAACAACAGCAGCAGCGACGTTGAAAGTACTGGTGACAAGGTTCGGCAATGGTGGGGAAACAGAGCTAGGGGCACACGCAGAAAACGGGAAGAGAGGTGCGCGAGCTCACAACAGAGGCAGTGGAGCCAACAACGTGTTCGGAGGAGCTCTGGTCATGGAGAATCCACGGTGATGAGCCATGGAGCAGGAGGTGGAAGACGAAGGCAATGTCGTCAATGCGGTGATCCCGAGATTGCGTGATTCGGTGAAGTGGTGAACGGCGTCGAGGCATAGCGGATGGACATGACGAGGCCGTGAGGAGCGCACGATGGCTGCGCGATCGGCGGTGAAAGGGCGACACCGGTGCTCGGACGAGGGGAAGAGCGAGAGGGAGGAGAGTGGGGCGCCTAGTGTTTGGCCGGGGTAGCGGATGACCGTCGTGTGGATCATTCATGGCCTGGACATGCGCCCAGCGGCCATCAAGCCATGGTGAACACAAAGGAAGGGGAAGACGTGGCTGGGCTGGGTCGGCTGCGCTGTGGAAGTGGGCTGCAGTGCACAGTGTAGCCTTGCCGCTTTCCTTTTTATTTTTTTGTATTTGTTATCTTTTTTTAGTTTTGTTTTGCATTTTAATTTGGTACTAAATGACTTTAGTTAGTTTTTAAATTTGTCATATAAAAACTAGGCAATAACTTGAAGAGGCCCAGAAAGTTTGAGGCCAATTGGAAATATATAAATTCGGGTTATATTTAATTTGTTATTTTAACTTCTATTGGACCACTTATCAAATTTTTAGGTGTTTATTTGTGAGTAAAATGAAGTTGGTTTCAACTTGAAAAAGGTTAGAGGAATTTTTAGAATAATGTGAACATTTTAGTTCTACTGTTTGAAGAAATAATTTATTTGACTTTATTTTAAATTTGAAACTGGCTTTGATTTTTATCAAGTGGAAATTTGGATTAGTTAAACTTGATTACATGGCACCACTAGTGTGAGGTCATTGTAGCATGACAGTGGGGGTGTTAGAAATCTCCTCCAGTACAAGAAATCTCGTCCTGAGGCTTTTGAGAGGTGGAGTAAGGGGGAAAGTTTGGTTACGAAAATCTTACAGATCTTCTGGTGTTTTGGTTGCTGTTCTCGAAGAGGTTGATCCATAGCGTTGATGTCTTCCTTTCTCTGCATCAATGCATCATGATAAAGTTGTCGTCCTTCCTTCGGGAACTCCATCGTACTTACAAAAGATTAAGGGTGTTTTCGGGAGAATGAACCCTTGCAAAGTTGAGTATCTGGTGCATAACTCAAGAAATGTGGTAGAAAGTATCTCTCGAATTGAAACTTAATAAAACATTGAGAACCAAGTAAGAAGGTACAATAAGTTTCAAGCAAATAGACAATCATACGATAACCGAAACAGAGCATGCAAGGGGTTCAGAGCAACAAAAAATTGCTTCTATTACTAGAGTAGATTATCCCTAGGAGGGGGGGGGTCATGAATTACATACGAAGCCAAGAGTAGAGTAAGGTTTTGATCCTGTGGAACCATGGGTTATGGGCCCACCATGTGGGTTAAAAGTAGGAAGGGCGCTGGCATTTTGCATGGTCATGATAGCAAGGCATGTTAGAGGATAGACTGTCAGTTATGTTGGCAACAACGTTGGTACCAAGGGCGAGGGACGAAGAGAACATTTTCCTGCTCATTGAACAAGGCGGACCAATAGGCAAAGTTCTCATCCATCGGTGGCTACTGAAATGTCACGAATAATAGGAACAAGGTCTTACCAGCAGAGTTGTACACTGAGGTGTTTGCATAAGTAGGAAAATATTACTGCCTTGATAATGCTCTCCTTTTATAATCTCACTATTTCATTTTTGTATACATGTCAGTTATTGTACACAGTCATGCTGAGCATGTAGAGATAAAGAAAATAATTTTCCGCGGCGGTACAATGTCATGCAGACATCACTCCTTGGTGGGTACAATGGAAAACCCTACCCTCTCCTCCAGATTGTAATCTAGAGGAAGATAGCTGTTCAAAGGTGGATTCAGAGGGAGTCGACCACTCCTATGTGCCCCCGAGATGTTTTCTCTAACTTGCCATTATGATGTATATTGGTCACATCATGCATATGTTGCCTTGCATTGCTTACTTTCGGCATCATATATATCATCTGCTTAGTTGAAACATGTTCTGCAATGCCACCTGTTTAGTTTCTACATCATATATGTGAATTATGCAATCTCATCTTTTTTAGCCAGCCATAATATATGTGAAATATGCAATGCCATCATGTTTAGCCAGGCATCATATATTTGATTTATATCTTGCCATTCGTATTTTTATTACATTTACATTAGTTGACAATGCTTGTACATTCAACTACTCTTCTTGTGAATCATCCAATTGAGTGGGTGATGGAAAAAATCTGGAGTGAAAACAAGGTCTTTAGAGTAGACAATGCTACCTGTCGAAGTAGATCTCTTCCTGGTTCCAGATAGCTCCACAGAGATGGGTTCAGAGACAAATCACCAGTACTATTCCCCCCTCCCCAGGTGTAACCTCTAACTTGGCAGGGTTATATAGCTCATATCATGCACATGATGTCTTGCATTGCATACTTTAGACATCATATACACAATATTCAACACCACATTCTTAGTTTAGACATCATACATGTGAATGCCATCTGCTTAGTATATAAATCACATAGGTGAATTCTATCATGCCACCCCGATTACTTAGATAACATGTATGTGATTTATGTCATGTGAACCTGTTTAGAAAGACATCATATAATTATCTCATGCCATCCTGTTTTGTTAGTCATCATATCTTTGAATTATGTCATGCTATCCAGTTTAGATACACATCATATATGTGAAATTATGTCATGCTATCCTTTTTAGTTAAACAAAATATGTGAACTATTTCATGCCCTCTTTTTTCATCACTATCTATTGCATATGTCTCTCATACAAGGTGTCTACATTCAAATACTTTTCTTGCTTATCAGCCATTTGAATTGGAGGAGGTGATGTCAGTATCTAGTGGAGTAAAAACACGGTCTTCCAATAAAATAATGCTACCTGTTGATGGAGATAGCACCCTGGTTATACATGCACAAGAACCAGCCCTACCACACACGACCCAGTCTCTCGTACATTGTACCCCTACTCCGATGGAGAACCAGCTTCACCCAATCTACCACACCAGAGCAGATAGTAACCCAGTTCTAGTTGACACATCACCATCTCCAGCACAGAGCTCCCAAACAAGAGCACTTAGCAAGGCCGCTCCAGTGCCCAAAGCGACAGGACCACCAAGGCGAACCCAAACTCCAGTAGTTAGTACACCTATTCCTGTTTACGAAGCACAACCAGTCATTCGTGGTTTAGCATCTATCGCAATTGATGTTGTTAAATCCTATGTGTGTATATTCCCATCATGGAAATATTATACTGAAGATGAAGGGAAAAGCTAGTTGCAGGCATTCGTCCAAGAGTTATGTGTAAGTAACGTTATTCATGGCAATTACTTTGCTTTGTCCCATACTTTCTACCTCCCTTCTTATTATAATACAACAAATTTTCCCATTTTTCTCTATAAAGAAGGACCGATTTGGAAACTCAGTATGAGGTAACCTGTGCTAATTCTTGTGCTATCTTCAAGAATGCTTTGTGGCAGTATTAGAATTACCTGAAGAAAACATACTTCATTGGCAAGGAAACTTATAAAATTCCCTTACTTTCTCCCAAGACAAATTTACGGGACGATGACTGAGAACGTCTTGTTCTGTACTGGTCCAGAACCAAGAATCTGGTAGGGTCTGTGAGATCATTTTTCATTTTGAAGTACTATATGCCCGCGTCTTACTATACCATTTTCTTGTAGAATAAGTCCTTAAACATGAAGACCAACTATTCCCAGGTAAGATTCCATTGGTATGGTGCACACTACTTTGCTCTTGTATCACTGTATTTACTCATACAAACTTATTTTTAAACTGAAGGATCCAATGGAAACACCAGTGGCTCAACAGGTATATTTAAACATGGTTATTTAACTAGTTTTCTCTTCTAAATTGCTCTATGTTGATTTCAGTTTCAATTGAGTATACTGTTATCTTATCATATCATGCACACTACTAGCATCAAAACAATGCCAATAGTGTTATTGTACATGTATACCTGTGGTACCCATCTGAAATCTTGTTGTGCCATGTAGTTTCCCAAACTTATATTCTTGCAAAGATTCTTTGAACTGATATGATTTGAACTATGTCTCTATTTTAATTTGGCAAGACAATGCAGTGACCATAGCACATAGATATCTGTTTGTTTGATGCTTTTATTATGAAGTACTTCGCAATAGAAGACTGTTTAATCCTCTACACCTTACTACTGAATTGGTCCACCAAAATGAGTTTCATATACTACATGCTGAACCTATTATGTGTCTCCTTGTTTCTTATTTTAGAATCCTGGCAGAATATTGGAGAAAAGTACCTTATTAAGCAATAGTAAAGAAAGTAATGGAGATAAGGTTCAGGATACCGAGACAGCCTTGTTGGTCTCCAACAAAGCTGATAAAATAAATAAGGAAAACTATCTTGAAGACAGTAACACAACCCCAAAGTCCTAAGACTTTATTTTTACTACGTTTCACAGGAATTATAACGTCCACTCCAACCTCTTGGAATAAATCCTTTGCTTTTTCCATGACACAATCAAACAAACTCAATCCTATAGGGATCCAATCGACATGCCATTTCAATCCTACGGTTTTCTTATTCCTGTGATTTTGCAATCCTATGAGTCAAAGAGGCCCTAAGTGACATTAGCATAATAGCATTATAATTGTACATTTTCTTATGGTTTGACTTAATTTGACCATGCTTCTTTGCATTCCTGTGATCTTCCAATTCCTGTGAGCTAAACTCCCAGATTGATAAAAATCCTATCATTTGAAATTCTCTGTTTTCCACATGCATTCCTATCCTATTACTGTGTACTTCCTATCCCTGCGTTGTTAGATCCTACAATTCAAACGAGCCCTTATATAATTACCTCACTTACATATAGTTGTCAAAGAAAACCTTGTGTGGTTTGTCCCTCTCTTGCCGCGGCATCGTCCACCCCAGCTCAGCTACTCCAATGATAGAAGGGTCCACCACAATAGGGATCCGCCCTCCAGACCGTCTTTCTCCACCTCAGATCTTCTTCCCCGTCGCCGGTAGCCACGACAACTGCATTACCATCATCAACTGAGCAGATGACCTTGAGGACTACACGGGTCCGCAAGAGATGTCACACTATTTCGTGTGTGCCTATGTTATGCATCGCTTAATATTACATGCTACTTTATCCTCCAGTTCACCGATTAGACCTGGAGTTAGCTCCAAACGAATGCTCAAACTTGAGTTTTTAAATGCTTGTGGGGTACATATCGGGGCCGCAATCAATAGTATTTTTCTACTATCTGGTTAATCTCTGGTGTCTACTATGAGTTTCATGTTGGGTGGGAAACAAACAGTAAAGAAGACATTATTTATATTTTTTGACTGAAGCTACTATCTGCCTGCTATTATTGGTTTTTGGTCTATCCACGGGTTGCTACCATCACTCTGGATTTCTACATGCACTCCTTACATAATCTCACTATGTTTTATTCCTATGCATGCCAGTTCACAACTGCAGGATGCTGCTAACGCGACACTATGATCAAAGACCCTTCAAAGAAACTGTCTGTGACGCATTAATCACAAACAGTGATGTAAAAAAACATCAAAAAATATGCAAAACGTTTGCGATGAAGAATACATCAAACACGGTTCAGACTTTAGTTGTATGTGCGATGAGGGGCATACGGTTCAGTTCAATGAACTATTTGTGATGAGGCAGAAGAACAGAAATGGGCAGCCAAATGAAGGCATAGGAGATATACGGCATACAGTTCACTCGGATGAACTGTTTGTGATTAGGCAACATAAAAGAAACGGTCGGCCAGATCAAGGTTGGTGTGATATACGAAATACATTTCACTCGGATGAACTGTTTTTGATTAGGCAACACAACAAAAACGGTTCAGCTAGATCAAGGTGTGTGCAATGGAGGGCATACAGTTCATTCAGATAAACTGTTTGTGTTGAGCCAAGAGAACATAAACATTTCACATAAACAAGATGTGTGTGATACGCGGCAAACATCCAATTACAATGGTGGCTAGTACACACATGACATTTCCACACACCAAAGTAAACTATTACATGCATAATTAACTAGGATAAACGATCATCTGATCATCATCTACTTCTTGTGACGCTTCCCGCCACTACTCTACTAGGATAAACGGAAAAATATTATTTACTGTGAACAGTGGCCTCTGTTGGGCACACAAGTATATGGATTATAGCCTTGGGGGAGCAATGTGCCCGCACGCGTCGTGCTAGCTCGATGTTCCTTCTATGCTAAGTGTCCATTAATTGATGGCGTTTTATGAACACGCCACCGTTTGCCGCCATTTCCTCACCGGTTTCCCGCCGCCACCAGTGATATTGCACATAAACCTAGGCGGTGCGCGACACATGGAGGCAACATGCATAGCCTGTAGCACATCCACCTTTTCCAACCATGCCAACCCACCAAAGCGCCGCCTCTGCCATCAACCTCCTCGATGAGGAAAACGAGAAGGCTCCACGGCCCGTCGAGGCCGAGGCGCTCCCCGGCAACGCGATGGACGCCGCCGTGATGCACGTCATCCCCAGGGTTGAGTAGACCCTTGGCACATGGCGTTTTAGCGCCGCGGATCAAGATAGGCATGTTAGCGGCGAGAGGCTCTAGCTCACCGCACAACATGATTGATGGCACGCCGCACAGAAAGCTAGGCGCGTTTGCACTGATAGGCTGTGACTTGCCGCACAGCGAGATCGTTGGAGCACCGCAGAGCGAGAGGTGCGACGCGCCGCACAGAAGCGCGATCCATCGACACTTGCTGCTGTCGACAGGGCGTCGTAGCTGGGTACATGCCCCGTCAGTACCCCCATTCCTCGCCAGGAGTGGGTAGAGGTCGTCTACGCCATACTTGCACCAGAGACCGGCCGCGCTGTACTTGCACCGGACGCCCGCCGCGCCATTTGCATTGGTCACGCCGTTCACCTTGTCCACGGCCCGCTCGATGCCAACGCGCTGGTCGCTAGGATCGATCGCCTCCTAGGACCAGGTGTCCACCAGGTCGCAATAGAGGAATATGGCCGTCACATCCTCGAGTTGGTGATCTCCGATGAAATAGTCAACTTGGAGCTTGAGATAGCGCTACATATGTACTGCGAGCATGTCGACTGCTGGGACGAACGCCTGCATGAGTTCAGGCAGAGCCAAGAGCTTTCATAGGCAAGGGCTATTGGTCATGGTCTCATGGACGCGTTTTATGTTTTTGTTGAGTCATTTCGACGTGGATCGCTATGTATTCATAGCAATCATAATATCGCTCTGTTTATTGCTCTGTTTCAATGTGTGTACTCTGTTTTCCATTCTTATATGTTCTGTTTCAATGTGTGTGTATATGCTTTCCATTCTGTATATGTGGATGATAACAGCTAGATATGAGTTAGTATACGAAAACAGATAGAAAATTAAATTCATAATATATATTAATTGTTCATTAGTACATCATAGAATGTATATAATATCATCACATATACGTGATGATACTTAACTACTAGGTACAATGCATAAAATTGAAAACAAACAATACTAAAACTAATAATACCTCCTTGGGAAAGTATGTCGGCAGCCGCTCGCCAGCAGCTCCCTGATGTGCGACGTCTTCCCAGCGCGAAGGCAGTACTCCACCTCCTCCGCCTCACAGCGCTTGACGTACCGATATGCCTCTTGCCGGTGGATGAGCGCGAACGATCTTGCCATTTTGTTGGGCGACCACCGAAGCTCCTCGTCGGTGGCGCGCTGGAACTTATCCACCCACCTCCATGAAGCGATGAGGCGCCTAGCGCCTTTAACCTTCCTCGCAAAGTACCCGTCTTCATACACCTCCTCTGCACGACAACACACGCTCCCCCAAAGCTCCGCTGCATCCTTTTTCTAGGCGGCATCACGGGATTCACAGGCCACCTGGTACCTGTCTTCCTCCTGCCCCATCTCCTTTTTGAACGCCACTTGCCTAGCTTTCTCAGCCGACAGCAGCGACTTCCATAGACAAAGATGGTACTGGCCCCAAAACCACTCCAAAGTTG
>LR738714.1:396351068-396362350 GCA_902687465.1 Secale cereale | reverse complement strand
GGGGGTCCGGCGCAACCCCATCCGACGGCACGTGGGGGTCCTGCTCGTCGCTGCTCTTCGACTGAGCATCCTCGGGGGGGCAGTGCCTCCTCGTCGGCGCGTGGGCTGATTGTCGGAGCCATGACATAGATTCGATAGAGAAATAGAAGACGAGCGAGGGGAGGATGTAGATGAGAATGCAGGCGGGAAGATGTGAGCAACGTAGTATTTATTGGCAGTCGGAATATAGATCGACGGGAACAATACACACGCCGGTCGCCGGAATTTACAAGTACTGTAGTTTGAATTACACACGATTCCTATAGAGAAAGCCGTGTGTGAACTTAGTAGCTGATGGTAACCAATACATAACCATGTCTGATTAATAACGTGTGCCACTCACATTCCAAACGTCGATGCACGAAATAGAGTGCCAATCGTGTGGGGCCCGGTTGTCTTGCCAGATCTTTAAATTTTCTTGTTTGGACAGGAGATATTAACATCGTTTGATATTTTTTAATTTTTTGGAATTCAAATGCCATGGCACTCCATCCACGTGTCCAAGCCGTGACAATAATATGTTTGAAAATTCATTCCAATTTACTGCACATGGAATTAACTCGCACACAAGCACACAATTTTCTTTCAAACAGTTATGGTTGGCCGTTGCATGTGGATGTAGTTCAAAGTTGGATTACGACCACTTAAATGTCTTTAAAAGGTCAAATGACCCCTAGAATTTTCAAAATTTTCCCATGGGAGTTGTATTAGTGCATGTTAAATGTAGAAATGTTTTGAAGGCCGTAAGAGGAAGCTATCTCCTGTTTGTCATCAAACATGCATTGTTCCCTCTTGGAACCACGAGCCTTCTAGTGAGTTGCTCCATTTTGTGAGGGGTGTGTGTCCAAACTTTCATTAAACATGCCAAGTTTTTTACCACATCATCTTGGAGGCATGACATTACATCAAGCAAGGTTTCATGTGTTTTTGATCATTTTTTATTTTTTGGAATTAAAATGCCATGGCACTCCATGCATGTGTCTAGGCCGTGAGACCAATATGTTTGAAAATTCCTTCTAGTTTACTGCACATGGAATTAACTCGCACACAACTACACAAATATGATTTTTCAAACCGTTATGGTTATCCATTGCAAGTAGATGTAGTTCAAATATGAATTATGGCCATTAAATGCCTAGAAAATCACTTAAATGTCTTTAAAAGGTCAAATGACCCCTGAAGTTTTCCAGCTTTTCAAATGATAGTTGTATTAGTGCACGTTAAATGTAGGAATTTTTTGAAGGCTGTAAGAGGAAGCTATCTCCCGTTCGACATCAAACATACATTCTTCCCTCTCGGAACCACGAGCCTTCTAATGAGTTGCTTTGGTTTGTGAGGGATGTGTGTCCAAACTTTCGTCAAACAAGCCAAGTTTTTTACCATATCATTTTGGTGGCATGACATTACGTCAAGCAAGGTTTCATGTGTTTTTGATCTTTATTTAAATTTTTGGAATTTAAATGCCATGGCACTCCATGCTTTGTGTCATAGCCGTGAGACCAATATGTTTGAAAATTCCTTCCAATTTACTGCACATGGAATTAACTCGCACAGAAGTACACAAATATGATTTTTCAAACCATTATGGTTATCCGTTGCATGTAGATGTAGTTCAAATTTCAATTATGTCCGATAAATGGCTAGAAAATCACTTAAATGTCTTTACTTCCAAATGACAGTTGTATTAGTGCACGTTAAATGTAGGAATTGTTTGAAGGCCATAGGAGGAAGCTATCTCCCGTTCGTCATCAGACATTCATTGTTCCCCTCAGAACCACGAGCCTTCTAGTGAGTTGCTCCGGTTTGTGAGTGGCGTGTGTCCAAAATTTCGTCAAACATGCCAAGTTTTTTACCACATCATCTTGGTGGCATGAAATTACATCAAGCAAGGTTTCATGTGTTTCTAATCTTTTATTTTTATTTTTTTGGAATTTAAATGCCGTGGCACTCCATGCTTTGGGTCATAGCAGTGAGACCAATATGTTTGAAAATTGCTTCCAATTTACTTCACATGGAATTAACGCGCACACAAGTACACAATTTTGGTTAGCTATTGCATGTAGATGTAGTTCAAATTTGAATTACGGTCATTAAATGGCTAGAAAATCAATTCAATGTCTGAAAAGGTCAAATGGCCCCTGAAATTTTCCAAATTTTGACATGACAATTGTATTAGGACTACAAATTGTCTCGTACATTTAGAACACCATCTGTTGCCACTTTACTCCAAATTCGTCAATGACAGCTAATAAAAAATATCAACAACATCACACACATGTTTTTTGTAGGAACCGTTTGCGATGAAAATTTGTGGGTCTATTTAAGTCTTCCTCCGCCGACTCATATGCTCCAGTGCCGGCAACCCCCAAATCCACGAATCCCGATCCCCATGCTCGCAACCCCTTCTTGTAAAGATGACGCCGTGGAAATGATTCACGAGGGCCCGTATGGTGGACGCATCCTTCCTGAGCACCGCCACATCAGCCGAGAGGGTGTCTGCGGTAGCCAACAAGGCAGCTGCAGCAGCCGAGATGGCTGCAACAGCTGCTACGAGGGCGACTGCAAATGCTGAGAGCGCTCGAGCTGTCATCCGTGCCGCTGATGTCACCCTGGCCCGGGTCGAGGCCATCCGAAGATCGAGGATGCACACGCCAAGATATTCCACGCCACCTCGGAATCCAACATGCAACTCACGTCCAAAAAGGCGACAGTGGCCATGGAGCACCTGCTTCCTCATGAGATCGCCAAGCGGGAGCTGGAGATGTAGGAGGCGGCAGAGATCGAGGAGCATTGGAAAGAGGAGTTGCGCGTGGCCGAGGTCGAGGTAGAGAAGAGTCTGTCCGTTGAGCTATGGACGGTGGAGTAACAATGCGAGCTCTGGCGCATCCACTACTACGAGTACTACAACCTTGAGGGTGGCGCCGAGGACGAGGACGAGGACGCGATCGACTTCATCAGGGGGACCCAGAGTCCACCAACGTTGGCATGTCGCTAGGACAAGTCCTCGACGTCTCATCTCACACCGGCGATGCATATGCCGGCACGACAGCGACTTTGTTAAAATTATGCGTACTTAGGCTTTATTTTTAATGATGGTCTTTTGTTAGAGCAATGTTTAGTTGAACTGGCTCTGTTTAATTACTAAAATTGCTCGATTCAGTAGGTGTGGTCTGTGTGCTGTACGCTCTTTTGGGTGCCCAAATTAGCAAGCGATGTTAAATTATGCAATGACGTGGATGAGGACAGTACCCAAGGAAATTACCACCAAAATTTGAATTATCATACTCATCCCATGCGCATATAGCAAAGAATCGTTTGCGATGCACACAATCGTTCAAAGTGAATAGTGTCCAGCGGCACCGCGCGCAAAGTTTCCCTCCATATTTTCAAATTTTTTGGCCTACCGCCGAAATATCTACCCCCTTCCCCATACCCTTTTATGCCCGACCACAAGTCAAATTTCCCCCGTTTCCTCCTTCCTTCCTTCTGAAGCTATAGCTGCTTCCTCGCTTGCTTCCTCGTTCTCTCCTTCTCGCATCCTACCACTGGGGTCGCCATGGTCTTCTTCAATGACCTCTCCAGCGGTTCGTCCTCCAACGATGACTCCTTCACCACCCAAGTATGACTCTCTTCTCTCTATCTCGGGTTATGACTTGGAATGAAGGATTTCAATCCATCGGTCGATTTGAGTCATTTCTTCCTCTTGTAGCTCCCTAGGACCATAAGTTGTAACGAATGGAGCGAGGTGGCTGACGATCTGCCTGCTCGTTGTCACCATCAATATCCATGCGTGAAGCTAGTTGCGTTTGAATCCGTGGATAGTGGGAGGAAGTTTCTCGCATGTGCAGAGAAGGTTAGTCCCACTTTCGTTGTTTCAAGTCATTTGTTAGATGTGATTCAGACACTATCACTGTGCTATGTTATTCTGGATGTTAAGACAATGTCACAGTTTGTACCTAGTATCTAAAAATGTTGCCATCTCATCAGCAGTGCAATAAGAAAATTATTTGGTACCGCTTCAGCAGTTTGTGCAGCCAACTTTGGTCCACACATCTGAGCAGCCCAGTAGTAAAATACTAAATCTTTATGGCACGGAGGAACTGGGCATCGGAGTAACTAGGTGCTCTAGAGTCCGGGTCCCTGATTTTTTCTGCTACATCGGCTCGCCAGTGTAGGGCACCGGTGCCAAATGTAGCAACAATTGTCTTTACACAAGTTTTGGCATACATAGTGGACGGCCTTAGTGCTATTAGTTCTATGTTACTAAATTTGTGCACGTACACACCTGTTAGTATCAATTTGCTGTCATCAAAACACTGTCACTATGTTGTTGCAATTACATTTAGCTTCCTCATAAAATGTTCAATTTGTTATTTATAGTACATGACTAAGAACTTGTAGTGTTGTTGTAGTTAATTATAGCTTTTTGTTTTTCAGAATTTGGTTGTTGTCTCAGTAGCAATTAATTCATTTGCACATTGATCTTTTTGAGAAGATATGTCATAATTAACATGTTTCTTCAGTTTTCCAAAATATGTATTTGGTGATTTTGTATGTTGCTAGAAACCCATTTCCCCTACAACTGTTACTGATGTAGTTTTAAATATTATAGGATGAACGAAAGTGTTCTTACCTGGAGTGGGTTGATCAAGAGTGGCCACAGTCTTTGAAGACGTTCCTAGTAAAGCTCTGGAGCATGTATGAAGAAGAGAACAGAGGTAGGCTTATGGAAAGTGTTGTCAAGGCTGAAGAATATTTGAAGATGCGGGATAAAAAGAGGAAGATCGAGAATGAGCTCATATTTTTAAATTAGACTTTGCTAAGATGGTGTTGGCGAAGGAGAAGGCACTTTCCCAGTTGGCCAGTGCAAAACAGGTTCTAACTGAACTAAAAGCAGAGGTAGATAAGACAAGCCTTGATGATATCGATTAGGGGAAATGAATATACTGTTCTAGTATTGTTCTTATGAAGGGGAACTAGCTATATGGTCTACTGTGTTGTTTTCAAGTAGCTATCATACTCTCATGTTAAAATATATTTATGTGCCTGATATGAAATTGGCAAACACATGTTCGATATGAAATGTGAATTTGCGTAATACTGGAATTATTAATTGTAAACTAATAAACCTACTAAATGGATCTTGGAACTTTGCAAACAGTTCTAGCAGTAAAAGCGCTTGTGATGGATAGCCCAATGCCATACAATTTTCTTCATCAAATCATGTGTGATGTACTTGAATAAAAGCAAACATTTAACCGAGGCAGAGCGTGTGTGATAGTTACAACTATCACACACGAGGCTATACATAAAACTGTGTGGGATGTATATACGAACATAAACGTTTTCCCTGGATTGACTGTGTGGAATGTACATACACTACAAAAAAATCACCTCCGTGATAATACGTGTTTGTCATAGTAGGTCACATTTTCCCTCATACATGTACATCCATGACGATTTTATGACAGAATCAGGATAGCCATACCTGTGCCGTCGTAGAAGTGTTCCATGACAATACAAAAACTATCATCAACGAAGTGTCCACTTCCACGATGATAAATGGCGCGCCATGGAAGTGTTTTCGTCAAGAGCAACCGACATGTGGCATCCACCGTAACGGGTCGTCATCAAGCTATCGGGTCCGGTTTTGGATTTGATAACCCGCTAACAACGAGGACCAATGGGAAATTTCCATTTTTAAATTTTTCATTGGCCGAAGGAACCACGTGTCAGATCCACGCGCGGACAAATGTCAAGAAACCAATGGACATGAGGCGCCTATGATATGTCGACACGTGGCGCGACCCAACAGTGGCCCATTCAGGTCAAAAGGCTGGCCCGTTTGACTTTGTCAAATTTTAACGCGCCGACCCATCGAAAGCCTGTTAATGGCCTGCTCGCATAAAGCCCTTTCAGGCCCGATAACTCACAACCCATTATGGCCTTTCCGAATTCGGCCCACTAGCTTCATCTGGGCCGTCCAATGTGATTCTAGCCCGTTGTAACTTCCTGCCCATGTATGACCCATGACGTCTTTTGGCCCATATGAGGCCCTTTGTAACTTTTGGCCCATTAAAAGTCCGTGGTGAAACTAGCCCATAATGAACAGTATATTGCGTCATGCTCATTTACAACCCATTACTCCATTGGGCCATTCCCAGCCAGTGTTATATTTTGGCCTTTGAAGGGCCCATTTATTCTTGCGCTGATTTGCGGCATTCGGTTGCTTACGGTCCATTACTGCCCTTTTCCGCTTGTGGGCCAAATTTAGCCCGTGGTTAAAGTTGGCCCGTTAATCCGTTGGGCCGTTTTTATGGCGTCATAAAATATGGCCCATTAACGACCCGTTAGTCCTGTCGTCGGAATTAAGCCCGTTGTACACACAGGCCTATTAACGACCCATAAATAGATGATTCCCATTGTAGCCCGTTTACAGCCCATATTGTGGTCCTTAATTGTCCACGAAAGTACAGCCCATGTTTGGCCAATCGATTATACGGCCCGTAGAAGTCCCATTGAATCTACAGCATGTTGAAGGCCCATGGATCAAACTGACCTTAGGAGGCCCACTACAGCAGGCAGCAGGACCATGGTTACAACAATCAGTATGTTGCCCATGTTTACTGTGGCCTAGTTCTAAATAGAAAGCTTACCACGGAAAAAGAACTACATCAACTACCAGCCAAAAAAATAAACAAGAACATAAGGAAATAAATAAGCAAGCAATTTACGCTAGGCTATTAAAATATTACATCCACTGGGCATCAAAGTTCACCACCAGTGCAAATATAGTGAACAAAGTAGCATATTACACACTGGGCGTCTAAATTGGCCACCAGTGAAAATAAACGCGACAGCAGAACAAGTCCAGAACTGAAGCCACTTCAGAATAGCTCAAGAAACGATATCCCGTATACCCACCATGCTGGCAAGAAGCTTAGCAAGCTTATTAGTTTTCTCTTGTTTGGCGCTAAAATCGTGAAGCGCTTGCTGTTGTACCAGAAAGTATGTATCTGAATTCCGCAGGAACTTCCTCAGTCCTTCGGCTTATTGCCGCAGGATAGCTCACTGATGCCTTCAAGCTTTTAGATGAGACTAAAGAAGCCGAAGTGATTCAGGTAGCGAGTTCAAAGAGCTCGTACTAGCGGTAGTGGCCAGTAACTCGAACACTACATCAACGCAGGACTTTGGGGTTGTCTCACTGTCTACAAGATAGTTTTATCACCTTTCTTGGAGACCAACAAGGTTCTCTCACTATCTTGAACCTCTAACATTCCATAATGGGTTGTTGTTCTCCAATATTTTGTTCGGTTTCTACAAGAGAAACAAGCACACACATCACATGCTTAGCATGTAGTATATGAAACTCATTTTGGTAAACCAGTTAAGTAGTAAGGTGGACAGGACAACAACATGAAAAACATATATCTATGTACTATGGTCACTGTATTATCCATATCATTCTAATTTATGTTACCAAATCAAGATGGAGACACACTTCAAATCATATATTTTTAAGACCCAGGAGCATAGACAGAATATAAGTGTGGGAAATTACACATCAATGGCAACACTAGTAATGTGCATGACATGAGAACATAACTATTTATACAACTGGAACTGAAATCAACATAGAGCAAGAAGTCAGAACAGCAATTCAGTCACAGAAATAGGTTTAAAACATACCTGTTGCGCTATTGGAGTTTCAATTGGATCCTTCAAATTCGAAATTAGTTGGTATGAGTAAATACAGTGATGCAAGAGCAAAGGAGTATAGACCATAGCCACAGAACCTGATCTGAGAACAGATGCTCTTTTGCTTTAAACATGGAGTTTGGGTTCGCTGAGGTGGTCTTCATGCTTTGGGCACTGCAGTTGCTTCACACACTGTTCGTGTGGGGGTACTCTATGGTGGACATGGTGCTGTATCAACTAGAAATGGGTGTCTATTCACTGGGGTTGGGGTTAGATGGGGTGTAGCTGGTTCTGTGTCCAATTGTGTAAGTGTACAGTCTGGAAGACTCTCGATTATGTGTGGTGGGGCTAGTTTGTGGGCCAGTACAACCATGGTTCTATCTGCATCGATGGGTAACACCATCTTTTGTGAAGAACGGGTTTTTACTCCCATATATACTACCATCACCCCCTCCAATTGAAATGTTTGATTAACAAGAAAACAAATTGAAAGTATATACATTGTATGATAGACAAATGTGGTAATTCACATATATGTTGTCTAACTGTAACGCCCAGGACACACCCGTCGGTGGTCGTTACTCGTGGCGGGATCTAGACTGGCCCCACATATCAATACTAGTCTTTTCTGCGCACTTTTTCCTCACTCGTGTGCACCCAGGAGCAACTTCCTTGTCGGTCACCCATCCTGAAACTACTCCAAGCTGAGCACATTTAACTTTGGAGTTTTGTCCGAATGGGCTCCCGGAAAAGAAGGAATTCCTTATTGATATGAGTAGTCTATCATCCCTAATAAGCCAGGCTATCACACTAACCAAACATGACAACATGACACAATTTCACATATATGATAGCTAACTAAACAAGAGAGCATGCCACCATTTCAGATATATGATGGATAATTTAACAGGATATAATGGCATACTGCAACATATGATGAGTATCTAAACATGATGACATCACAAAACTATATGATGTCTTTCTAAAATAGGTTAAGATGAAATAATTCACATACATGTTGTCTAAGTATACATGATGGAATGATATAATTCACATAATTGATTCATATACTAAGCATCCGGCACTCGCATGTATGATCTCTAAACTAAGAAGATGGTATTCAATATTGTGTATATGTCATCTAAACTAAGCAATGCAAGACACCATATGCATGATATGAGAAATATAAACAATGCAAGTTAGATCATACACCTCAGGTGGGATATAGGAATGGTCATCTATCTCTGAATCCTCTTCTGAGGAGCTACCTATAACCATCGAAATATATGCTTCAACAGGTACCATTGTCTGCTCTGAAGACCTTGTTTTCACTCTAGATTTTTTCATAACCGGCTCAAATGTCTAATACACATGAAGAATAGTTCAATATACACAGATTGTCGACAAATGGAATACGTAATAAAAAAAGGATGCCATGAGATAATTCACATATATGATGCCTGGCTACATGGCGGTGCATAATTCACATATATGATAACTGGCTGAAAAACATGGCATTGCATAATTCACATATCTAATACAGAAAGCAAACAAGAGGCATTCACACAAAGCATGTCTAATCTAAGAAAATCGCATGGCAATGCAAGACACCATATGCATGATATGAGCAATATAACCCTGGCAAGTTAGAGCATACACCTCGGGGGGGATACGACTAGTCATCTGTCTCTAAATCCTCCTCTGAGGAGCTATCTGTAACCAGCAAGAAATCTGTATCGACAGGTAGCACTGACTGCTCAGAAGACCTTGTTTTCACTCCAGATTTTCCCATGACCGACTCAAATGGATGATGCACAAGAAGAGTAGATGAATGTATAAACATTGTTGACAAATGGAATACATTGTGAAAGCAAGACTGATGGTAGCAAACGAGTGGATAGATCCAAAACTAATGATAGCAGGCAGATTGTAGCTTCAGTTTAAAAAGATAGAAGATGGATCATCTACTGTTTGTTGCCCACCCAACATGAACCACATAGTAGGCAGTCTTCAACAGGCTGAAGCCTGCGCTTGAAATATTTTGTGAGCTTAGATTTGCTCCACATGAGTATCATATAATGGCTGTCTTGCTAAACCGATTCAAATTGTGGTTGAAAAGAGCATTTAGTTTTCTCCCTGTTAACTTTTTGACCACGATTCATTTATTTCTAGATTTGCAATTGCTTTGAACCAAAGGATCCCTGAGGGATCGACATGAATGTAGAGTAACAAAGTGATGCGACAAGTGTACAACCTCTTTGGCATAGACTTGCCAACCTCAGCATCATTGGGATGGACGTGGAGGATGGTGATGCTGGTGTGACTGTCGGAGGCAGAGAAGAAGATCTGAGGCCTCTGGAGATGGTGCCGAGGGTACTGCTCCGCTGTGATGGACGGTTCCGTCGTTGGAGCAGCTCCGGTGAGGTGTACAACGGCGAGGCTGGAGCAGGATAAGACATACAATGTTAATCTGAAGTGGTACTCTAATAGCATATGCAATAGATGATGCAAAAGACATCACCAAAAAGTGCTAGATGTAAAATGCATCAGCCGTTCCATGGCCGCTCCGACATATGTTGTAAATACTGTTCACTCTAAACTTAAATGAAGAAACTGAACTTTACATTTGAAATTGAATTTTACTGTCGAAACTGATTGAACTAGTAGAAAAGCATTGCATGAGAAGTTTAGGGCATTTAAGCACCAGTAGCAGAGAAGTAGTGATCCAAATCAGCAGCCGCTTGAGCAGGGAAGGCACTAGCAGAGAGCAACTCGTGCAACAGAACCGCGAGCAAGTGCTAAAGCAGCAAATCCTGTGGCTACCACAGGTCGTGCAGCAGCAACAGCAGCAGCGCAAGCGAGAGCAAGAGCATAGCAGAGCAGCAGCAGCACGAACAAGAGCAAGAGCGGAGCAACATCGCTACCAACAACAATAGTAAAGCAGAGCAGCAGCATGATGCAAGAGTAGTGCAGCAGCGCGACCAATAGCAAGAATAGAGCCGCAACGCGAGCAAGGGCCAGAGCAGCAGCAGCAACGCGAGCGAGAGCCGAAGTAGCAGCAGCTAGTGCTGGTGTGGAAGTCGCCTCCGAGGAAGCAACGACTTGTGGGAGAGACACCGTTGAGGAAGTGGCCGGCGACGGCGCCATCTATGGAGACCCGCCATGGCTGCTCGGTATGAAGCATCGGTAGCCCCGTGAGATCGAATAAAAGATAAAATGCAGCGGTGAGTGCAGAACCTCCTTGGTGGCGCCGAGTAGGCCTCGGCTTCATCAGAGGAATTGGTGAGGGTGTTGCGGTTCCAGTGGGGCAGGTCAAGATGGCACCATGAGGATGGAGGTGGTGCGATAGATGAGGCGAACGTCGGGGCAACACCTTGGGGGTGGAGGACGGGGCGACTTATCTGGCTGGACGACGAGATCAATAACGGATCGTCATCCGATGCGGTGGATGAGGGTCGTCGAGCTGTTGTTGTCGACAATGTCGTCGGGGAAGAGTCTCCGGCTGGGCGCCGGTCGAGAGGCCAACGGAGGAGTGTGGGGTTTCA
>LR738714.1:396334357-396349228 GCA_902687465.1 Secale cereale | reverse complement strand
GGGGAGCCATGGTTTAGGGACGTGCTTGTCCGAAATATGGGGTAAGTTACGAACGTACCCCTACCATTTTTGACCACGCGATGTCAAGGCATCATTTCTAGCTTAAGGGTAGAAGGGGGATTTCGCGTGTCTGGGCGGATGCGGAGGGAGTTTTCGCGCGTGTCGAAATTTTGTGATAACAAGGCGCGACACGGGTTGAAGAGGCGGGAGTTTCACAGCAGAAGAGACAAAAGATACTCAAGCTTGAAAATTTCGGGATAACAAGGCGAATTCCATGTTTGGCAGAACAAACTTAATGTGTACAAAAAACAATTCATACAAGACACAAGAGAGTCATGCCCCCTTTTGCTATATTGCTATAAATGCCATTGAAAAAACTATAAGAAAAATGTAAAAAAAAATCAGGAGAACAAGATTAGCCTGTACAGTACCAAATCAATTCGTACTTCCCTCAACAACAACAAAAACAAATCAATTCCCACCGCAAGAAAGAGTCATGTCCCTTTTTATATGATTACAAATGCCAGGATCTCGAATTTCTATTTTTAAATCCATGTTATGTTGAATTCGAATATATCGTTAGGTGATCTTGCAGTTTATAATGGATGTAGTCCTACATTTTGATCTTCCATCTTATATGAATATTTTACTCCACCCTATGAATATATATGTATATTGTTGTCTACCATATGGACTAAATTTGAATCAATTTTCCTTATTTGGATACGATTGTTGTCAAGTTATACCATCATTCAAATATTATCTTGATAGCAGAAAACATGCATATAGTAGTAATCATATTTCAATATGAACTGCATGTACCATACAATCTCCAATTCAAATATTTGTATCCATTTTATGTTGAATTAAAATCACAGTACATTGGTCTAGGTAGCGAGATGATGGGGATAATCTAAACCATGTTTTCATATGTATAAATTTTGGCTGAATTAGGGCAAGTTTTGGTATTAGCTTCTTGCAAACCGGACATTCTCTGAAGAAAGCTCATGGTTCCGAGAGGGACATGTCACCTTTATGTCTGAAATGATATACGCTGCCTCCCCGCAGATTTTCTTTACAGAGGCAACATAGAACTATATGAGTGCCCTGTTAAATTTTGAAATTATTCTGGGCTCGTTTGGCCTTTTTTTATACATTAATTGAGTTTCTAGTCATTTAATGTGCATAATTCAAATTTGAATTGCAAGCACATGCTCCGGTGCACCAAAGTTCGTTGAAAAATCACATGTGTGTCCTTGGGTGAATTTCGAGGTCCCATGCAAGATATGGGAATGAAATTCAAACATTTGGGTGTCATGACTCTGCCGAAAACATTGAGAAACTTGGTTTTTATGTTCCTGTAAATCCAAAACTAGCCTGAAAATAATGAAACTTGGCATGGTGTCATGTCATAGCACTAACATGATGTGGTACAAATTTTGGGCGAATTGGAGCAAGTTTTGGTATAAGCTTCTTGCAAATTGGAGCTTCTCTCAACAAGGCTCGTGGTTTTGAGAGGGAACATGCCACCTTTGTGTGGGAAACGACAAACGCTGCCAACCCTTAATTTTCTTCACAAAGGCAACATAGAACTATATTTGTGTCGTGTTGAATTTTGGAATTATTCTGGGTTTGTTTGGCCTTTTATACATTAATTAAGTTTCTGGCCATTTAATGTGCATACTTCAAATTGAACTACAAGCACATGCTCTAGTGCACCAAAGTTGGTTGAAAGATAACATGTGTGTCCTCGGGTGAATTTCTAGGTCCCATGCAAGGAATGGGAATGAAATTCAAACACCTGGGCGTCGTGGCTCGGCCGAGAACATCGAGAAAGTTGGGTTTTAAATTCTTGTAAATCCGAAACACGCCTGAAAATCATGAAACTTGGCATGGTGTCATGTCATGGCACTAACATGCCGTGGTAAATTTTTTGGCCAAATTGGAACAAGTTTTGGTACAAGCTTCTTGCAAACCGGAGCTTCTCTCAAGAAGGCTCATGGTTCTTAGAGGGAACGTGTCACCTTTGTGTGCAAAACGATATACGCTGCCCCCTTGATTTTCCTTACAGAGGCAACATAGAACTATATGAGTGTCGTGTTAAATTTTGGAGTTATTCCGGGTTCATTTGGTCCTTTTTATACATTAATTGGGTTTCTAGTCATTTAATGTGCATAATTCAAATTTTAACTACAAGCACATGCTCCAGTGCACCAAAGTTGGTTGAAAAATAACATGTGTGTCCTCGGGTGAATTTCTAGGTCCCATGCAAGAAATGGGAATGAAACTCAAACACCTAGGTGTCGTGGCTCGGCCGAGAACACTGAGAAACTTGGTTTTTAAATTATTGCAAAATCCAAAACATGCCTGAAAATCATGAAATTGGCATGGTGTCGTATCATGGCAATAACATGCTATAGTAATTTTGTTTGTCCGAATTGGACAAAGTTTTGATATAAGCATCTTGCAATCTGAAGCTTTTCGCAAGAAGGCTCATGGTTTCGAGAGGGAACGTGTCACCTTTGTGTGCAAAACGATATATGCTGCCCCTTGATTTTCTTTACAGAGGCAACAGAGAACTATATGAATGTCGTGAGAAATTTTGGAATCATTCCGTGTTCGTTTGGCCCTTTTTATACATTAATTGAGTTTCTGGTCATTTAATGTGCGTAATTCAAATTTGAACTACAATCACATGCTGCAGTGCACCAAAGTTGGCTGAAAAATGGGAATGAAATTCAAACATCTCGGCGTCGTGTCTCGTTTGGAAACATTGATAAACTTGATTTTTTTAATTCCTGTAAATCCAAAACACGCATGCAAATCATGAAATTTGGCTTGGTGTCATGACATGTCACCAACATGTTGTGGTGATTTTGTTGTCCGATTTGCGAAGGCACACACATTAACACTCAACAATGTCATTTTAGAACAAGTGTTGTCATGTTACAATCGGAAACACAAGTATTATTGAAACTGTGGGCATTCTACTTACCATTTACTTGCCACCACACATCCCCTTTTTTATTGGCTAGGAGGCGCCGTGCGGGGCAGCTATTTGAGTACAAGAGGCGTGCGATCTGACCCTCGCATGTGCTTATCGGGAGGAGAGCCCTTTGACCTCCATCTGCCGCCCACCTCTCTCCCAAGGTCTCCATTAATGGTGCCCGAGCCCCTATTTAATGGTGTGGCTATGTCTCACTCGACTGATATTTAAGAGAGAAAAAAAGAAAATCTGAAAATAAAATTTTGCACGGATCTTTATGTAAGATCCGATGGACCTATATAGCATCTACTGTGACTTAAAGCAAGACTGATGAATATATAAGGACGACCAAAATGGATAATAATTGTCTTACATATTTAGAATGATAATTAAAAAAGCCACATGCGGCTATGCCCGAGATACACAAGGGCAAAAGAAGAAGGAATACACATACAATGATCTAGCTCGCTGATCTCTACTTTGCTGATGCGCTATAGGTCGTGGAGGCTAGTTCTCGCGGCGAGCGACGATGATCTCTTTCATTAGTTTCATGTCTTTAATATGCTGCTTGGCAGCATCCACAGATTCCTCCACCAGCCTTTCGCACTGGATGCGGAGCATGGCATTCTCGCCCATAATTTACTTGACGATGACGCCCATCCTCTTCAACACGGCAGTGGTCTCCTCCGCCTGCTTTGCCCTTCCGGTGATCTTTGCCCTCAGAAGTCGCGCTCGGTGCGGAGCTTTGCCTTGTCCTCCCCTTGTCCCCGGATGATGGAGGTAGAATTTTCAAACGAGGCATTCATCTCATCATGCATGCACCTGTGAGAGTCCAAGAGCCAAGCGCAACCCGAACATGGCAGTTCTGTAGGGATGGGGCGTGGTGCGGTAGTTTTGTGGCAATCCTGTTCTACTGCTATTTGCGTCCAATAGGTGCCACCGTCGGATGCAGATCTTACAATTATTGTGGCGATTGCTACTAATAGTCATCTTACGAAAATCAAATAATCCCAAAATAAACTCGACCACGTTTCTTGTTTCTAGACATGAATAGGAATCAACCAATGAGAGACGTGGGATGTAGTACCTAGCACAACATTCAGCGGTCAGTTCAGAGCAAGTACAATAGTGTGCTTATAGCCTGCTAACATGGCAACTTTGCCTATGAGTGATTCTACACCGTAAATAAATACGTATTAAGTTCTCTCGTTTTCCTCTCTGCCTTGGTCACGACGCACAATATTGAGCACACTACTACTGACTAGTCTCTTTTTGAAGTATTTACGTTGGTACGGCTTGAATGCCAACGAGGGAGAGGGTAGCGGTTCCTGAAACGTTGAACGGTCAATGATGCCTCCGCATTCAATTTGCATGCACGGGTAAGAAATTGGAGAAGCAGAATGGGGCCAACACGATGTGAATGCAATGCAGTTTGGACTCTCATATAAAGGTGCCCCACCAATGCAATCCATTTACTCCTAGTCTCTGCGCAACACTGCCCACTCCAATCCAAGACCAAGGCCAAGCGACCAGAAGCCACAAGAACCCATGTCGTCGATGGACGTGACCGGCGGTCGGCTGCGCCAGATCTTCCAAGACGCCGGCCTGTGGCCCCGCACCGTGCAGCGTTTCCAGACGGTGCTGGCGGCCGCCGGTGTCATAGCCCTCGTCGACGCTGACTTCGCATCTCACATGTACAAGATGATGGTCGGCTCCGTCCGCAAGTTCACCACCGTCAAGAAGTGCGCGTACGACATTGTCGTACTGCTCCAGACTGCGCGGCCATGCTCCTCGTTGCCTGCCACCCTCATCAGCCTCCAAGGTGACGAACTCTTTGAAGAACTGGTGGCCCTGCAGCTGCTGGAGGTCGAGAAGAAGAATGTGCACCTTGAGGCCGCGCTCGCTGCGTAGCACCTCACCATGCAAGAAACCGTCGATCTACACATCCAGTTCTACGAGGAAATCGTCTACTTAGGCCACTACAAGGCTAGAAAGGACAAAAAGAAGTTGACCTTATTCCAACGGCTGAAATATTTGAACGCCATTGTTCAGAAGCACGTCGACCTAGCCACGAAAGCCATTGCTACTTAGCCGACGTTCAGTGGGCCGGCGCCCTGAGTCGAGGAGGTGGACGTCATTGATGGATGCATCTTTCTTCTTGCCTCTTGTAACCAGCACTGTAGTGCCTCGTGGCCTGAATTTTTTTATTAGTGTATGCCATTTTTATTCCAGTCATGAATGACATGTGATCCCTTGCTCTTATTTGGTGTTAATTATATGTAGGATCACTTCCTTCATCCTGGTGTACTACCTAGGTCCTGGTTTATTAGGCCCTTTTGTAATTTTTGCTAAATTTTTACCTAAGATTTAACTGAAAAAATGTTAGTGCATGTCAACAAAAAATTACATCGTTTAATTTGTATTTGAACATATTTTTCAATGATATAATTTTGGTGACATGCATGATCTTTTTGTTAGGCAAATTTATGGTCAAAATTTGGCAGATATTACAACGGGGAGCAATAAACTAGGAGGAGGTAGACTGGTCTGTCACCATCGTGTTTTCTGCGTAATTTTGACTTTAGCGACCCAACCTACATGGAGGGAGTACTGTATATATTGGCATGACAACCTAACTTATATTTTTAAAACTGAGCGTTACTACAAGTCACAAGTTCAAAACGAGAAAGTGGAACAAGTACATCATGCCTGTGCCGGGTTAGGATCCTATGCAGTAGCGCACCTAGCAGTATGGTCACTACCGTGCTGCAGATGATCTCAACCCGCCCGTGCCATTCGTGTTGCACTCGCACACGGTCTGTCTGGCACATCCCTCAAGCTAGGGAACTCTTGTTGTCTTAGCATTTTCACTATCAGGTGGGGCCACAGTTGAGCAAACCGACTATCGGAAAATCCCCACCCCGCCCACTGCGCGTCGGCTGAGTTAGAATAGGAAGAGAGAAATGTGGGAGAAGAGCTAGATGTAGCACGAACACATGCACATGCGCCAGTAATTAATGACTATAGTGAGTAGTCATATCAGAAGATCTCGTCTTTCTAGCAGTAACACACTATCAAATTGCTCAACCATACCTTTCTTGTAGTAAGTTGAAACCGCTACACCCTCACTGTCCTCGCCTCTCTGTCAAACCGGCTACGCGAAAACTACCGCGCGTACTGCCTGGGAACAGCCCCGCCCTCAACTTTTAACTACTCATAGCGTAATTTTGTAACGATGAATTGCGCCATGGAGCAGAAAACCAAAAGAAAAAGGTGGTACATGTAAACAAATATATAGTTGAAGCTCTAGATAGCTATTTGGAATGTATACTATGCATGTGTTTATACGTATACTATGCATGTGTTTATACGTATAAGTTACTTCAAAGTAGTGAGTCCATTGATGCAATGTGGTCAAACTGTACCATCGATATCTCAAAGCGAAAATAGTTCGATCTTGTTCATTCTATATATACAGTACTGTATGTCTATTCACCCGTGGTGTTGTTCAGTGAATGGAGGGCCGGGGAGCACAAGTTAACAATACTACTAGTACTAGTAAGTAGGAGTAGTATAGTTAGTCACGTCAAATAGAGAGGTTATTTTTTGTAATGCCACGTACACAAATTGAAACGCTTGTTGCGGAGAGAAAAATATAACCACTCCATATATATGTAGGAAGGCGCCTGAGCACTTGATTTACTAGGTTTTCTCTCTTCATTCTCTCATACTCTCCAGATCTAAACAAGACAGCGGTAGCGACATTTTCTCTCTGCTCACCGTTGGTCACAGATCAGGCCGGATCCCTTCGGCTGGTGTGTGTAGGGGACTAGGTGCATCATTCACACGGTCAGCGTCGGAGGAAACCCGTAGCTGCCGATGGGTCCCTATCCTCTGCTTGTGTCGTTCTCTCCAACACAACGCCGGCTCGGGAGGTCCTCCGACCCTTCTTCCTCCCTGCTGTATTATGGGCAGACCCGACCTGCCGCCGACCTCCTAGCCACATCTCGACGACCCTCAGGTATAAGTTCCTTCGAAAGCGGCCTTGCTCTACTACCCCAGCTCTCCACGTGTCTGCATGTGGATCCTTCTCTACTTCCATCAGCTTTTCAAAACCACCTAAATTTTTAGTATTATTAGAGGTAAATCTACTTCATGTAGTCGAATCTAGGACTTAGTTCAAAGAACAAAGAAAGGGGGTAAAGTTGTACTAGCATGAATGTAAGACTTGATTCAAAGAGGAAATAACAGGGGGGAATAGTAGAGACTGGATACCCAACCGGTCTCTTTGTTGAAAAGGGAAATAAAGGGAAAAGGCAGTACAAACTGGATAAGGAACATATCTATTATTGGTTGAAAAAAGGATATAAAGTGGCGGCTGGTGGAAAAGTCAACATAATATTTCTAGAATTAGATTTGCTGCCCTCACATAGTAAAAGGTCTCCAGGCTTAGATTTGCTGCCCTCACAGAGTATGAACAAACTCGGCATCACCACTTTATGCCTCCTTGTAGGTACATTGTGCTGATGCATCCACTGTCGCATGTCCTTATACCAACCTTTTGCTACTGTTAATGTAAGGGCGCATGTAAAATGAAGTAATCACACTGTTACCATAAGGACATGTCTAACAAGTGGTATTGTTAATCTAGTGGCTCCAGTAATATGATGCAATTAAACTGTGTTGCAAATGGTACTCCTGCTATTTTTACCAGTATGATAAGTAAGTTGCTTCTTTACGCTGCAGAGTGTGCTGGTGTCCCCACTATCCCACGCCCTTAAACCAACTCTTTAGCTACTGTTGATCTATTGTATCAGGTAAACAAGCAATGCCACCATTAAAGTAATCCCATATTTGATAAATCTCATTGTTGATCATAATGCTTCCCGTAACATGAAGCAATGCCGCCATTATAAAATTTCTACTGTTCTTGCATGATTGCCATGAACATAATCAATATGCTTCTTTTCATTTTGTGTATGTTTCATATCTTGTTATTGAACTATAACTGTTTTCTTTCTATCTTTTTGTGCGGATAGGGATATCAATTTTACCTCGTTGCTATTGTGACCTTTTGGTGAACTGCACAGAACACTTTGTTTTTGGAATGAGTGTCTTGTGCAGTTCAACTAAAATGTCACATGGACAACGTCTCTCAGTTTTGGTTGAACTGCACAAAGGTTGATTGGAGTTTCCAACATCTCCGTCAAACTCTGCTAATAATCTTGTGCGACATTTTATTAGCCTTTGCAAGATGAGCCATCACTGTCATCACAATAGAATTTTATTTTACTGGAACTACACAAAAGGATAACCTAATTATAGTTGCACCTTGCATGAGCAGGACAGCTAACGTTAATGTTGCTCAATTTTAGGGCAACTACTAAAGAAGAAACTGCCAAGTCATGAGATCAAGTACTTCTTTCTAGCTGCATGATGCAATCTTTGCTTCATTTCAGGTTGACTGCAGAAAAGGTCGCATGAATTGAATCATCCGAGTGGATCTGCAGGTTCACCACATCGAGTCGTGGCGGCAGAGGGCCCCTCTCTACTGCTACACTTAGGTGTTAATGGATGTCAACTAATCATCTTCATGGCAAGATACGGGGACACGAAGAATAACTTGATCTCGCAAACTCATCTCACACAGGTCAGTAATGTCCCTTATCAACATGATTGTGCTTTTTCATACTTTGCTAACTTTGTATTTTTTTAAATAAAGCTATTCTATTGCAATCATTTTTCATCTTGGAAATAAAGTTGATTTAACTAGTGCCAATATTATAGTAGTCATGCTCTTTCTTATCTTTGCAAACATGAATACTCAACTACAGATGTTGTGATGGTCAAAAGCATTCGCCCAGGGTTGTATGACACGGCTAGCCAAGATGGATTTAATCACGAGATTCACTTTATCCAAAGACTCTAAAGTGACATTCGTGGGTGCAAGGTTGAAAGAGATATTTCAGGATGTTGATTGATGATTCCACTAGATTCTGTTGTGTGTATTTGTTAAATACTAAGGATGAGGCTCTATACACACTACCTCAAAATCTAGAAGGCCCTCTTGTGCATATATTGGAAGTGGTAGTGGCACCAGTGATGCATAATATTTCAGGTGCCAATGTTTGACCTGCGTGGCCTTAAAAGGACATGTTTCAATGTATAAGAAAATCTTTGGATCAAATTGCTTACATGAAGCATCAATCAATTTTTATTTATTTGTTCACATTCTCACAATGTTTGAGTTGCATAGTTACGATTGGCTCTGAGTTGTGAATCACTGAGATGTGTAGGCATCTTTGTTGTACCTATTATTATTTGAATCTAATGGGTTGGCTCTGAATCTTGCAAGCTGGGAATCATTGTGATGTGCATGCATATTTGTGAATCATATTGGTTGGTTCTGAATCTTGCAAGCTGGGAAACACGACATTATGATGCAGAGAACACCAACCATAACTAGCTATTCAAACTTGGTAGTAGTATTGTATGTGTTAAAGTGAGTCAAATGAGCTAATCGGTTGCGTCCTGAGAATAATAATTCTAATTGTTGTGCATGTTTCTCCTATGGCACTAGTAGAACAAGCCAATGCTTTGGTTGTTTTAATAATAAATTTTAATTAAAGCTAATAAAATCTATGTAAAGTGACCACTAACACTTGCTATAACAGTACCAATATAGACCCACTCGTGAACTCGAGGGGGCATGTTCTGCCAGGCATGCAGCGGGTGAGGGAGGTGTAGTAAGTGTTGTTTCCTGTACACACTTAGTTTACTGTTGGATGCAGTTCCCCAAGAGCTAAAAAACTAACTGCTGCCGCCGCCTACCCACTCATTCACTGTTGATTGCGGTTCCCCAAGATTGCAAAAACGAGTTGCTCCTGCCGCGGTGATGCTCCCAGTACCCCAGTACACACCGATCGTCTTCATCACCCCCGCCCCCAATCCCGAAAAACGAGAACCTCCACATCAACTCTGCGTGAGACGAGACTCCAATGGCGATCCGAGGGGTGACCCTGCTGGATATGGACTACACCTTTGAGTTCGACGTTCAGACCCATGGCAGCACCAAGTTGAATGCGATGTGCACCAATGATCCGGACTCAGTGAAGCCCTGCCTCGCCAAGTTCAAGAAGTACCCACAGGAGGAGAAAGAACAAGGTCGCAGGACTAGGCCTTGTGCCCAACCATTCTTCTCCTGATAGGGACCAGCGGATCGCCATCGCCCAGGTGGGCGTGCAGGATGAGGTTCTCATCTACCACTACTGTAGGGCCACTAGAGGTTCCGGAGCATCTGGTGTAACAAGCTTGTCGAGATCCATAAGAAATACAAGATCATCAGCAACGGGCAGGAGGACTCCGTGGTTGACCTTGTCGCGACCATCATCGACCCCTGCGACGCTAACATGAAAGAAGACGTCGACACAAAGAACCTGAACACGTGTGAGGTACCTCTTAATCTAGCCTACATAACCTACGCCCTCATGTCCAACATCCGCTTGTACATGTCGTAGCCGCGTAGGTTATGTAGGCTAGTTGAACTGCACAAGACACTCATTCAAGCTACACGTCCTATTAATTCAAAAAATTAAAGTGATATTTTATTTCGTAAATCGAAAGGTCTTACAAAATAATAATAATAATTGTTTATATATAACTTGGCAAGTTAACTCCTGGTGATTGCGTACATAAGCATGCAAATATTTTACTGACCAATGGAGTAATAGACGTGCAATCATGTGTTTACATTTTTATAACATTTCTCCGTCCAGCCCAACATGATATTTTCACCGAGCCCAGCAAGTCCGTGGATTTTGAGAAAAATGCAAATGGGCTTTAAATTCTAACATAATATATAAATGGGCTGCATATACGCTACATCATTGTTTCACCCAGACCACCAAATGGACTAAAAAAACAAATTGACCGACTGACATGTGGGCCAGTAGGAACAAGCCTAAGCACATTCGCAAAAAATAAAAATACAAAGGTCAAAGCCTAAGCAAGGCGTTAGATTTACATCCAACGACTGACATTCTTCTTCAATCTTTCGTCTTCTTCCATAGTGCTGCCGGGACCGCCTGCTCCAGCCTCCGATGTCCAGCGGCGCTGATTTGCATGACTCACAGCGAAATGCTACCCCACCGACAGCCATGCCATCCCTCCACTCATCTGCACCTCCTATTATTCTCTGCCGAGTGTAGACCCACCTCGCACCGGAACTAGTGAAGTTTACCACTCCTCTCCATCTACAACTCCACTGCCGCGTCTTCCCCATCTCTGAGGCATTCCAGTCTGGGACCTCGCCATTGTCCAGCGGCCATGATGCGCTCTGCATGGTGTGGTCAGCATGGCCAACAAACGAGAGTCATTAGAAGATGACTGTACGTGGAGAGGCTGACAGTGGGGACGCACCACGCCCATGGACGCCTGCATGCAACTGCATCCTTTTTACCCTGAAAAATAATGCTTTCTCCCCCTGACAGTTGGGACCCACCAGCTACATCTTTGCATGCCAGGAAGTGTGTCCTTATTACGGGCAAAAAAATGATCCTCCCCCCTGACAGCTGGGACCCACCGGAAGGGCCTCTGTATTTCGCAAAACAAAACCACCCCTGCTGACAGCTCGGACCCACCAGCTATATCTTCGCACGCAAGGAAGTTCCTCCTTATTACGCAAAAAAATACTCCCCATGCTAGCTGGGACCCACCATATTTGGAGGCTGACATGTGGGCCTACTAAGTTGACGAGGACACAAGATTTTTAAACTTAGTCAATATAAACGATTCTAGTTGCAGCCACTGTATGATGTCCATCCAACGCCCGTCGTGCTTCTTCAACCTCTGGTCTTCTTGCTCCAGCCGCCCAAACCATCACCCGTCATGCCGCCTGCTCCTGCATCCCGTGGCCGGCTGTGTTGCCGCGCAGGCCTCACCGCCCCACCCTACTACCTCCGCTGGCTTGGCCATCCTTGTACTCACCCAGACCTCCTATTATTCTCCGGCGACGGCAGCCTCACACTACAGCCGAAGCAGTAAACCCTCATACCCCCCTCTGTGTGGGAAACAACTGCCGAGTCTTCCCCGGCTCCTGGTCATTCCCTTCCTAGGCCTCGCTGTCGTCCCCGCCTTGGTACTACCAATGCGGCCTGGTCAACGTGGTCAAGGAATGACTTCCATCGGAAGAGGACTGTACGTGGAGAGGCTGACAACTGGGTCCACGGCCGCAACAAGGAAATGCCTCCTTATTACGTGGAAAATAATGATTCCTCCACCTGATAGCTGGGACCCACCGGAAGGGCCACCGTATTTTGCAAAAAAATGTTTCCCCTCTGACAGCAAGGACCCACTAGCTACATCTTCGCACGCAAGGAAGTGCGTCCATATTACGAAAAAAAAATATTCTTCCCCCTGACAGCTGGGACCCACTAGCTATATCTTCGCACGCAAGGAAGTGTGCCCTTATCCTCCCTGATAGTTGGGACCCACCCGGCCGAAGCGTACGTAGCGTTGTCTGTGTACATACTGGTCGATCGGTCTGTCAGCCACGATGAACCATGGCCGAGTAAGGAGCGGTAGCATTTTAGATAGTCCAATCAAAACCGTGTACACGTATGTACAGCTGGATGCCAAAAAATATGGACACATACGTACACACGGGAGGGGTCTCGAACACGTACTCACGCATACGTATGGCCAGGGATCGTGTACATGGAGAGGCAACGGACGCCAGCAACGACATCCTGTTCATTGGAAGCCAACCACCTGGGTCGAAACAGAGAAACATCGTCATGTTCATCGGGAGGCAACGGAATGTGTCCTATTCATCAGGAGGCAACGAAATACGTTGTGTTCATCGGGAGCTAACCGACATGGACGGAACAGCCGAAACAAGGTCTAGCGTACCGCCGAATGGAGGAAACATGCCTTCTGTTCGACCCGTATGGTCAGAACGGAGTCCTGTTTATCAGAATGGGTCTGGCATACCACAAAACAGAGGAAACAAACTTCTGTTCGAGTGCCTACGGTCGAAACGGGGTTCTCGTTAGCATTGTAATCATCGATGGACGCACACACAATGTAATGGAGGAAAGGTGAGAGAGTCCATATAACTAACCGCCATGGAGAGCTCTGCGGGCCGTGCACGAGGCATTATCTCAGGTTCAGAGCTAGTCTGGCGCTTCTTTATCTGCGGGAGAATCCTAGGACAACATATCAGTCCATCACCAATGGCCATGGCACCATGGGGCCTCCCGCCACCAGATATTATAACCATCTCTGTATCGAAATGATCCTGGCTCACGTTAAAGTCCCCCCTTTCCTCGCCTTCCCCTCGTCTCTATACCTCACGAGCTTGTTATGGGAGGAGACGTTGGTCAAGCTCTCTGGATTATCTAGGCCAGACTCCGAGAATGCCTTGGCCTTCTTGTAGGGGGCACTATGGGCCATGCCATAGCGGTCAAACAGATTTGGCACATGCTTCTTGTGGTGGTTCGCCTGAGAGAGATGAACAAAATATTAGTTATAGGCTCCAGCTAGCATGAAGAAATGATATTGCTATGTAAATATGTCATTTTGGAGCTAACTAAGGTTATTATGTCATTTTCGAGGAAAATAAACTAAGTATAGGTCAGTTTGGAGGTAACTAAGATTATTATGCCATTATTGACCAAAGTATGCTAATTATGTCATTATTGAGCAATCCAAGGTAGTTATGCCATTTTTAGATAACTAAAGCATATTTAGGCATTTTATAGAGCTATCTAAGGTGATTAAGTCATTTTAGAGCTAATTATGTCATGAATGAACTAGCTAAGATTAGTTTAGGTCGTTATTGAGCTATCGAAGGTAGTTGTGGCATTTTATAACTAACTAAAGCATATTTAGGCATTTTATACAACTACGTAAGGTTATTATGTCATTTTAGAGCTAAATATGTCATAAATGAACGAGCTAAGATAAGTTTAGGTCATTATTTAGCTAATACATACCCAATGATCCCCGTACTCAAACAGGTTGGAGCTCCCTTGATGGTGTGGCACACCTTCCATTTGGTCACGCTTATCCTTGGCCCTATGGTGTTCGACTAGCCATTGGGGAGAACACCACGCATCCACCAACGCCTCCCAACAGTCCATCTTATCCGCACACCATCTCGGCGGCACCTAAGTTAGTCAAGAGAAATTTCAGTGCTACGCCTACGAATCAAATCAAGAAAACTAAGTTCAAGGCCTTAAGAATAGGTAATTACCAGCATGTACTTGTCCTTACTCAGAAACTTGTTGTGACACTTCTTCTTGGCCCTCCTAATACCCTTTGTGGCATAGTAGTCTCGAACGGCCTGCGCTCGAGACTCGTGCTGTAAGTTCTGAAGTAGGCGCTTGCACTCGGCATCGACAACCTTACACGCGGCCTCCTTCTGTCCATCTGAAACCCTGTAGAAGGTCTGCAATCAAACAAGAAAACACTGATTGGTACAATCACTAGGTAGTGTTGATTTTTAATTTTGTAAAGGAGAAATTACCCACAACCGACGGAACACAATCTCAGCCACCGTCTCGCACATGACACCGGCGACCAAATACTCCGACCGGGCCGGGGCCACCGAGTACAACTCCGAGGTCAGTGCTAGCTGTGGAACCTCACCCTCACCGGGCAACGTGACCCACCCAGGGAAGTTCTGCGGGCAAAGCACACCAAGGACCTGGTTGGGCCTGCAGGAACCATGGGGGTGTACCCAGCCCCTGCGGTATGAAAAGGTTAACGCATTAGATATTAATTTGAACAAACGTGAAGGCAAAAGGTTAAAAAATAGTAAATGCACTTACTTCAATCCATTAGGTGAAATCAATACCCTCTGCTCGTGGGTTGTCGGCACGGGG